>VDFB02379711.1:92994582-93296051 GCA_007258455.2 Sequoia sempervirens
TAATTTTGTAGCTAGGTTTTGAGTTATTTTTCTTTTCTAACTTAGGGATTTCATTATTGACTGTAGTAAATACTTTTACCACAACTTGTGTATTACAATATTTTGAATGGAGTAAATTTTTCATTCAAGTGAATGAAATCACAATTAGATCATGTAGATATGTTTATAATTCACAATAGGGTCCAATTTAGTACATACTTGATTGCATTGAGAGTATAAAACCTTTGGAATTGATGACAAAATGACTCTATGAATTGGAATGCTTCTTCTATAATTAGAATTTGTGAACCTTTGTAAACCTTTAATGTAAATGCTCTCATATTCACTTTGTAATCTCCTTTTCACTCTATAAATTAATTTTGTGACAAAATGATATGATGAAATGCATTTCAAAGTTGTAAAAATTCATAGGAACTAAAGTGCATTCAATATTAGGAGAGGATAGATGAACCTTAATTGCAAATAGTAGTAATAATATTTGTGAATATTCAAATAGACTTTGGCTAGCTAATTTTTGGACATTCAAATTAGTCAAGTTCTAATGGTATGAAATTATCCACAAAACCTTTTTACTTGGTCTCTTAATTCTCACATGCAAAAAATTCAAATTAAAATTGATCATTTTATGCTTATTTTGAGTTGAGTTTAGTTGGAAGTGATTTTCTCGCAATTGTAGAAAATCCACTTATAATTGCCATGCAGGAGATTTTAAGTGATCTAGTTGCATTGGCATTAAATGTTGGGGTAAAATGGAAAGATCTGATAGTGACATCATCAAAGAGATTATAATTTCATGTTTATACATGAGTCATTAGGTTGGTCTTTAGAACAAATGATGTCAATATTATGAGTTGTTGATGTCATCATCATATGAACATGAGAATCCTTAATTGAACCAAAAATTGCATTAGGAATTGGTCTAGTTCAATTGAAAATGAAATGTTCGTAAGGCTTAAGTTATATCACGATAACATCAATGATGTACAATTGTGGGAAAATTGAAGTAAACTAAAAAACTAGGTTGATCAGTAAAGGATAAGTTTGGTAAGGTTTTGAAATTTCATGGGAATTAAATTGGGTTAATAACTCTAAAGAAAAATCCAAGTAAACTAGAAAATTAGCATCTAAAATGTTCAATTCAGATAGACATCGAACTTCTACAAAAGGATTAAATTCAATTTATAGACAACATAGGTCTGGAATTTATATGCAAACTAGAAATATAAAGTTTGAAAATAGGAAGTCCATTATCACATGAAAATCCTATGGTTACAAGTAAGCTCAACTAAAATGAAAAAAGTGGGAAAATCCAAGTGAATTGGAAAATTTGAGTTTGAATAATTTTGTTCACTTGAAACTTAAATTTTCACAAAGAATCATCTTTTCCATATGTTTAGTTCAGGTCCATAGAGTTACACGCGATATGTTGGATCAAAGATAAAAAAAGATTTAATTCCCTATCCAACAAGAATCTTGTAATTGTGGGTAAATCCTATGGAATTAGAAAATGTGGGAGAATGCAAGTGTCAAAAAATTAAGTTGGTTGGATAGTAAACAACTGCATGTGAATAACTTGGTCATTTTAACAAATTTTAGGAAACTCCAAAAAGGAAACTTAGGTTATTTTTTAGTGCACTTTCAACCTTTGATGAAATTTTTACCTTCTGGAAAACCAAATTTGAAATTGATGGATCTTGATGAAATTACTTCAAATAGCAAATACAAGCCAAAGCCAAAGCAAAAAATAGGGTCCTCAATTACTTTTTGGTGCACTCCTTGCTTATAATGGACCAAATCAGTGAAGGTGACTTGGGACCTATGTCTACTTGGAAGTTTTGTAAAAATATTTACTAATTAATCAAAATAATTTATTGAATGGTCAAGGAGTGAACAAAACTAGTAAAGCATAATGTCTTTCAACAATCGTGGGAATAACTTGACTAACAACTAATCTTCAAAAATAAAGACACTATACAATGTAGTGAAAGAAAACACATATCTTGTTAGATTGAATTTTCTATTTTATTTCTAAAAATGTAGTACCTCAAAACTAGTATGAAGAAGGGTGGAAATAATGTGTAAGTAAAGTATATTGTGTTGATAATAGGGTGGGATAAGTAGTTGAGTGAAGGAAGTAGATAAGGATCTGCAATTTGGTGCTACAAGTTTCTTACATTTTGCATTAATTTGTTTATTACAAGGTTTATAATGTGCAATGGGGATAGGATACCAATGAATGTAATAGTAGTAGAAGAAGCTAAAGCATGTGAAGTGAATACATGTGATCTAAATGGGTTAGTGGTACTGAGGTTCCCATCAAGAAATCCAATGTTCATCACCTATGAAGGTGGAATGATTCCAAAATATGAGGCATGCATACTCATAAATATATAGAGGAAGTATCCATATGTATTTTGAATGACATAGATTGTGCGAAAGGGAATAGATAGAGAAATTTTCTTTCCAATCACATTGGACTAGGATTCATGAGATCCTTCAAGGTGCTTCATCAAGATAAGGATATAATTATGAATGATATGGGATATCCCCCAAAGAAACTCAAGAACTTCTAAGTGATTGGTTAGAATGTTAAGAAGAGATTCAACTAGAGGCACTGTAGCATTATATATGCTCTCACCTTCTAAACATTTAAAAAAAATCCAAGGTGTTGATCAATATCTTTTACCTTAACATCATGGTTGAAGCCAACATTTGTATTGTGAAAGCTAGTTGTGGGGGAATTAGGTTAAATATTAATTGTTAATACCTTATCTAGAAAAAACTCAAAAATTGAGAATGGGTTTGTTAATTCTAAGTTTTGAAACCATGTTGGAGTAATGGTGTACCCACAAGTACAACAATCTATGAATAAAAACCAAAAAAAAATCAACAAATGAGAACTATAATGTGTTAGAGATTGGAGGAAGATTTATATCAATTAAATGCAAATTTACAAGTATAAATAGAGAAAATAAAAAGCACAAAAATAATGGACAGCAAAAGAACAACACAAAGATTTAACGTGGTTCACCCAAAATCAGTTTACATCCACCAACAGAGGGTCCAATATGTGTTAAACTTCCAATAAATAACCTTTATAAAGCTTGCAGCAACTACTGCAACTTATAGCAAAATTTTTCTCTACATTTTACCACTGTTGTTTTTACATAGCCTTTGCTACGTATACCCACAACACTTCCTACTTTTTTCCAGCCACTAAACTGTGAACTTTTGCTAACAATTTTCACGCCCAATTACTCTCAAAACTCAAAACCAAGTGTTTGTATATACCCTCCCACACATGTCCCATGGATTAGAAATAAAGTGTGGCCATTGGTTTTTACTCATGCACCCAATAACACTTTTCTTTTGGGTAGTTACACTAACTATTTGTAGTTGTTCATTTAATTGTAATTTAAATATTTGTAACAATTCACCTCCAACATTTACTATTTGTAACCATTATTTTTAAATACAGAAGTGAAGCAAATTATTTAATAGTGCAACAAATTATTTAATTAAAATAATGGCGAAGATTTTATGTATCTGAGTCTAATTGGTCTCCATAACACAACATAATGCAAATTGCTATATTGCCTTAGGAAAAATAAAAATAAAAATGATACAATGAACACAATTAACCTTGCTATATAGGCAAGGATAAAATCTCTAAATCATATAAGGTTGTGTCATACGTATAAATCTTATGAAATGAGACAAAAAACAAAAAAGCAACTAAAATTAATATTAATATGTGAATAAGTCCTAATGTCTAGATATAAAAGTACTACATTCACACCAATAAAGGAAGAAACCACCAAGGTTTAGGAAGAAACATTATCCAAATTAGTATATTAGATGATTCTTGAGAGATTGCTAAGAAAGAAAATATGCATTATTTAGACAATTATTGTATCTTCAAAGTTCTATAGACTCCTAGTGAGTGAATTCACACCAAAAGACTTGGGAAGAAATTTTTTCTTATAAGGAACAATATTCTTTTAGATTTTATTCCTATTTAAATCTAGATCATCACCTAAATATTACTATGGCTAAGAACTTCATGCTAAAGATGATATGCATAAGTTTGATGGCAAGGATCAAACTAATTGGCTTTACCCAATGTAGTAGTTCTTTGATTTTTATTATATTCCATGTCAATAGAAGGTTGGAATGACATGATTATATTTGGAACTAAATCAATTCATTTGATATTTTTGGCTATATGAAGAGAAGAAAAAGAAAGGATGTGTTGTCACATGGTATATTTTCCAAGAGCTCACAACATACTATGACAATAGTCTTATGGATACCTACTTTAGCTAGATCACCATATTAAAGTAAAAAAGTACAATCAAGGACAATATTAAGCAATTCCAAAAAAAATCTTTAAGATTGGACCATATTATAAAGGAAATTTTGAATGAACTATATCTAGGGGTCTAAAGGACTATATCAAATATGAAGTACACATACATTCAATCAAGTTTTGTCTCCTAATTCACTCAATTATGGAAGGACAAGTAGAGGAAATTTTTTTATCCAATATAATGGATGGATTCAATAGAAATAAAGAAGATAGGATCCTAAACTATCATTCCTTAAATCTACAATATTGAAACATAACAAAATTGAAGAAAAAAGGCCAAAAAGTTATGCTTTATTTGTAATAAAAATATAGTAGAGGATGAGGTTGTTTAAAATTGAGGGTGCCAATGACAAATAAAATGATCAAGAAGAGGAATTAGTGGTTGTGGAAGACTAAAAAAAATCTCCAATCATAAACCCTCAAGGTACTAGGTTTTCTTAAATAATAGGTGACAATATGGATCATCTCATAAAGTACTCATAATTTCATTAGTATGTTGGCAATATAATTGAACTATTTTAGTTACCTAGTAATAGAATTTGGGGTTATGATTACAAATTGAGTATAATTATTTGTCTAGGGAAATGACATAATATTAAATTCAACATGGAAGACTATGTGCTAGATTTCCCTATGTTTGTTATCATCATGGTTGGAGTTGACATTATGATGCAAGAGCATCCAAGTTGTAAGGGAAATCCTGTGTCACCAAAAATATTTTAATTTTGCTTTGTTTGATTTTAATAAAGTCTTAGGTGATAGGAAAATAATATTTTCATTTGCAACATTGTAAATTCCCATTGTGTGAAAATGTGATGTAAATTTTGGTGGGAAAAGACCCCCAGTAACTCGGTAAATGTAACTTGTGAAAGAATATTCCCTTTGGGAATCCCACTTTTGGAGAAGGTCAAAATAGGTCTTGCATGCATGTACATGTGTCATATGTTGTCATAAAGTGGGCTTCCAAAAGAATATTGCATGTTGCTTGCATGTCTTTGCATGCAACAACTGTTATGACATGCTGTAAGTAATCTATAAGAGGTGTAAGATGTCATAACCCACCAAATTTGATTGGTCAAGACTTAAGCGCCCAAGAGAAGAATGGCATGGATTGGATTTCATGTCTAATTTACAAATTTTTAATTCCCAAAATTGGGCATAGGGTTCTCAAGGTGGTTTTAGTTGATTGTTTTGTGAAACCATGGGTTGTTTTCTCCATCACACTTCTCTATTGATTCATGCCTTTTCATTTGGAGAGGGGGGCTTGGAGAAGTGAAGTTTACATACCTAGATGTTGTTAGAATTGTACCAGATTGTTGAAGACATATTTGTTGCAGGTGTTGCATGTAGGATTGAAGGGAATCCCATGAGCTTTATTTTGATGTAAACATTTTCATATTTGAATGTAATAAAAAGTTGCAGATTTTTCTTTCATTTTTTAGTTCTTCTCATGAATTTTCAGCCTTTGTGCATAGCATATTTTGTGTGTTTGTGATCAGATTTGAAAGGGAGATTCTCCCTTTTCATTAGTGGTATCATAGTGGGTAATTTTGAGCCTGTAAATAAAGTGCCAATGAGAGGCAGTTTTGTAGCAGGACCTGTGAGTTGTGGGTGAAGATTAAAATGCCTCTGAGAGTTTCCAACCGTGGTATAGGTAGAGGCAGAGGTGGTGGTGGAAGATACCCTCCTAGAGATGACTTTAGAGCTCTTAGAAGGCAAGTTGAAGTTTTGTAGGAAGAGATTCACAAAAGAGATGTGTGTAGAGAAAGAGATGATGGTGAAGATGAAGTTGAAGAGGGATTTGAAGAAGAAGAACAAGAACAAATTGATCGTGGAGAAATTAGATTATTGAGAGAAATATAAAAAATTGGAAAGAAACCAAAAATGGAGGTTTCAACCTTTAATGGAAGCCTAAATCCTAAAGAGTTGATAAACTGGATTAATGACATGGAAGATTTTTTGAGTTTGAAGAGATTGAAGATCCTCACCGAGTGAGGTTTGAAAAAAAAAAGTTGAAGGGACATGCAAGCATATGGTGGAAAGAAATCTAGCTTGAAAGAGGAAGACAAAGGAATGACAAAATTTCCAAATGGGATAGAGTGGTGGCAAAAAAGAAGAGGCAATTTATCCCAATAGATTATGAGTTGTAGCTACTAAAAAAGATGCAAAGTTAGACAAGGAACGAGAACTGTGAAGGGGTACATGAAAGAATTCCATAAGATTTTGATTAGAATAGGACACTTCGAAGAAAACAAGGAGAAAGTAGCTTGTTACATTAATGGGTTAAATCCAAGCATACAAAAAGAGTTGGCATTAGTATGAATATACACCATTGAGGATGCATATCAATTTGCATTAAAAGTAGAAGAAAGATTGAACAAGAAATTTTAGAATAAGCAAAAAGGGAAGGGTAAAGGTTATGTGCAGCAAAAAGAGGATGAACAACAGATTAGAGACATTAAGGAGGATGAAAGAGGTGAAAGCTCAAACAAGTTTCATGAACAAAATTTCAGAGGAAGAGAAAAATCAGGTAGAGGATTTGGTAGAGGAGGATTCCAAGGAACTTGTTACTAATGTGGAGAAGAGGGACATAGAGCATATGACTTCCCACACAATCAAGAAAGGACCAATAGAAGATTTGAAAACCATGCTAGAGTAGTAAATGTGAATGAACAATATGTAGTGTCAACACTCTGAAGAAGCTGAAAAAGGAGAAGCTTTGATGACTAGGCAAGCCCTATTGAATGAAGATAACGAACCAGTGCAAAGGAAGAGTTTTTTTAGAACAAGATGAAAATGTGAAGGTAAAGTATGTAATGTGATTATTGATGGTGGTAGTACTGATAATCTTGTTTCTAAAGAAATGGTGAATAAGTTACAGCTGGAAAGGAGAAGGCATCCGTATCCATACATAATTGCTTGGTTGCAGGATGACCGTAAGGTTTTGGTGAATGAACAATGCTTGGTAAGATTTAAGATTGGTGTTTATCATGATGAAGTTTTGTGCGATGTTATGCCTATGGATGTTTGTCATTTTTTATTGGGAAGACCTTGATAGTTTGACAGCAAAGTAGTGCATGATGGGTATGCCAATACCTACTCCTTGATGAAGGATGGAGTGAAGCACAAGATGAAACCTTTGAGTAAAGAAGAAGGAAAGGTATGTAAAGACACTGGAAAATGTTTAGTTAATGGAGTTAGAAAATTAGTTAAGGAGGATGGGGATGAAAATTGTGATTTGTTAGTGCAAGTTGCAGCAGTGTTGATTGCATTCAAAAGGGATAGAGTGAAAGTTTTGATGGAGAAAGAAGAGGTAAAATCTGATTTTTGTGAAAATATTGTTGTTGATTTATGTGAGCATGATGAGATTTATGTAGAAGAAGATATTGCAACAATGAGTACACTGGTGAATGAAGGTACTACAATTGTAAGGAAGAATGTGATAAAGTGAATGTTGATTTGTTTGGTGAGCTTCCCTTTGCATTAGTTGATGATTTCTCATGTGATAAAGAGATTTGTATGGATGATAGTTTATTGTAGGATGGAAATGATGAATATTTTGATTGTGTTACTAACATTGAGATGGATGCAAAGGAGGAAGATGGAAGGGATGGATATATTGATTGTGTCACTAACATTGATTTTGAAGCTAATAATTACTTTTTCAGGAGATAGAGGAAAGGAGGAACACATAGAACACATAGAGATTGAAAATGAAATGATTGTTGCATCAATAATAGGGGAAGAAGCAATGCATGAGTCTCTTGATTTTACTAAAGAAGATAAAACTGATGATTATGATTTTCTAGCATTTCATAGTGCAAATTGGTGGGGATTGGAATTTGTGAAAAGAGGAAGGAAGAGGGGAAGAATGAAGGATGGAAGGGACATCAAATTGTAGAAATAGGTTCAAAAAGTTGTTCAGAAAGATAAGGTAAACAGATGGAAGACTCAAAAAAATCTCCAACCATAAACCCTCAAGGTACTAGGTTTTCTTAAATAATAGGTGACAATATTGATCATCTCATTAGTGATTGTGGAAGAATCAAAAAAATCTCCAACCATAAACCCTCAAGGTACTAGGTTTTCTTAAATAACAGGTGACAATATTGATCATCTCATAAAGTACTCATAATTTCATCAATATGTTGGCAATATAATTGAACTATTTTAGTTACCTAGGAATAGAATTTGGGGTTATGATTACAAATTTAGTATAATTATTTATCTAGGGAAATGACATAATATTAAATTCAACATGGAAGACTATGTGCTAGATTTCCCTATGTTTGTTATCATCATGGTTGGAATTGACATTATGATGTAGGAGCATCCAAGGTGTAAGGGAAATCCTATGTTACCAAAAATATTTTAATTTTGTTTTTATTTTATTTTATTTTAATAAAGCCTAAGGTGATAGGAAAATAATATTTTCATTTGCAACATTGTAAATTCCCATTGTGTGAATATGTAATGTAAATTTTGGTGGGAAAATACCCTCGATAACTCAGTAAATGTAACTTGTGAAAGAATATGCCCTTTTGGGCGTCCCACTTTTGGAGGAGGTCAAAAGAGGTCTTGCATGCATGTACATGTGTCATATGTTGTCATAAAGTGGGCTGCCAAAAGGATATTGCATGTTGCTTGCATATCTTTGCATGCAACAACTGTTATGATAGGTTGTAAGGTATTTGTAAGAGGTGTAAGATGTCATAACCCACCAAATTTGATTGGTAAAGACTTAGATGCCCAAGAGAAGAATGACATGCATTGGATTTCATGTCTAATTTACAAATTTTTAATTCCAAAAATTGGGCATAGGATTCTCAAGGTGGTTTCAGTTGATTGTTTTGTGAAACCATGGGTTGTTTTCTCCATCACACTTCTCTATTTATTCATGCCTTTTCATTTGGAGAAGGGGGATTGGAGAAGTGAAGTTTGCATATCCAAATGTTGCCAAAATTGTACCAGATTGTTGAAGACATATTTGTTGCAGGTGTTGTGCATGTAGGATTGAAGGGGAGCCCATGAGCTTCATTTTGATGTAAACATTTTCATATTTGAATGTAATAAAAAGTTGCAGATTTCTCTTTCATTTTTCAGTTCTTCACATGTATTTGCAGCCTTTGTGCATAGCATATTTTGTGTGTTTGTGATCAGATTTGAAAGGGAGAGTCTCCCTTTTCATCACATTATTTTGGGTCTAATGACTCACTATCTTGGGAATAATTGAGATTATTTTTTGGGAAATATATATACATTTTCACTTTGAGGATAGGAAATTTGAATGAAAAGGGATGTGTGCAAAGTAACCATGGATGGTAAGCTCCTCACCAAATGTAAAATATTCACAACAAGGGTAAATAAATGTATGGCTCGATTATTCCCATTATGCCAATAGTAAAATATTTCGACACCAAAAATCTATGGTCCAATTATTTCCAAATTATAAGTCAATAGTAAAAGATTCTACAACACAAATGTATAGCCCAATTATTTCTATTATAAGTCAATAGTAAAATATTCTTACATCACCAAATCTATTAGAATTTATAGGTAAGTACTCAATAGTTTTGGCGGTTAGGGAAAAGGGATTGCATTCCAAAAGAGATCTTGATAATGGCTTTCAACTAGTGCCAAGGTACTATCCACCATCCCTCACATATTATTGTAAGCTACACCAAAAATTTAGAGCAATGAAATAACACATTAAAAACCAACAAATACTCTCTAGTTTCAAGGAAAACAAGGTAACAACACATGATATAATTAAGTAGCAAGTTGATCAACACAAAATTTCAACCTAGATAGAGTTACTAAATCCTAATGAGGAGGGAAACATTATTTTGGAACCTAAGGGAATAATTTAGACATGAACTAAGAGGTTGTGAACAAGGAAGATCATAGGGCATTTGTTTAAGTGAAAGAATTATTCCAACAAAAATGTGATATGGGAAAATGAAGCATTCATCTAGAAGCATCCAAGGACTATCAACATTAAGAATAATGTTGGTTTTAATGGAAGAGATATTACATTCCCTTGTCCTATGATATGTATTGGGTTGTGTGGTAAAAAACTATAACTCACATTTAATCCTTAACTGATGCATTTATGAGTCACTAAGTATAATTATAGTATGCTGAGTTGGCCTCATTGGGATTAGGGTACTACTATTACCTAATGATTCCTATATAGGAGGTTGTGAGTAGTATTTAATTATCATATTGTAAATTTTATTCTTATTGAAGACTTATGGAGATTTTCCCTCTCAAAATGACTTATTTTATCAAGTATTTAATACTTATTTTCTATTATATTATTCTCTTGCACAAGTGATTTTATTACACACTTATTAGATTGGAGGATATATTGGTGCACCTTATAAAATTTCATTGTATGTACATGAAAAATTGTTATTTTTGGAACTATGTATAAATATGTGAAGTTCAACTAAGTTCAAGCAAACACAACTAGGGGATTTATTTCCCACTTGTAATTTAAACTACCTACAAGTAACTTTGGTCAAGGTTAAACATGCCAAGATAGAGATGCCAAAGGTGACTATTCACCATTTTGAGAGAAGGATAGTAGTTGATCTAGGAGGGTTCATGGAGAAAACAATAGGGGAAAAATATGAGCACACACCATGTTTGGAGGAATTTTGGGTTGATTATAATGATGTATATGTACATCAAGGAGACTACTCTAGACATTTCTTTTCAAATTCAATATTTAATGATAAATAATGTATTTAGAGAATTATTAGATGATAGAGGGGTGCTTGAAATAATATATAGTGAGTAAGAAATATTATTGCACAACCAATCCTAATAATGGACTTGTTTGTTATAGAGGTGACCTCTATTGAAGATTAAAGAAATCATATCATTGATAAGAGCTTGATTTGGTTTGAAAAGAAAATAAAAGAACCAAAATGAACTAAAGGAAACACTTCAAAGAAAGAAAAATTATCCAATATTTCTCCCAAAGGTAAGAAAGTAGCTTCTTCTTCCTCTCAGGTAGATCCTTCTATGTAAAATGCTCCTAACAAAAGTGTTAATGTTCAATATATTGAACAAGAATCTACCAAAGACATTGAAACATTGATAAGGAGGAAGACCAAATTAAAAATTTTAAGTTGCAAAGGAAGCATAATAGGCCAAATATGTTCAATCTCCCATCTCCCATGTTAGTACCCCTTCTTCTCTTTCTTCTCCCTCACATCAGTCTCCTCATGCATTGCCTCAAAGATTTGTGCCTTCCCCTTGTATATAAAAAATCCTTCTCCACATATGATTGACTCCCCTTAAAAGGTTGTTTCTCCACAAAAAAAAATTCTCCTCATTTAAAGCTTCCACCCTTGCAAAATATTCTTTCACCTTAGAAGAGTCCCTCTCTTTAAAAGTTTGCTTCTCCTTCTCCATAAAGTCTCTCTCTCAAGTTAACTTTACTCCACTAGTTTCCTCTTCTCCCCCTCCACGTGAACACATTTGGAGAAAGCTTCTTACTCCTCATCCTCACAACATGTTCAATCTCACATTGAGCCTACTTCCTAGTTAGATTGTTTCACTTCATGTTTTCCTTCCTAGTTAAATAATATAAAGAAGAGGAAAAAGATTACTATAAGAGTTTATGGTGAACTTCTCAACACTCTAGGATCACTTGCAAGACAAAATAACTCCTACAAGAGAGATGGAAAAAATATCATTATATGATTTTGGATGCAAGAATTCCAAAATGAATATGACAACCAAAATGAATATGACAATTCACGTATGAATCCTTTCTTATATAGGCAAGGTTAGGAATAGGATTAGACAAGATCATGACAAGTTTCTTAATCTTATCACATGAGACAAATAACTCATAACAACCTAGGACACAAGCATTAAATGAATTCCAACTAGATAAGATAAGTGACAACTAATGCTTAACTCTAGAGAAAGATTCCTTCCTAGGACCTAAGTGGACTTAACATGTACATAGGACCTAGATAGGTAAAATACCTATTTACACCAACAACCCCCTTAAGTACAACTTGGGGAGTTGATTATTATGCAAAGATGCAACGATGGGTGGCTAGGAGGCCATGTTCAGTACCCATGTACAAATGCAAACATAATCTCTCACAAATGGAGAAAAGGAGAAAACCCAGTGGGACAAAAATCTTCCCTAAAAGAGAGAAAAGATACAATAATGCTCTCCATGAAAAATGAGAGGACGAAACCCCATTTGAGGAAAAAGACCCCCCCATAAGAAAGACAAAGAAGAGACCATTCAACCCCCCTCGTTGAAGTAATCCATCACAAATCCAATCAATCTCCATCCATACGAATGATGACAAGAGAGACCATACAACCCCCCATAATGAGATAACTTGTTGCAAAGAAGCATTAGAAGCACACTTGTGGAGTAACACTAGAGTCCTTAATTAGGCAAGAAGAGGAAAGATAATTCTGATGCTAGAAACCATATTAGAATCACTCAAGGAATCAGGTCAGAATCATGATAAAGCAACAACATACTTGATGCCAAGGACATTGGAAAAATATCAAATTGGCACAACCCTAAATTTTTTGAAGCAAAAATTGATTTACAAATGATCTAGAACTAAAATGAAGTGCAAGATCAAAATTGCACCCTCCCAATTGTCAAAATATTCAAGTAATCTCTAGAACACCCTTTGGAGCAAAACTAAAATAGCAATCAACTTGGGACATATACAAAAAATGTGCATGGATGGTAATGTAGAGCTCCTCAATACCTTTCCAACATCGCAAGAATCGTGAAAATTAGAGATCATGGTAAAAAGTTATGAGCTTAGGAGCCAAAAAGGAAGATTTGAATTCAACAGTAATAAATGCCACAAAATAGAAAAATTTCTAAAAATAATCTGCACCATTGCAAAATTGATGAAGCCATCTTTCTGACGATATCTCGTTCGAAAATTTTTACCTCTTGGATTGTAAGTTATGAAAGTTAGAAAAAGGGCCTTTTTAGGCTTCCAGGGGTAGAAAATTAGGGCTAGGGGCTGAAAAATCTTAGCACCTGGTCACTCAAGTGATTGCCTACAACTAAAAAGGTTTTAGAAAATCACCACTGATAGCGGTAGTGGCACTGTTGGGTGGGGCGTTTGGGGGGTAGTGGGCCATAGGTCATGGTGCCTGGGGCATAGGCCCTTGTAGAGGCAGGATTGGGGCTATCGAGCCCTCATGACCAAGGCTATAGTGTGGTTGGTGATAAACAAATAATTGTCAGTGTTTCAAAAGATTTTTTAAAAAACAACATTAATAGTTAAAAAAAATAACTTGTCGATAATGATTTTGTATCATCTGACATGTAAGGACAATGTATGACGTTGATGTGACAAGTGGGTTTACTATAGAAAAGCTTGCAAATATTCATACAATGTTGATGAAGAGAGGGTACAACGACTGTGCAATATAGAATATGTCATAAAATATTTTCTCAATGAACTTGTAGATTGTAGAAGATGACATTGTACTATATGGGTTGTACGGCCAAGTATGAATCCATATGACCTAAAAAATTGCCTCTTACCCTGACGAAAAGTCTCAGATTTCGATGATTTAATAGTTGATCCTTAGGTTTTTGAGCTTCCCAGACACAATGGTGAGGTCAGTTTTTGCCCAAATTGCTTCAAAAAATCAGCTACCCCCTAGATCTAGCAACAAAAACCCTTCTTCAAACCCTTATAGTTCTATCAATATATGATGAAAATTGACAAAATGAAAGCCAAAATTGACTTTCTTTGACGCCTTGGATTCAATGGTGAGGTTATCAAGACCCTAACTCATACCCAAAAAAAAAATTCACATCAAGATTGGTCCCTCAGATATGGGAAGAAAATATACAACATTGAAGCTCTGATACCATGTAGGAGTTTATGGTGAAATCCTCAACACCCTAGGATCACCTACAAGGAAAAATAACTTCCACATGAGAGATGGCAAAAAATTTCATGCTATGATTATGGATGCAAGAATGCCAAAATTAATATGACAACCAAAATAAATATGGCAATGTACATATGAAGCCTTGCTTATATAGACAAGGTTAGGAATAAGATTAGACAAGATCATGAAAAGTGTCTTAATCTTATCACATGAGACAACTAAATCATAACAAACTAGGACACAAACATTAAATCAATTCCAACTAGATAAGAGAAGTGCCAACTAAAGCTTAACTAGAAAGATTCCTTCCTAGGACCTGATATTAGAGTAAAAGGTATTTCCTAATTAATTAATTATTTATTTAATTATTGGTTCCTTCTCCTCTAATACTTAAGCTTACTTAGGCCATGTTATTTTTATGTCTCATATCATAGGATGAGGAAACATGTCATGATCTTGTTTTGTATCCTCACCTAGGGTTTCTAGGTCTATTATCCTTTTATAAGGATTCTCTATTGTATAATCATTAAGATGCACATTCATAATGATTCATGCTTTTTTGAATCAATAGCTCTTGGCCTCCATAGCTTTTCTATTCTCTCTTTTTATGACAAGTGTTTGATTGTAGGTGATCCTTGGGAGTTGTGAAGTTAATTTTTCCCAACTTCAACATGGTACGAAAGCTCTGGATATGTAATCCCCCTTCCTCTTTTTGAGAGATTTCATGTCTTGAGCTATCATTCGATGTATTTGAGACCAAAAATAGTCTTCCATTAGATTCAAAGCCATCGAAAAATTCAGTTTTGCCTTTCATTTGGCCTATTTTGGACTCCTGAGGACAAATCTACAAGGGTTTGAAACAGTTGTTTTTTTCTAGATCTAAAGGGTAGCTACAATTTTGGAGTTTTTTGAGCTGAAAAGAACCTCACATTTGCATTTAAGAGTCCAATTCAATGAATATTGATATAAAATATGCCCTATTTCGACGTCGAGGGATTTTGGGGCAATTTTTTTTGGCATAGGGGTCGTATGTCCATTGTATGGCTCTATTCGACACTTTTTTCAAAATAATATAAATAAATAAAAATGGTGAGTGCTACCCTAGCACCATGACCTACGATGCGGTGCCCCTTGCGGCCACCATTAGGGCTTGCTAGTCACTAAGCAATAATGGCTAAGCTGCTAATTGCTAGCAGTTGTAGAGCTACCGACGGTTACCACCAACCTACAACGGGGCTACAACTATTTTTTTTTAATTTCTTTAATAATTTTTGTTGCCCTAGGGTTGCATGGGAAACCAATGCCCAACCCCTAGGGGCTAAAAAAATTGTTTTTTTTTTTGCAAAATAAGTAGAATTGAGAAAATGAGCATAACTTTTTACTTGGGTGTTAGATTTTGGAAAACAAGATATCAATGGAAAGCTGATTTTGAGCACTATCCAATGGTGCTAGTTTTTTTGCTATATTTTTTTGCTAGTGCATTTTACAACCTATTAAAGTTAGATGTACTATTTTCACTCCTAAGCTCATAACTTTTGATCAATTTATTCATTTTTGTGATTCCAATGGTGTTGGGATGGTCTCTTAGAGCTCTTCACAATCATCCATGCCTTCTTTCCATATTTTTCTCCAAGTACATTTTATTCAATTTTTGGTGTTTTCACACTCTGGTGAATTACTTGGACATTTTAGATCTTGGAAATATTTCGTTTATGTGGGATGACTTGTCTTAAGTTGTTTTATATGTATTTATAGTTTTTTGTCATTTTTGGAAATTTTAGTCATATTTTTCAACATGTAGTCCTTTTTTGGACAGTATGGGCTTCCATTATAAGCATTTCTCTTATGTAAAGAGACTGAAATAAAGTGCCTCATCATTGTACATGCATTACTGGGATTTTGCACATCATCTTGTACCTTATTATACTCGCACTATGATATAAAGTGCCATGGGGGGTTGATGTTTGTCTTTTTTTTTCCATCACACCTTTGTCAAGTGTGTGTCCCTTTCATGACAACAATGAATCACATTGATTCTTGCCTAATGTGTGTGTGCCTTGGTTTGCACACCCTTTATATTTGTTGGTACTTTCATGTTTACACATTCAAATGTTCTTGATTCTTCTTAATGCACTACATTCTAGCATTCAATTTTAGTGGATTTGTTTTGGCTCTCCCTTGTCAGCATTATGGGGGTTTCTACTGTTGGTGCTAATGCTTCCTTGGTTTCACATTGGAGTGAGCTAGGCATCTGTATTTATTCCTATGTACTATGTGGATGCAATATACATTAGCAACTGGTTACCCATACATTTCAGTGAGATGGAGCATCTACCATATGGACACTCTTGCACTCCTATTTTTGGAGGCAACCTTCTATTTTCACTTGATTAGTTCTTCAAAATTTTGGTACTTGTGCCATATGTATCTTCAAGTTCCAATTTTTTTGCCTTTGTTTGCTATTTGATTCAAGTAGTATCATTGGGGGCACTCATGCAGTGCATGTATTACTGGGATCTTGCACATCATCTTGTACATTATTATACTCGCACTATGGTATAAAGTGCCATGGGGGGTTGGTGCTAATGCTTCCTTGGTTTCACATTGGAGTGAGCTATGTATCTAGTATTTATTCCTATGTACTAGGTGGATGCAACATACATCGATAGCTGGTTACCCATACATTTCAGTGAGATGGAGCATCTACCATATGGACACTCTTGCACTCCTATTTTGCCTATTTTAGTACTTGTGCCATATGTATCTTCGAGTTCCAATTTTTTTTCCTTTGTTTTCCATTTGATTCAAGTAGTATCGTTGGGGGTACTCATGCAGTACATGTATTATTGGGATCTTGCAGATCATCTTGTACCTTATTATATTCACACTATGATATAAAGTGCCATGGGGGGTTGATGTTTGCCTTTGTTTTTCCATCACACCTTTGTCAAGTGTGTGTCCCTTTCATGACAACAATGAATCACATTGATTATTGCCTCATGAGTGTGTGCCTTGGTTTGCACACTCTTTATATTTGCTGGAACTTTAATGTTTACACATTCAGATGTTCTTAATTCTTCTTAATGCACTACATTTTGGCATTCAGTTTTAGTGGATTTGTTTTGGCTCTCCCTTGTTAGAATTATGGGGTTTCTACTATTGGTGTTAATGCTTCCTTGGTTTCACATTGGAGTGAGATATGTATCTAGTATTTACTCCTATGTACTAGGTAGATGCAACATACATCAATAGTTGGTTACCCATACATTTCAATGAGATGGAGCATCTACCATATGGACACTCTTGCACTCCTATTTTTGGAGGAAACCTTCTATTTTCACTTGATTAGTTCTTCAAAATTTTGGTACTTGTGCCATATGTATCTTTGAGTTCCAATTTTTTTGCCTTTGTTTTCCATTTGATTCAAGTAGTATCATTGGGGGCACTCATGTAGATTCTTGTCTTCTTGATCTTGATCATCATTTGTTTCAAAGGAGGTTCTTCTTTCAACATTATAGCAGCCATTCTTCAACAGTGTTTACAACTTCTTCATGCTTAAATGGTGTTCCTCATGTTCATATTTTGTCCCTACTCTTTTGGGACAATCTTGTTTGGAGGCTTCTTCAGTCCTTTGCTTGTATTTCTCTCAAGTTTGGAGAGGAGCTTTCTCCCACTGGGTTTTTCTCCTTTTCTTTGGTTTTGAGAGATCTTTTGTTTGTACATGTGTGCCTCGCTAGGCCTTATTTGTTGGAACCCATCATGCATTCATCTTTAGAGTTTGGAGCTACTCCCTAAGTTTCACTTAAGGTGGGTGTTAGAGTAAAAGGTATTTCCTAATTAATTAATTATTTAATTATTAAGTTTATTTTCCTCTAATTACTTAAGCTTACTTAGATCATGTTCTTTTTATGTCTCATGTTATAGGATGAGGACACATGTCATGATCTTGTTTTATCCTTACCTAGGGTTTCTAGGTTTATTATCCTTTTATAAGGATTCTCTATTATGTAATCATTAAGATGTACATTCATAATGATTCATGATTTTTTGGATCAATAGCTCCTGGCCTCCATAGCTTTGCTATTCTCTCTTTCTATGACATGTGTTTGATTGTAGGTGATCCTTGGGAGCCGTGGAGTTGATTTTCCCAACTCCAACACCTAATTGGACTTAACATGTAAATAGGACCTAGATAGGTAAAACACCTATTTACACCAACAATTACCAATCTAATCAATGATGATTTTTTAGCAATATCCTCAATTATTTTTACTATAGAATACCACAACCCAAGAAGGAAGAAATAATATTTTCTATCACCTGAACCCATAAGAATTCTATATACATAAATTGCAACCCAAATTTGTGATTAATATGATATAGTTATGTAACATCTGTCATATATCTAGAGTTGAGCTCTAGGTAAACAAATAGGATAAGAAAGTAAGGAGAGCATGATAATTGCAATTCCTTCAATCTTTTATAGGATGGACCAAAATGATGAAACCAAGGAAAAATTAGAACAATTGACTTCCTATGTGCAATATCTAGTTGGCTTAGTTTAGTCTTCATTTATGTTAGTAGCTCCATCAATCACAATTCTAGATAAAGACATGAAATATATGGGGAAAATTGGTTGCATCATAAAAGCCATAGTCATGGATTACCTTCCTAGAGGTCAAAACCCATTGATGAAGCCATTAATATGCATCATGAAATTATGGTAGAGTTAGATTCCATGACTAAATTAGAGAGTAAATTGATGAAGAATTACAAGTGGTAGAATGGAATTCACCTCAAATAGAAACTACATGGTTAAAATTAACTTTGCAATCTTAGTAGAAGATGACATTTTTAACAAATCCGATTTGGGCATACCAATTGAATGACATAAAAAATGAAAAGGAGAATTGATATTATGAGTGAAGAGAAAGATGAATTCAAATAGGCTAAATTTTTTGGGCAATGACACCTTGTTTGATATCTAAGACTTCATTGAGAAGACACCCTTCAATTATTATGATGATAAAAAATCCATCAATTATGTAAATATTCTAAAAGCCTAACTAGTAAAGTTGATAAAAAGAGAGTTGTCCAAAAAGTCAAGATTTGAAACTTCTTCAGTCAAAGAACTTATTAATATGTAGAATTTGTTTAAATATTTTGAGAAAAATTAATCAAACATCACAAAATACTCGCCAAGTTATTAACCACTCAAATCTCTCACAACATCCACTTCAAGTATTTAGAGGGGCTTGATCAAGATGTTGTTAATGAAGTAGTAGACACTCTAAGATATAATATTGTTATATGCTTCAAGGTGTTGGAAACGAGTCAATCTAAATTGATAATGATGACCAAATCAAGAGTTATCTTTAAATATGTACATGCTAGTTAAATGAATGGATTTTTTTAGCTTAGACATACTATTATATTATAAAATGACTTTATAAAATCTTATTATTGTTATATTTCAAATGTAAAAAAAATACATTCATTTTCAAAATATTGTATTATATTTAATAACTAACTCAAAGTTAGTTATGTTGCAAGGTTGTTGTAGGTGTTGTCATTGATGTCAACAAAATGGAGATTGTTGCAGATGTTGTCATTGATGTCAGCACGGTGATAGTATGTGGATGATTGTATACGTTTCAATCAATATGATGATGGATATCATGAGCTTGTTGTACACAGTTGTTATATATCTTCTGTTTCTCATGAATAGGTAAATGATGTTGAGAATGATTGCATTCCCTATCTCTTGATGTAAAACATTGAATAAGATATGAAAAATGTATGAAATACTTTCTTGTAGTCCGTGGCTCAGGAAGGTGTACTAAAATGCTCTAGAGAATGCTCCGCATTCCTCTGTATTTAAAAATATGGCCATGCAGTTTGAAATTTAGATAGAGGATGATGTGATGTATGTATGTTCCTAATTTCAGTGCATATTAGTTATTGTAGAAGTTTCCAGAGCTAGTAGAGTGAAGACTGTGATGTTACAGTCAAGAAGGTTTAGAGAAATGCTTTGCATTTTTCTACAGTTGATGTTGTGGTCTTATGGTTTGGAGGATAAGTCCCAATTGCCTACATATTCTCTCATTTCAAATTTTAGGTGTTAAGTTGTACCACAAGTATGGTTTTCAATGTTCTATCTCAAGATTGTGTATGTCTAGGTTTGTAAGTGATATTGGGTTTAGTGTATGTTTGCCTGCACCAGCATAATGTTGCATGAAGTTGTAAAAGAAGGGAATGGAAATGTTTTTGAATATCATTTAATGCTTATAATGTGATCCACATGATGTTATCTGATCTATACAGTACCACTTATGGTCTGGAGTTAATATTTGGAGGGTTAAGTGTTCGTTGAACTGACCTGGTATAAAGTTGTTTGCACCAAGTTTTTGTTGCGTGCACCAACATGAGATCATGTGCAAAGGTAAAATAGGTCCTCCATATCTCTTAGCTTCTAGAAAAAATTCAATTCCCTTTTGCCACAGATGTTTTGAAGCCGATTCATTATTGCTATTGCACATTTCATGTTTACACGTTTTAGTTTGGCCGACAAGGAAACACCTTTTGAAGCTTGTGAAAGATATACATGGAAGATCAAGGTGTGATCAAGTAGTGTGTGTTGTGTGTTTAGTGTTCAATGTGTTAAAAAGTAATATATGTCAAAAGTAGTGAGCTGAAGGCAAAAGAATGAGTGGGAATGTGCAAAGAAGTATTTGAAGTATGTTGAAGGTAGTGAGTTGAATGCAAAATTGTGTGAGTGAGTGTTGAAGGAAATAAGTCGAAGGCAAAATTATGTGAGTGAGTGCTGAAGGTAGTGAGTTGAAGGCAAAAATTATGCAAGTGCTGAAGGTAGTGAGCTGAAGGCAGAAGTGTGTGAGTGAATGCTGAAGGAAGTGGTCGTAAGGCAAAAGTGTATGTGAGGAAGTGAGCTGAAGGCAATGAGCTTGAGGCAATATAGGTGTTGTGATGGTAGTTGATCATCTGAATTCATCAAATGTTGTATGCTAAGGTTGTAGCCTCCTTGTGTAAGTGTTGTAAGTTGCAGGGAGTTGTAGACTTCTTTTGGTTGAAACCATAAAAAATGTTGTAAATCTTGTTTCATTTTGTGAGGCTAGATTTGGACAATAGCTCCAAGCAACTTTCTCACCGTGGTTTTTCCGTTATAGGGTTTTCCATGTAAATCTAGTGTTGTGATTGTGTGCTTGTGCTTTAAATGTTTTATCTAGTTAAGACAATAATACGTTTTGATTGATAAAATTGAATTGGATTATTTTGAGCGATATGCCGATTCACTCACTCCTGCCGCTCTCCCTCTCCCCCTCTCTCAATATACTTGTGTGTTCTAACAAGTTATGTTTTGCTATATAATATACAATGAAAATATTATACATGACTTTTGACAAAACCTTGCAAAGAGACATATTTTGTGTTATTGTTTTATTCATACTTTTAAATTTTAAATTTCTAAATGATCCCACAACTATTGAAAATTGATAGATATCAATTTATTTATTATGGCTTTTGAAAAAATCTTGAAAAAATGGTAAAAGAAACATAATATACTTTATAGAATATTTTATTAATATTTAAAAAAAAAAAAATTATCCTACCTTTTAACATATTATTTTATTCCTACTTTTAGTTTTTAAAATTTTGAATTATCCCACATCTATTTAAAATTTAGTAGATACGAGTTTATTTATTAACAAACGATAAACACAATGCTGAGTCTTCTTTTTGCTAAAGAGCACTTTTCAACCTTGTGAATGCATTTCCCCTCTTAAAAGAGTGTGGAAAGTGTAGCTTATGGAGGATGAAACACCCTCTTTATTTTTAGCTTAGTTCTTTTGTTGATGTCGTATTCACAATTGGATAGAAGACTGACAAGCTCTCCAGAACAATTTCCGTTGCTGAACAATGCCAGTTCTCTATATACCAAACTGACTACAGTATATAGCAGACCAGTTATAAAAGGATGTTTTCCAAACAAATAAAATAAACTTTAGGGTTTAGGAGGGTTCTCATACTCTTTGGTGACTGCTTATTTTGTCTGAGTTCAAACAGGCCAGTGCTTGTGCACGATTGAAAGTTCAAATATCTAGATAACAACCTTCATTGACCACTATGGGAATAAAGGACCTTTTCAAGGTCATGAAGCCTTACATGGAAAGAGTTCATGTAAAGAAATATGCAGGGAAACGAGTAAGTATTACCGTCCTAATCACAGTCAGTCTAGCATGCTTTTTAATTTTTTCGCTAAGCTCAATGTATTGGGGTTTTTCCCTTACACTGGAAACCTTTTCCCCATAATACCTTCCTAATCAAAACATACTAGAAAATCTTTTGTTTTGCTCAGTGTCGAATAGTTGAACATGTTTTCTTACACAGAAAACCATTTTCATGTTCTTTAACAGGTGGGTATTGATGCTTACTTATGGCTTCACAAAGGAGGTTGCTTATTTGCTTTCGTTTGTTTTTAAGTTAGGCAAGCTATACTTTTTGACATTCGAGGTGGGCTTACTCTGGTTTATTCTTAATCAGCTTATTCATGCAGTATGGAGATTTGCCAGTTAGGTCCCAATACAAAAAGTTCTAATCTTCCCTACATGAAATATTTCATGAAAAGAATAAGTATGCTTAGGTACTACAATGTCATTCCAGTTGTTGTTTTTGATGGTGGGAGACTTCCATCCAAATCTGCCACAGAACAAGAACGCCAGAGGTATGCTCATTTTGGAAAATTCTAAATATTATGCTAAATGTTGGGTGTGTCTTGTTCATTACGTTTCATTGGTTTCTTAGGGTGGGGTCCCATGGAGGGGGCTTCCTAAAAAATTTCAGTGGGTGCTGCTGAGATTTTTTAGGATTTTTTTTAAAGTCGGTGGTCTTAAGAAGTTGTAGAAAAGTTTAAGCTCCTATATTTATGGATGCTGACCGTCTCGTGAATTTTATTATTTTGCATATTCAATTCAGCATTGTAAATAAATATAAAATAATAAAAAATTAATTGACAAGAATTTTAAAACTGTATATGATTGACAAGTGGCAGAAAAAAGCCTAAGCTGGTGGGACAATTTCTAGCCCCACTCCTTTTGCACCCGCTTAAGTTTTTGAGCTAAAAAGTAAGGGCTGTTATTTTTGAGGAAAAGATTCTCATTAATCCTATAGCATTTTTTTTTTGTGCTTCATGAGACCCCCTGTCCCGAAGCTCCCCCATGAGACCCCACCCTTAGGTTATGATCCTATGGAGGGGGGTTAGCTAAAAATTCTCATGATCTCCTAAGAAATGTTAAGTGTAAGTGAGAATTTCTAGACTAGAAATTATAGCAACTATATAGAAATAGAAATTAGAATTTAATCAGAAATGTGAAGTTCCTAAACTGGTGGAGGAAACATTCAGCAGCCCCTCCCCAATACCAGCTTAATTTTTGTAGCTATATGCGGTACTCCTATTTTACAAGGAAAGATTCATTTTAATCCTGTAGCTGCATATTTTCAGTTCCCTAGGTTTTTCCAGGATCCCAAGCCCCTTGCAATGGGACCGGTAAAACATTTTTGACTCTGATTTCTATTTTTATGGCATATACTGGTGTAAAACTACAAATAGATACTTTTGAATATACGTTACTTACTATATAATTGGGAGATCCACTGTGCGTGACCTGACTGAAACTTCTTATTTTACAATACTGCCTCTTTTGCCTTTTTCTTGTTGTTGATGATGTTATCACTTTTGGTTTTGGAGTATCTGCCCAACTTTTAAATTGGATTCTGCATTGAATTACCTTTCCCTCATTGTACAAATTTACCAAATTCTCTAATTCTTGGGCCCCTTTTACCAAAATGACCCCTATTTTCATTGGCTGTATCAGTGGAAAACCAATAAATAGAATTACCCCTGAATGTATTCATTTGTTATTTACAATGCCCTTGGGAAACTCCATTTGATTTTCATAGCTAAACTTTCTATTTTTACAATAACGTCCCATTTGCCTCATTCTGTTGATGATAATTATTCTTCTTTGGCATTTGAAAATCCTGTGTTGTTTTTGGTGATTGACAACATAAATGCTGAGTTGTGGGTTGCCTTAATGTGATGCTAAGATGTCAAGTGGAGGCACTCTCTCCATAAATTCACCACTTTACCAGTACACCACAATGCCTTGGACGCCCAACTTCAAAATTTGATTAATTACACTGAGTTTTATTTCCTTTGTTCTGCAGTGTGGTTGTATTTTATTGGCACACCAAAACTAAAAAGGTTAATTCTAGGGTCTAGGATTCTGAATTTTTTTAGCTCACTTTCAGTTTGAAGGAGAATGGGGTATCGAAGAAAATAAAACATGTGAACCATTCTTTTAAATCATCAAGATGCATTATGGTTTGTATATTTACTCCACATAACAGTGTAGAACTTTTTATATAAAAATCATCCCTGTACACACTCAGGTGTTAGTTACCACGTGTTAAGGTAATCCCAATTGTGCTTGACATGGCTAAAAATTCAATATTTTAGAACGCTTCCCCTCTTAACTCTTTCTGTTGATGTTTTCACTATCGCATGGACTCTACCCAATTTTGAAATTTGATTCTTCTAAGTCTAATTTGAATTGCTTTTCTCTCATTGGACAATGTAGTTTTATCATATTGCTCTAAAGAATGTGAAATAAAAATATCCTTGTATATACACACACATCGCTTGATCCTCTTCCTAATACTCTTTCTTTTCCCCCTCGTCATGTTGTTATTGTTGTATGATTTAGTACCCTCATTGGGAACTTGCATCTGTAGGTTTATTTTTTTTTCTTTTGCTTTAGAATGTGATTTTTTTGTATTGCTACACAAAACCTAAAAGGCTTGCTGCTGGGGCAAGTATTTGGAAACATTTTCACACTTTGAAATGGAAGGGAGGAAACTAAATAAGAGAGAGCTGTTATCCTAAATCGTCAAAATACGTTTCCATGTATTTCAAAAGAGCAGTAAATGCATGTGTTGAGTAATTTAGGCGTTCAATATTTAATTTGAATAGAATCCTAAATCCTGGCAAAGGTGTTTAATTCATGCTGACAACATCTTTTTGGTTTTGCTTTATTAAACTCAAATACAAGTGCAGATCCATACAAACGATGGTCTGATATTATTGTTGGTGTTGATTAAATTAATAAATACAAACTAAAAATGATTAAAATCTCTTTTAACATTTGTGATCATAGAGGGAGAAATAGAAAAAAGCACATATTATGTTCTGGCCCCCGTGTTATTTATAATTAATGTCTCTTGGCTTCTGGCTTCAAAGTTAAAAGAACTTTCAAGATCTTCAAAATTATACCCAAATTCTCTTGACTTATTTGGTGTAATGTTTTTCTTGCGTGGGCACTTTCTTCAAAGGTTGTGTCCCATTGGATGATAGATTTTAACTTGGAAGATTCTCAATGGCTGTGAACTAAACAAATAACCTTAAAAATAAATAATAGAAGACATCTCTCACAACACAGAAAAAGTGTCATGCCAGAAGAAGTGAGGATCTTTTTACATAACTGAATACAAAGTTGGGAATAAAAGATAAATTCTAATCATTTTACTTAGTGAAGCTGAATCGTCTATTACAAGATACCTAATATATCTCTTATTAGCTCTCTATTTTGGAACATTCAAACAAGAATAGAATCTCAAAATCTATACTGTTTATGTATTGCAATGTTTTCTTGGAGCTACATTTGCAAAGTAAGAGATTCCTCATTTGTTCCATGTCATCAATAAATACAATATTTACAATAAGTTCCAGTAAGGTTAAGAATTCTAATGTACAGAAAAGAAACTTACCTGAAAGGTACATTGAATGAAACCTCTAGACACACAATTTGTAAAATAAAGGACCATTTAATCAGATTTTAAGAAATTCAGATTCTCAATAATTCTGTATTGCAGGAAGAAAGATGCCAACCTGGAACAAGCTCGAATCAAGTTATCCCAGGGAGATTTTACTGGTGCTATTGAATTTTTCCGGGTATTTCTTTTTTAAGTTCTACAAATGATTTCTTTTTTCTAGATTTTAATCACTTTTGAGCCTTTAATTTCCTTGGAAGTTTACCATTTGTGAAATATAGCTTGCTTGTCTAGGATCTTTACCTTTTTGATTGTCCTTTTGAATTTTTCTAGGTATTTCTTTTTAGTTTACAAATGAATATTTGCAGATTTCAATTGCTTTTGAGCTTTCTAGTTTCCATGTAAGTTTACCATCTGTTAAATGTAGCTTGCTTGTCTATGATCTATAGCTTTTTACTCTAAACAAATCTTTGCTGCCTTATCTTTCACAGGGAGCGGTAAGGATTACACCATTCATGGTACATGAGCTTATCCAGGTAACAGTCCTATTTTCCTGAAATAGTTTTATGGGTTCTTTTCTGTTCTAGTTCTTACTGAATATTTTGACATATTGCAGCGTGATACTGATTGGCTCTTTTATAAATATCTTTGATTTCAGATACTTAAAGCAGAAGGTGTTGAGTATATGGTTGCACCTTATGAAGCAGATTCTCAATTGGCTTACTTGTCTATGTTGGACCCAGAGAAAGGTGGATTAGCAGCTGTCATAAGTGAGGATAGCGATCTATTGGCATATGGCTGCAATGTGGTTTGTACTCAAAAAACACATATTAGTTTCATACTCTTATGCTCAGAGTTGAACAAATTGCAGATCATATATTTCATTGCAGTGATAACTCATTCAAGAATTTCCTTCACCTTCAAAATAGAATTTCTTCCCCGATGGAATTAACAATCTTGTCTTTTGAAGGTGTTATAAATAGGTTATTTACAAAATGAGTGAGTTTGGAGTTGGTGAAGAAGTTATATTGGACAGAGCTTTTGACTGCACAAATGTGTCTGCTCGCAGATTTACATTGAATTGTTTCACCCAAGAATTATTCACAGGTTAATTCTAACTCATTGCTTGCAAGCTCAATTATAATTTATTATTGCTCAAAAATGTGGTATCATTAGGTAATTATCTGACTTTTGTACCCATGCCCTAGCTGTACACTTATCACTACCATCAAAATGAGCAAGTGTTACCTTGCCCAAAGCCTATTGTAGGTCCCTCTGAATTGCTGGTCCTCTATGGGCATGGGTACTCGAAATGAAGGAGAGATTAGGGCAACCAAATTTCAAATCCTTTTCCCTCCAAAAGGTATGCCCCCCCTTCTAGAGCTCTCCATACAAAATATTTGATTTTACTTTATTCCTCCTCAAACTAGGCGTCCAACCTTGGGGCCCCCTTTTGAAGCATAACTTGCCTTTTTTAAAAACAACTTAAAGCACCATATTTGTAGGCGTCAATCAAGGGGGTAACCCGTTACCCATCACTTAAGTCATAAAGTGATTTTATAAAAGACAATTAACAAAGATTAAATATTGCTCTCAAAACATTAGAACTCACCAAGGCTAAAACTGGAAACCGTTGCACTGAACTGATGGAGGAATAGAGGACAAGACCAGGTGCTAAAAATAACACTTACTAAAAATAGCAATTTGCTAAAAATAGTATGTGAGTCAAATCTCTAAACTGATTCAATCTGAGACCAACTGGAACTTACTAAAAATAGCACTCTGCCAGAAAACTCAGAAAACCCACAAAAGCTCATCACAAGACATTGAGTTCCCTAACCATATCCACTTAGCCTACAGGAACCAGGAATAGGCTAATGGAAAGCTTGTACTGAACTAGGTGCAATAAGGATACATTACAGTCATGCAATATTCACTCTGTGAATTTGTGACAGCTTTTGCAAGGCAGAGTGGCCTTTGAACCAAGGGTCAAAGGCCATTGTAATCACAAAATATTTTCAATTAAATCTACAAGCATATGTTCAAAGCAAGAAAGCAAGCCACCTTCCAAAGAGCAACAAATATAAATATTGTAAAGACACTAGAATTGAAGAATCTCACTTAAATGAGTGAGTAAGAAGGCAGAAGCGCCTGACTTAAATAGGTCTCTTAGGAGAGAAAAAGACACCCACTTCTTCCGGGGCCAACTTTTCCACTTGAATTTCAAATTTCTAAAGAGCATATTTTATTATTTACTTATCCCAATGAGCCAGCTATGATCTGTCACTCAAATTGGGCCTGACAAACAGGATTTCATATTCTAACAGCTATTTAGGCTTGTGAAAATATCTCTAAGTCTATGTCAATGGTTAGCCATATGCAGGAAACCTAGATGTTGAAAGAAATGTTTTATCTAAGGTGATTATGATCCTATTATGTCTAGTACATTGTTGTTTAAAATTTTAATTTGCGTGTTTGCAGAAATTTCCTTGTGATGAAGCATGCTTCTCATCTTCTGTTATATTACATAAGCAATTTATTTGTTGTTTCAAAATGCAATAAAAAAGTTAAAACAATCGAGTCATTAATTTGAGGCTATTTATCTGTTGCTTTAATAAATTAACATTCATCTGCCATGTATCAAGGATCATTTTCCCAGGACAACATGACATGAAAAAGTATACTATTGGACTTATGGTATATTGTAACATTTGTGAAGAGAAATAGGATTCATGTATTGGACAGAATTGGAATGCATTCCAACAAAAATGAATTTGCCTTATTTGGAAAATAATCATTGCTATATAGCTAACTAATTGCTATGCTTACATAAGATGAGAAAATCATACATGGTAAACCTAATCATATCAATTATCAAGGGCGCATGACACATGTTTGAATAGTGTAAATTGATTTTGAGCTGGTAACACTTAGGGTTCAAATCCTTGGACCTGCTTATTACGTTCATCTAAGTTCAAACCCTATGTTACTGGTATGTCCTATTCTGATCCCTAGTATGGGTACGATTCGATATGGAAACGAGATACGGGTCTGAAACGATGCAGATACGTCCAAGAAACGAATTTTCCTCTGTGGAAACAGGCAGGGTACAAAACCTTGTCTGTGGATTCGTTTTTATTGTTTCTGGTTCGAAACCGGACATAATCCACGTTAACTTTTTTGGATATTATCTGATTTTTTCCCTTCAAAGGTTGTAAATTGTAATTTTTTTTCTCATTTCAACTTTGCTCACATTTTTCTCCAATAGAACAGATTGTTTTTGAGGGTTTATCAAATGCCGAATATTTTTGATATCTTTAGGATGGCTGAGATATTTGATGAAGAGCAGCTGAGTCAAATTAGGCATGAATAAAATGTTGGAGTTTCAACATCGGAAACTGTACTGTATTCCTTTATGGGATTGTTTCGTGCTCTTTGTAAACTTTGCATCTTGTGGTATGGTGATCTTGATTCTTAAGGGCAGCTCTGTTTATTCATTGCTTTGTTAGAATTTATAATTGGGACTTGGAAGATATCACTGTTTGGGAGGACATATGACCATAGTGCATATGACTTCCCTAAACTTTTGAGTGCAGATTCTGATGTTCTCAGTGGAAGTAAGGCGTGAACTATGACAGTATCCTTGCACATCTCTTTGGAAAGATGTTCTGATGGTGGTACTAGTAATATAGAATGTTCTAAGCACCATAGAAACCAGATCTCTGTTGTAAACTTGTAAGTGACGGTTTAGGATATTGAGATGGCACTGTGTTTGGTCTTCATGAGAAATAGGCTGCCTTGCTATTTCTCCCTTCTACTGATTCACAACATTGAACCATAGCATGAGGATTGAGTAAAAATGTACTGGCTTTACATCAGATTGGGAGTATGAAGGCCCTTGTATTGTATTATTAAATTGACTATGAAAGTGGTGGTGTATTTTTGCTATGTTAATTGACTATTAATATGGTGGTGTATTTTGAACTTAATTACTACCACAAATATGTATTTATCTCTGATTTTTATATGTTTTTGTATTAACGTACCTAAAATGAACCCAACCCCAAATTTTTTTTTGACCGAATCCATGTACCGGAATCTCGTACCCGAACCCAAACCCAAAAATGTACCGGTAACTTAGTTCAAACCCCAGCTGCTAAGTGAGCTCCCTGACCTCACATGACAAAATGCACCCCGAGTGTGTGCTACCACAACAGTTGCAGCAAAATGAATGCAGTCTCCCTGACATAGGAAATTCTCCAACAGCAAACGAGAATGGGGGATACACCACTTAAAAATACCTCTATACCTGCCTGTGAAAGTAAAGTCCCAGTTTTGTTACCTCTATACCCGGTAAAAGGATTTTCCCTATCTAAAAACTCTAAAGAATGGGGACAGAATAGTATTTGACATAGTTGTGACATTTGCATATATTTGCGAAACAACTTACAAACACATTTGATTTTATACTGTGTAAATGACAAGAATAAATATTATAAATTAGATAGTCATTCAATTTGAGGTGGAACAGTACTTTATTCAGTTTAAAGAAATTCTTTCATATTCAATAAAGTTGAGATAAACTTTATATTGTTGAATTGTTGACAATAATGGTGTATGAATAATTTTTCGATAAGCATATGAGGATGATCTTGATATATAGTGTTTATTTCTGTTGTTGAAGAGTATTTTTTAAGCATGTTTACTGGGCACTGTTAATTTGGTTAGATATACAATTTTAAAGGGCGTAATGGGGCCACAAACCTGACAAAGTTAAAAGAGCAACTTTCAATATGACATACTAGGGTAATGCTGCTTTGCTAGTTACTGTGCCTTTATTAGTGCCATCTAGTTTCATATCTGAATGATGGAAAACAAAGCAAGAAATTTTCACAGCTACAAATATATCTTAGATGATGTTAGTTATATTTTGTGTCTTCCAGGCATGTGTGTACTTGCAGGTTGTGATTACCTTTCATCTATCACGGGCATTGGAATCAAGCGATCACATTCTTTGGTGTCCCAGTACAAAAATTTAGATCAGGTATGTCTTACAATTTAAATGAAATACTGAAAGTCATTTTGCAGAGAAAAGTGCGACTTATATATTTTATTTTCAAGAACCAAACATTGATATACTTTTCTGATTTTATCGGTTTGGCATCATTGCTCAATCCATCATAGAGTACTCTGAACAGGTTCATATGCAGTTTTAGAGTGAATTCCTAGGAATTCTTGTCCCTTTTTGTGGCTTTGAGTGTAATGCAAGATTGTCATTGGTTAGAGAAATCAAGTGTTTGTATAGCTTTTTTCCTACACAGGTTCTTTCTGAGTTGCAAGTTAAGAGAAAGGGTCACATACCTGAAGGTTATATCAATTCTTTCAAAGAGACACTTGCTGTTTTCCGTCATGCAAGAGTGTAAGTTTTATAGCTGTTCTTATTTTAATATAGCCTTCTGTTTATGCTGCAAAAGGATTTTTGATCAGGTTTTCCATTGATTTCAAATACAAAAGCTGCAAGTACAATATCAAAGTAATGTTTTTTTTTTGACAGATATGACTCTAATCTGAGATGTCTCTCATTTCTGAGGCCAGTACAAGAAGGGTTTTTAGAAGTGTTTGAGGGTAATCTTGACTTCCTTGGGCCGTATCCTTAAGTTTTAACCCAGTTTGATTTGATTGCTTTTTTCCCAGCTTCAGCATGTGTAAACAATAAACTGAAATGCTGAGAGATGTAAAACTACTTGCTTAGGTGTTTCAAAATTGCAGAATTTTAAAGTTTCCCATGACAGGCATTTAGAGAATTGTCTCCTTTAGTGGTAATTGATATTGCTGAAGGGCGAATCAATCCTATATCAATGGAATATTTTGATGAGTTTCCACAAGTTCCTTCACAAGGACATGGGTAACTCTTTACAAATCAGAAAGTTACCTTGCAGAATCAGTCAAGGGGATTGCAGAATGAAAGTGATTCCAGTCCATTTGTTGTGTTCAATGAGAAAGTAAGTGGTTTGCTAATGGAACACTTGTTCTATATTTATCATGGGAATTGATAAGCAGTCATGTACATGCATCATTGTATGGTTTCATCATGATATTAATCTGTCTGATTCGATTGTTAACAAACATCTGAGCCATTTTCAGGATGTATTCTTAAACATTTCAGAGTTCATTTTTTATTTCATGGATAGAGATTTATACCAAGTTACCAACAGTTCTACAACTAGAAATTCCTTAAATCTCTAAAAGTTTATTTGTAAATAAATGAAATTTCATGCATCCCATATATGTTTTGCACGAACCCCATGAGATATTAATTTTGGTTATATTCATATATGAATTTTTTATTTATTTTTAGGAACTTTTCAATATCAATTTTTTGTTGATTTCCAGGACACAATTTCTATCAGAACTGGAGAGAAGATTTCACAAAAGCTAAGTCATACAACATACAAGAATCAAGGCAAGATCAATTTTGCTTCATGAATTTCTCAAATCAAATTACATTTAAATAAATTTTAAGCGTCTCAGTAACATGCTTGATATATTGATGCACAGTGAACAAGGAATAGGAGTTAGAACTTCTTAAGGAAGTCACAGAAACCAACTGTTATTAACTGAGCAAGAGGCTTTCATATCTCAATAGAGCTATAGTGATGTATTTCCGAGTAATGGATGAATGCATCCTTCCTTCTAATTGATCTTATAGTAGTAGCAAAATGGATAACAATTGGGTGTTTTAAATGTAAACAAACAGAAATGGTTTTTTTCCATGATTCCAAGTTCCAACCAACAATTCTTTCAAGATTTCAAAAGGAAGAGTTGATAATGTTGTTTCTCTTCAAAGGGTTTTGGCAAATAATACTTCTCAGACTGGTTCTGCTGCTACCTATTATTCCAAAACAGCTTAAAACAGGTATAATTCAAGGCATGGAAGTAACTATAATTGACATATACTGAACAACATTCTTGTCTAAACTTCAAATTCCAAAAACAACCTAAATAACCCATAATATTATTCTTTGATGAAGATGATTTTTCATCTGTATGGAACTCGGGTGGTCCTGAAGTTGTTTGCATTATGTCCCTGTCCTCCGAATTTCACCATTAGATGCCTCATACAGAACACACGTGATGGAATGAGCAGTGCGTGCACTAACCATTCGGTTATGCATAAGAAGAGTTATTCTAAAAGCATTGAAGTAGCTTCTTTAGTTTCCTTACCACCTCCAATTTCTTCTAGGCAAAAATAATTTCACATCAAACCCAAAAGCATCAGCAGAAGCAACAAATCTGGTGCTAAAAATATACCTTCAAAGAACAGTGACATTTAGTCACCAGAATTTAAATATAATTGATGTCAATGAATCAATTTGCAGGTGGAAAGTGCTTCTGGAAATCAGATTGAGGTAGGTGACTGGCAGGTGACATGATGTAGATCAATGCTTGGGGTGTTGTCAGGCACATGAGAGCATCTATAGACGAACTTATGTTGGACTCCTCTCAAACTTATTTTTGATATTATGTCCTGCTCAATGCCGGTCTCATAATTAACAAGGCAGAAACTCTTGCCTTTCCCCGTAGACTTTGGCTGGCCATGTGCCGTAGAAAATTGAATAATGTCTAGATTGCTAATTCATTTATTGGATTATATCACATATGTTACTCTACATTGGCACATCGGCATACCAGTACTTACCTTAGCTGCGTTGTCTTTGTATGAATTTCTTAGCTACTTTGGTTAGAGACGGACAATAATTTTGATGTTCTACTTCATTAATATGTTTGATGATCATAGAAATACCCTAATGAGTGCTAGTCCAAGCAAGTTTATTGTTGAAAACTTGAAATCAACAACATCTCGAACCCCATAGGGATGATGCACTGCTATGCTTAGTTGTGTCAGTTCCCTTAAGTGATAAATTTCAATATAATAAATCAAGTAAATGATCATTACAATGGCTTCTCCAAGATTTTGGCATGCATTATTAAAATATTGCTACTAATAAATTAATCATTACTTTTTGCAGTCTCCAATGGCGTGCTAATTCATGGCCTCTCATTATTACCATTCTATTCTCGATTTCATTGTCCGGAGATTGCATGGAACGAAATATTTCATTCTAAGACGAGTTCATTATCTCCTTGCTTTCGATGACCAATAAAATGCGAACATACCGATGCAGGGTAAACATGGATATTTTGATTAATATTTCCTTTTCTTTTTTAATTTTTTCAGGTAAACTGTCGTTCAACTATCGGCGAGCAGGGGTTCCTCCCACAGCAAAGGTTAATTTGACCATTTCACACAATTTTGCATTGTCAAGAAGAAGCATGCTTGTTGGGTTTTGATTTGGGACTCTGGCGATAAGTGTCCCAATCTATCCATTAGATCATTATATTGGGTTTTGAATTTGGGTTGTTGTGGCAGTGTGTCACACTTATTGTTAGACCACGACTTGACAGATAATTGGAGTATTGCTTATGATACCATTAATTTGAATATTGCAGATATATAAACATGTTAATGATTTTTCAAGGGAGAAGATGGTCGAAAAGTATTTTTTCCTTAAATAATTGTTATGTAGCTTAATGCAATACAAAGGAAGTTTGGTTTTACTATGGTTAATGTTAGATTTATTTAGTTTTTTTGTATTGAGAGAATGTTTTGTAAATGGTTCAATTCTGTGTAAAGTCAGGATCTATGTTGTTATTCTTTCATTTATATACATTTTAACATTTTTTTTTCTTCTTTACACTCATATTTGTCCACATTCTCATAGACTCTTCATTTATTACTTTCATCTATGCACTTATCCTTAGACATTTCAATTATATCTTGACTGCCACCCTTTTGTCTTGATGAGCGAAATATAGCTGTTCATTGATTTGATCATAACTTTTAAATTGCAACAAGATCTGAATTAAGTGGCTCTTAGAATTTTACAGGCTAACTTTGCACCCAAGGAATTGTCCTTGCACTCGTCGATTTGACCTCAACATTTTAAAAATTAAAATTCAAAATTTGACACTCCTATCCATATATTTCCCACATGGAGTTTACTAAACATATATGTGCAATATTTTGCTATGTACTTGTATTCAAAGGCATTCAATTGCATTATTTCAAATCTCTAATCTTCCAAGCTTTATTTGTATACACTACAACACTTTCAATTGATGCACTTAAAGGAATCTAAATTTGCACGAGCATTCTAGGAGCACATGTATTTGAAGAGCGTTGTCTTTGATTGTTTGCTCAAGTTTTTGGGTATTGACCTAAGAGAATATGTTCCCTTGTGACACTAATGGTAATCCTCCAAGGCATTCTTAAATATTGCTAGTCCCCAAATATAAAAAAAGGAAAAAAAAATTAGAGATGAATGAGGTGAAACATAAAGTAGAGGCATGCAAAATATTAGATCAAGTCAATAGGTATATAGCATTTTTACAATTGGCCTCGATACCCATACTCAATGCCACATGGAGTAGACAAAATATTATGCTCTTGAGGTGAATAATAGACAAAGACATTCCATTCCAAATCTCAAGACACCTCATATTCTACGAGCTTCACACATATCATCCATTCTTAGGTCACAAGGTTAGGTACATGTATTTTTCATTTAATTTTTTTATATATTTGTAATGTCTAAAATACTTTAGCCCACATATAATTACCTCATAGATCTAGGTTAATTTGTACTTATATATGCATTATATTGGATTAGCCTAGATCAACACTAAAGTTTATTTTTCTTTACACTATTTTAAATTTTTATAATATTTGTCAACTGTAAATTGGTAATTTCAATATTTATAAATGTTAGGTTCTTTTCTATGTAATATGCAATTGAAATTGTTTGTGATAAAATCCCCTTCACAAATCTAGGCTCACTAAATAGATGCAAATAATAAGCATAAAATTAATAGTTTAATTGATGAGTTGGGAAAATGATAAATTGAAAAGATATTTATGAAATTAAATGTTAAAAAAATGAGGGGCTTAACTCTTAGTTTGTTGATGGGGCATGGATGTTGAAAATGTACAAAATTAACTCTCTGCAATTCAAAATTTAATGTTCTTGATGTGCTCACTATCTTAGGCTCTATACAAACCTAGAATCTATTATGCCTCAATTTCAAGTAGATTGGGTTCCAGCTTGAGTGATGTAGAATTGGTCTCTAATGTGGATTTTGTTTGGTTAGAAAAAAAAAAAAAAAAACTTTTGATCCTTGTGCACTATGATATTTTGATATTTGATGATCAATGATGGTGGTGTTTAGGAACACCTTTGGGGAGATTGTTGAATTGTTATGGTCAAGTTCTTTGGATGGACTAGCTTTATGACTTTGAGTGAATAATTGAAGACACTATACATAATTGATAGGTGGCCCATGTGATTTTGATGTGATGAATTCCTTATAAGTTCCAAAATTTAACAATTTCTAGAATAATTGTTCCTTGTAATTGCTTATTTCTCTTGATTTTGGATGTCAATTCCAATTTCCATGTGCATCTTTGCTTTTTGTACATTTGTTTCATGTTTTCGCATTTTTGTCTATACTTCAATGCATCTATTGGTATTCTAAGCACTAACTAATTTGACAACTCTTAACACAATAATATTCCCATTTTGTAGGATTTTGATCTCTTTATGATATGTTTATGTAGAGTTTTTGATTCATAATATATTTTCATGCTATGCTAACCATTTGCATGTATATTTAACCGTTGTATTTATAGATTTGTTTACAAATTATGTTTGACTTCTCAGATTGGCATATTAATGCTTGTTTTGGCATATCTGTAAACCCATGACACATTCTTTTTTAGATTTGTGCCTCCATCCCTAGCCCTAAATTTCTCACTTGCTATCATTTTGGGGGCTTTATTTTCTTTCATTTTATGTTTTTTTTGTTTTTGTTTTAAAATTATTTTTGTGAGAGCTGAAGATTAGCTCTATACCCAAGATCGACTACAAAAATAATGGATTCATTTCACAAGAGAGTATGCAAGAAAATGAGCTTGCTTGATATTAAGATCTATCAATATGATGATGAGGTATGAAATATATTACAAGGTCTATAATGACCTTGCTTAGACAAGGTGGGGGATAGGATTAAACAAGATTGTGACATATGTCTTAATCCTATGTTATGAGATAACTAACTTGTTGGTTGTTTTTTAAGAACCAAGCTAATCTTTAGAATTGCTTATGGAATCACCAATTCCAATCCTTAGCAACCCAAAGAGATTGGCCAATGAATGAATGAAAGCAACAATGCTTTCCTCTTGCACTTTGGGCTTTGTAAAACTTGGGAGGGTGATCCCACAATGTATTTAAAGACCTTTGCACCTAATATCCGAATACATTGTAAATAACAAATAATTCTCATATAATAGCTCAACGAACGAAATGTATCAAAGAAGTTGGCTGCTTCTTAACAACACTCTACATTCAGAGCATGAGAATGGTGAAACTTAACACAAAATAATAACAATTGAAATCCATTTAAAAGAGTTTGTTTGCAAATGTGATTTGCTGCTGAATTGACCAACAAAATGTATTATGAATATTCACTTAGACCATTGCCTTATCCTAGGAATGAAGTCAATCCCAAAACCTATACAATCTAATAACAATATAACACATCATTTAAGCTTTGAAAATACTGCATTACAACATTTCAATGTTATATTCTCAACCACCACTTCTTACTAGTATCCTAACATTTAATTCATATGAATCTACAACTTCACTCAAGCATTTACATTAATTCTTTGAATTAACAAGCAAGAACAAAACCACACATCACTAGAAATCAGTGGAGACAAATAAGATAATCCTTGATTATATTATTCATAACTCATAGAACAGGTACATAGGAGAGAAAATGGCTTTGAATTTTCACCATTCTGTATTATATTGTTAGTATTGCCATCAAAATTACATATACATTAGCAGGCTCAAACCTAAGACAAAACTCAAATATGCTCAGTATTCTCTTTACAATTTTCTATGCGATCAATTACAAAACAACGAACTCCCCCGTACTTCTGGCCTTGAATTCCTTCTTATAGAAACGAATGAGCAAACAAGCCTTGGGCTAGAAAGTACACACATCACTATTTCATTGGATCATTACAAAATATATTCCCTTCGCAGTTATATTTACATCCCAAAATTGAGGGAAATGTGAGACAAAAACCCTTTTCCATTTGCCGAAGAAGATTTACCCACCTTCCAAAAGTCATTGTTCACCATTGTAGCAACATCAAAACCCTTTGTCCACGTCAGCTTCCAAGACAAAAAATCCCAACCGAGACTCTGTTTCTCCAATGGTTCATCATCTTCAGAATTAGAGCATGCATGTCACCTTCGTGCTTTTGTTGAAACTAGAGAATTTGTCTCGCCAACATCAAAGTCTTCTTGACCTACGAGCATAAGAAGATATTGGGCATCGCCAACATCAAAGTCTTCTTGACCTACGAGCATAAGAAGATATTGGGCATACTTTGGGTCATCTTCTGCCTCATCTTCCATGGCAACATCAAGTTCCTCCATATAAGAATCATAAGCCCTGTGGTCCTTATACTTCTTCTTTCTCTTCTTAGATGGACTAGCCATATCATCGTCATCATCCTTCCTGTACCCAGTTAATACGTCTATTCTGTAACCACCTTTAGTAATATCCTTGACCTCACCCTCCATGGCCAAAGTTCTCTTCTTTGCCCATGGTTTCACTGATTTCTCAGGTACATCTGGCTTAACTTTAGGTGTGTCATCCTGGGTTTTAGACCTCTTAACCCTCTTCTGCTTGGGTTTCCTCTTAGGTTGAGGGGATGACATGCTAGATTCACTCATTTTCTTAGTATAAGAAGCCTAGGGTTTACAAATTTCACTTATAGAATATTTTCACTGGTTTATGCTCTCAAAGAAAAACTTTTAGAGCAAAACCCTCCCAGACCACACAAAATTCTTACCAACTCAATGTATTTTGCAAATAATCAAGGCCTTGCAAACCCTAAGTACCTAAGGCTTACAAAACTTTCAACAATTCCTCAAACTAGCTAACTTATGCATAGTTAACACAAAAAGGAGTGGATACCTACTTACCCAGGAAAATTAGTCTTCAATTTCTCTGCAACTGCTTTCCTGAGCTCTTCACACCTTCTTCTCTAGCTCTAGACCAATATCTTGGCTCCTGACAATTACAATTGTGAAGGAAAAATGACCAACAATCCTCTTTATGTTGAATGCCTTGAGCATGTCCATCATTAATGTTCAAATGAAAGTTCATGTGAGTGAATTGACAATCATCCACGGGTGATCCCACAATACTGGTTTACAATTTTTGACCAAACTGGACATTGAATTGATTCTTTTAACTAAATCTTCACTTTTGGGCACCTATAGTGGCTAAACCGTGAGGAATTTGAAGATAATGCAAACTAGTGATTTGTGACATTTTGTTTGTAGATTCTAAATATATTTTTTTCAAAAATTTTCAAATTAGATTGCACTTCTTTTTCCATCTCCTTCAAAAACTAGTTTTTAACAATAAACACCATTTTTAAAGAGTGATGTCACTGGCTAACTCAACCTTTTTCTATGAAGGATAAAATTCTAATTTTTTCGAATTTATATTCGTAATTATGATATCTAGTGCATGAATTTGGTTTCGTAGCATTTTGTTGAATATTTTTTTCTTAATTAAGTTTCAAAGTTGAACCTTTTAAAATTTAGACATGATTCACTGGCTAATGCATAACTTTTTTTGTATGTATCGAAATTCAATTTTTTTTTGTTGGATCAAGGACATCAATATCTAGTGCACTAATATTTTTCAATTTTTTTTTGATAATTTGCTATTTTTCCACATATACAAAACAAAGAGCTTGATTTTTGGTGAAAAACCTATGTTTAATCAAACTAAAAAATAAAATACATAATAAAACCAAAACATATTAAAATTATATTCGATGGATAGCTTGTTTCGAGGACTACCATCATCTAGTTGGGTTTGTGAAGTTTCCTCCATTTTCATGCTCAAGTCGAGCTTCAACGGGAAAAATTCTATAGAAATTTGGTGCAAAAGGGGGAGAAGGGGAAAAAGGGGGGTTTGAATGAACCTAGGTTCGAGTGAACCACCCTTGGAGGTTCGTTCGAACTAGGGTTCTTCGAACCTTGGTTCGAGCAAACCCCCCTTCTATTCACTTTTCCATTGTTTTCGTTATTAAAAAATGCAAAAAAAGTGGGTCCCATCATTTAATAGGGTTTGCTCAAACCGGGGTCCATTCAAACACCCTAGTTCATGTGAACCCCTAAAAAGTAATTTTTTTTTTCATAGGTGCGTTTTTGCAAATTTCCTTCCTCACTGGAATTGTAAACTAGTATTGTGGGATCATCCCCACACAAGTTTGAAAAATGGCCATTGATCGCGTGGCGAGATGGATCATTGAGTGATTCAGATTTAATCAACAAGTTTGAAAAAGATGACTATAAATAGCCATTTTCCTTTACCCAATTGAAATAACTTGTGTGGAAAATCCCTCCACCTTGTTTGTGGGCTCCACCATCTATTAGGCACTAAAAATAACCCATCGTGTTAAGTTCCCTGTCTCCCCATGATATTTAACCCATGTGCAACATTCTGCAATGGGGATACTAGGTAGGGCTGAGATTAAATCACAAGCTGGCAATATGTGTGTGCCTTAGCACAAGACCAAGTGCCCATGGCCTTAATTCTCTGACACAACTGACAACCAAGATAAAAAAGATCTTTCTTGTATTTAAAACACGTGCAGAAGAATCCCTTTAAAGGCACACACTTTATCTTTCATACCCAAGAGTGAAACAATTTGTTAATATTTCACCTTTTCCTTATGTTCATTCTACCCTTTAGATGGCTCCACATGGCGTTCTCTCGCTTCCCCACCAAGAGATGGGAGGAAAAGGTGGGTCCCCCATGGGATGGCGAGGAGTGGTCAAGATTGACCCATGTCATCCACTCTCGATCGTTGATCTCGTCCAAGCGGAGTGTTTGCTTCCTTCACAGCTTGGTGGGTCCCTTTGACAAGGGGACATGTGTCATCCACCCGCTACTCTATGATATTATTTTAAGGAAAAATAAAATTAGGTAGGGTGGTGGGGAATAGTCTAGATGAAGACACGCCATTCAACACCCATCGTTAATTCACTCAGATCACCACCTGCTAAGTATTCAAAGATGTTGGGCCCGCCAATGCAGAGGGAACATGGCACTCGCTAGCCAGCCCGTGAGAATATTATAATGCAAAATAGAGCCTGATGGGGGCACAGGGAGTAGCTACGATCTGATCTTGGCAATCCAACAGTCCTCATAATGTTGGAAATTTGCACATGCCAATAGTTAGTATTTAAAAGGGGACCACTGCTAGGTAGACGATGGATAAGGACATGGAAAAATTAGGTTGAAACCTTAAGTGAATGATGGAAATATTAAACCCAAACTTAGGACCTGGAAAACATTTCAAAAAATTTCAACCCGTATTAAGATAAGGTAGTATTTTTTAATAAAACAATGAGCAATGAATGAGATCACTAGGACTTAGGGGCCGAAAAAAAATAGACTCAAAGGCATAAGATGTGACTTAAACACTTAGGAACCAGTGATAAAAGGTCAACGGTGAATCATAACAATTGTAAAGGACTCAAACTTATAAATTTTAGAAAGGGTTTTAACAACACAAACCCTAAGGCATGATAGTAAACAAAACCCTAAGCCTAAGGTCATGAAAGTGACTAGATTTTGCAAAATTTCAAGGGGAACACAAAGCATTTTTAGGGGTTCCACCATAACTAACAAAAAATTCAACAATATAAGATATGATAAGATCCTATCTAGTTAACTAAGACTTCAACAAGAAATCTTATAATCCTAAATAAACTTAGCATGTGAATAATTCCCTTGCTAGGATTAGCTAGGTACAAGACATTTATTCACACTAACACCTCATTAAGTGCAACTTAGGGAGAGATTACTATGCAAATGATGAAAAAAATATAAGGATGGGTTTTGACTACGAGGCCATTTTTGGTACCCATGCATAAATGCAAAGGAAATCTCTCATAAATGGAGAAAAAGAGAAAGACCAAATGGGAAAAAACCCTTCTCAAAAAGAGAGAAAAGATACAATCAAGTGATGAAAGATGAGGATTCCATGATACCCCCAAGTGCACTATCCATCACATATATACATTACAAATGCGAAGTAGCTCTAAAACCACTGAAGAATGTTTGAAGACAAAAAATAATCTAGTGCTTACAAAAAATATGTCTCCCCTTTGGAAGAATTCTAATGGTTGATGTTGAAGAAACCTCATCTCCATGAAGAAGAAAGAGGGAAGAAGCCTCATGAATGAAATATTTGAAGATGTATCAAGTGTCTTCCAAGATGTCTCAACAAAATCAGGTGTGACCCAATCAAGGAAGAAGACAAAGAGCATGAAAACTCATGATTAACCTCCAAAGAAGATGTGTGATCAAAGAGGAGAGAGGCCACCTCAAACGTGTTTTCCAAATCTGCAGAAGAGGAATGAATAACCAAATTTGATATACCTTTCATGAAACTATCCTGCAAAGGAAAATCTAGAAAACAAAATATATCTTGCTAATCTGAAGTCCTAAAAACAAGTCAACACTCAATTCTGAAGAAGAAAGAGATGATAGAAACACATCAAAGGGTTTATGAATAGCGAGGTTCAGAAACCACTAAAACCATCATTTGAACAACTACCCACACTAGAACTAGAGTATGGTCCTTAGAATATTCACCATTCGGAATAAAGTGGGAAAATTATATATTTTTGCATCATGGTTAGCCCTACCAACTGCAACAAGTTGTATGCTATGAAAATCATAAATGAATATTGAATCTGGAGTGAACTCAATGGACTTACCATCTTGTGCCATATGATATACAAAAAGATGATTATACGTAATATCAAGTATGAAAAATACATTCTAAAAAATATTATTAGGCACATCAATAATCCCTTTACCGAATACATCCAAACAAACACCATTGGCCATCAAGATCTTCATTATTGAAGTATGCTTCAAGGAGGAAAACCCATAAGGTTGTATTGATATAGGACATGAAGATCCAAAGTCAATAATCGAGTTCTTAGGCTATTCAACATGTGTTACAACAAGAGCATGACCTTTCATCTTATCTTTTACCTTATCACCACCATTAACAATTCTTGGTATACTTGTGTGTGTAGAAGATGAAGGTTAAGAAGAAGAAGATGACGAACTTATAAATTTAGAAGTAAAGAAATGTTATGTTCCTTTAGAAGCTACCTCATTTTGTCTAACTCTTTCTTGTAACAAGTTTGTTCACCATGCTAGGTCTTCTACAATAATCACACTTAGGTTTTTGCTTTTGAGTTTTATCCCCTCTAGGAGAGGTGGGAGTATCACTAGATTTTGCTTTATGTTTAGATTTGTTTCCTTTATCCTTAGATGATGATGCAATCAATGCATGCTATTTAGTGTAGCATAGAAAATTGCATACCTTAGCAATTTCACATCATGTTTTCCCCCCTAATTTATTAGACTTAATTAAGTTTTTGATTTTCCAAATTATGCATTCCAAAGCCTAATTTTTATTGTTTTTCGAAGGAGGGGAAGCATTTAATAAATTCATCCAACTTATATGATGCCCTCGACAATGAGTGTATTGGAAATTTGGGCCAACACCCAATTCAAATATGTTGGTGGCATTTTACCATTTAAAATTCAAATTGAAAGAGTCGGCTTTTGGAATCTAATTTTCAGGAAATTGGATAAATGCCTATAAATACCTAGTAATTTCACCATTTGAGATCTAAGGATCATTAACAAGCTAGAGGTGAAATTCAAGAGCAAGTCAAGAGCAACATTTTAGATTCTTATTGCAATCAATTCAAGATTCAAGCATCATGTCAAAGTGTTTGTGAGTTTATGTGTTCATGTGATCATTGTTTTGTGAAGGCTAACCCTTTTTGTAGGTCTCCAAAGAATTCAAGCATTCAAGAAAGCAAGATCCAAATCCTTGAGGAGATATGTATGAATTTAGTCCTTCAAGGCAACCATTGAAGGGTGGTGAGTTGCAACACATTGCAATCTCATCATTCCTTCCTTTCACTATCATTTATCCATTGAAATTTCCATTTTGGAAGTGGGAAAACTTACTCGAGATTTGACTGAGGCAAACCCCTTTATGACATAGCATTTTACCCCATTGCGAATGCCCAGGTTATAGGTTTGAAGAGGATTGAAGAGAGTTTGAAGATCCATTTTTCATTGTTTCATTTGTTGTCATCAACCTTATCAAGCCATGAAAACTCACCTACAAAATTTATTTGTGACATTCCAAAAAAATTGTAAGTGGAAATAGGTATCTCAGATCTATCACCAGAAGACCCAAAAAGTTGAGTAGGATATCCCATCAAAGACTCATTTTCCATTGGGTGAATAAGTCATTGTAGGAAAAACAACACCAATTTTTTTGGGTAGGTACACAATCATCCACACCTTCTAAATTTTCTGAAACTTGACTATTTCTATCTGTCAGTTGTTGAGATCTTGCATTTTCATATTAGGGAATGTAGGATCATTAGGTTAATCATTATAAAATATTTTCAATCATTCCAATCCCCCATTAGATGTAGATCTAGGTATGATTTGCTCACCTTCATGGTTGATAGTCAATATTTTCACCTTGTTGATCTACCACCCTTGCTCCTAGGTTCTTTGCATTTAGGACCTAGGATTCTTTTTTCTATGTTTCACTTAGAATGTTTATCAAGTGGACTAAGTTTAGATTGTTCCCTAGTCAACCTATCACAAAATGTCTCAAAAGAGGGCATGATGAAAGAATCACCTAATCCAACCATTGTAGAATAAAAGGAAGTAGAGAAGTATGCAAACAAACCTTTTAACTTAGAAAAATTCTAGAATATGCATTCTTTATCAATTTTTTCTTTATCATGACCAACCAATTGAGACCTTAATAATTTAAAATTTACCAAATTGTCTTCAATGGTAGGAAACAAATTCATGGAAAGTAATGCCAATTTAGCCTCAAATTGCATGGCACAAACCTCACTAATTGAACCAAATAAATCATTTTACTTATCCCATACCTTCTTAGGAGTGGTAAAATTCTCAATATGGAAGAAAAAACTATCAGAAACATGCATAGCAATTAAGCCCATAGCCTCATCACATTTATTTCTATGTGCAAATATTTCATATTCTTTGGAAAAATTAGGTTGATGGTCACTGAATGTGGACCACAAATCCTTAGACCACAAAAATCTTTGCATTCTCACCTTCCATGTATGATCATTATGAGGAGTTAAAACTTCAAACCATGGTTTGACCATTAGGTCAACAAGTAACAATAGTGAAAAATGGACAAATATTTGAAAAAAAGTGATGTGATACCTCCCAAATCTGAATGAAGCCTCCCACAAACATAAATTTCCCAAAAGATAGCATGTCCAAGTAATTAACTAGAAAGAAAATATGCCAAAATCTGAATAAATTATACCTAGGGTTGAATATGAAAAAGTACATGAACCAAATGATAGAGCTCTTGGATACCTTTCAATTTTTGTTGGAATCATAAAAATTGGATAGATTGGCGAAAAGTTATGAGCTTGGAGGTCCAAAGGGGATAAAAACACTTCAGTTTCCAATAAAACTTACCTATAGAAAAATCTAGAAAAATGATCTACACCACTACAAAGTACACGGAACTAGATTGTTGTCGATAGCTCGTTTGTAAAATTTTGATATTTGGGTGAAAAGTTATGCTTTGGAGAAAAAAAGGTCCAAATTGGGCACTTGGTAGACTAAGTAGGGGAAAATTTTTAACCTCTGGGGGATTGCAGTCAGTCCCCAATAGGATCACATGTGTTATAGGTAGAAAATTAAATCCCATTGCTAGTCAAGTGATAGGGAGGCGAGGAATTGCTAGTAGGCTAGGCAACGAGATTCCTGCATTGCCATTGCTAAGCCTTGGCCAGTTGCATGGAACTAGGTGCCAAAATGTTTGAACAATTTTTTTTTTAAATCACAATTTTTTAAAAAATAATTTTTTTATTAAAAAAAAAAAGAAACGAAAATGGTTTGTACTACCCGACCAAGCCTGTAGATGATGTAGGAAATTTGACAACAAATGAATATGCCAATTCAAAAAGAACATTCTCTATTAATGACTATAGCGACCTAACACCTGTGTAGACCGTATCATTTGTACAGTATGGATGCTGCACAACTATACATACAAATTTGGTGACAAAAATTTAAAAAACCTTTGAGGCCTTAGGGTAAAAATATTTGATTTTATAAATTTGATAGGAGATCTTAGGGTTTTTGGGCCTTGTAGATGCAATGTCAAGGTCTTTTTTAGCCCAAAGTGCTCCAAAAAATTAGCTACCTCCCAGATCTAGTAACCACCTCCCAACTTGAAACCCTTATAAATTTGGCAGAATATGTTGGATTTTGATAAAACAAAAGATGATATTGACTTTCTTAGACACCATGGACTCAATGGTGAGCTCAAATTTCCTCCAACATGAGCCCAAAATAACTTGCAATAAAAACCCACAAAGAGAAACCCTCCAAATTTGGTTTTTTTTAAAGTTTTTTTGATTATTAGGATCACATAGGGTGCAAGGGGAGAAAATACTCAAACTTACTAAAAATAACCAAGATATATCACTAGCAATTGCTCAACCCTCATATTTGAGAAGGAATTTGCAACTTTGATACCATGTAAGAGTTGAAGATTAGCTCTATACCCAAGACCACCTACAAAAATAATGGATTCCTTTCACAAGAGAATATGCAAGAAAATAAGCTTGCTTGATATTAAGACCTACCAATATGATGATGAGGTATGAAGTATATTATAAAGTGTATAATGACCTCTCTTATATAGACAAGGTGAGGGATAGGATGATAGAAACTTGTGACATGTGTCTTAATCCTATGTTATGAGACAACTAACTAGATAAAAAAGTCAACAAGATAAGATATGATAATATGCTATCCAAAAAACTAATACTTCTAGAAGAAATCTTATAATCCTAAATAAACTTAGCATGTAAAAAAGCCCCCTTGCTAGGATTAGCTAGGTACAAGACATTTATTTACATCAACACATTCCACCCTTTAGAATTTCTAACTTGTTTTCATGCTAATTTAATCATATAAGTGCAAGTCAATCCTTGTTTTCATAGATTTGTTTGTATTTTTTTTCTCACATTGTAGATTACCATATTCAACCTATTTCACCATATTTGTAAACCCATGGTGCATCCATTTCTAGACTGTCACCTCCATTCTCAACCCTAAATTGGTCATTGGGTATCATTTTGAGATTTTTCCCTATATTTTCTATTTTATCTAATCTCTAAAATCACTAACATATTATTTATTACATTGCTAACTCTTTTTCTATATGTTTCTATTATTTTTTCATAATTTTGCTAATTTTTTTCCATTCTACTGTGCAAGTTTCACCTTTTAGCATTTTTGTTCTACCTTGACATCTGTGCTCATAGAACAATGCACCCATTTAGCCAATTAGTGCAACCAAGGTAATTTAATGATAAACATATAACTCACATTTCATTGTTTTTGTTCATGTTTTGGCATTTGTGTTTTGATTTTATGTTTCTTTATCAACACATTCATTTTGTTTAGAAATTTATCCATTTTCTTGGCTTTTGTGCTAATTCTTGCTTGCAACTTGTTGGTGCTAAATTTTTTTTTAGCAACCCTTTTTTGGTCCAAGACACTTTGAAACTATTAAATTGTTCATTATAAGTTTTTTTGTTGAAGGATATAACTTTTATCAATAATGTAGTTGCACACTCGTATGCTTATGGAACACACCTTTGTTTGCTTTTATTGTGGTAATTTTAAAGTGTGTAAGCTCTCTCCTCATAACCAAAAGTGATCCTAAATATGATAAACACTTTATTAGTATATTTTATTTTACTTTAATAACAAGGGGGTTAAGTTGTGTATGCTCCTCCCTTGCACCACAAGGCAATCTTGGGAATCAAAACACTTGATTTTCTTTTCTCTTAGTGGGCCTACCCTTATATTTTATCATGAAGGGTGATGCTTTAAACCACATGTTCTGCATGAAATATATCAAAGAGGGAAAGAATCAAAAGACTTGACCTAAAGGAGAGCTCTTGTGTTTAGAAAAACCTTGTCTAACTTGAGGAAGAAAGATGAAGTGGAAGGGGTTGAATCCAACCATATGTTTATAGATAATGATCCCATTTATAAATTTTGACTAGACATATCCTTGAGTATAAATATAACATCCCCTAGCATCTTGTTCATCATAGACATGACCTTTCACTCATGTGTGGTTATTATGCATTGGTAACTGGTTAGCCCTAAGAAGTTACTCACCATATTGCCCCTAGAAATGAGTTTGTAGGATGAGTATGATCTCCTTTTGCACCTTCTAAGTGATCTTGAGCGATCAAAAGTGGTTAGTTCCTCGACATGGGTCTTAAATTTTATGACTAGACAAAACATATTGTTGGGCTTACAATTGCATAAACGTGCCTACTTGAATAAATTAGGATTGTCATATGCTTGATGTGTCTTACTTGTGCAAAATTCATGAATACCATTGGATTGAAAACATCAAATGTTTGCAACCATAAAGTTTCAAAATCAGGAAAATCAAACTTTAAAGAGACCAAATCCAAAAAATCCTTTTGTAAAAGGTTGAAATCATTGCTATAATCAACCCTTAATCCAACCTAAAATCCAAATATTAAACCAATCTAAAACATAAACCATAGGTAAAAAACTCTTCATTTGAGTCATAATCCCAAATCATATATTATAAATCCAATTCATAAACCAACTTCCAAATTGAAATAAAAATCCCAAACTAGTCCAAAGCATAAACCATAATCCAAAACCCACTCATTGTAATCAAGTCCTAAATTAAATCCCCAATCATCCTAATCCTAATCATGCATAAAAAAAACCAAATTGTAAGTCCTAATCACCCAAATCATAATATAAATTTTAAATCAAATCACAACTCCCATCCACCCAAATCAAAATCACAATTGAAATAAAGACCTTAAAAAAATCAAATCATTATTCCTAATTCTAGATTTCTAAAGAACTTATCCTTTCTTAAGTATAACAATCAACCCCAATCCAAAATCCAACCATAATCAAAATTACTTAAGAAATTTCCTATCTTAAGTCTAGCTATCCAAAATCCACTCAAAATCAAATCTTGCTCAAAAAATTTGCCTATCTTAAGTATAGAAATCAATCTATCCATATCAAATCAAACCATTATCTTAAGGTATTGATCTTCAAATCACCATCCCAAAGCATAATCCAAATTAAAATCATAACCACCATCAAATTCAATTAAATTAGCAATATAAATCATCCAATCCAAAAATATATGCATTCTCATAAAGGTCACACCTCACCCAAAAACAAACTAACCCACTGAAATATTGAATACCTATATCTAGATCACAAGTGAAGAATAACGTGGATCCATGCAACAAAAACCCTTATGGATTTAGTTTTGTACACAATCTATATAGTGAGACCTCATCCCTTAAACAGTATCTAGGTAATACAAATCTAGGTATTCACCTTAGTTTCAAGACTTCTTAAAGGATGAAGAACCCAAATCATGATGGATCACCTTGCCATAATTCACAAAAATCACTTCCTTGAACAAACAAGTAATGTGGGAGAAAAAATCCCCTCTATTTAGACATAATTTTTTTTTAGATTTGTGAAAAACATACACAAAACAAGATCAAACAAAAAATGAGAAAACCTTCCTCACACAAGAGTAAACAAATAATGATTTGTTATTTCCTCAAAAAGAAAGACACTTATAAAATGAACCCAAAGAGTGATAATACAATAGAGGAGAGTGCTTATAAGAGAAAACCCTCAATGAGAAAGCAATTAGATCATGGAAAGTGTCAACATCACATGTGACGAGACAAAATGATCTAATAATAGCTCAAACTAATAAAAGAGAAAAACACTCATAAGTGTAGCTTAAGTACATAAAGTGAAATTATCTTAATAATCAATTAAAGGTTAATTAATTTTTAGATAATGAATGATTACTCTAACACCTCCCCTTAAGTGAAACTTAGGGAGTAGCTAAAAACCTTAAAAAGTAAATGCATTAAAAACAAATAATGCATGAATGGGTCTTGATAAACAAGGCCTAATGAGCTACAAATGTACACACAATCTAATCTCTCACAATTAGAGAAAAAGAGAAAATATCATGGGGAAAACTCCTCTCCAAAAGAGAGAAAGAAAAATGAAGAACTAAGATGCATCCAAAACAATGTCCCAAAAAGAATAGGAACATGAAGAACATCATTGAAGAATGAAGTTGTAGATAACTATCAAATGATGAATGATATAGTGCTGAAATGAAGAAAATCCTTTGGAATAGATGATGATCAAGATCAAGAAGATAATAATCTACATGAGTGACCCTAATGAAACTACCCAAGGAAGATGGAAAACAAAGGAAAAAATATGGAAATCAAAGATAAATATGGCACATGAATCTACAAGAGTGACTCCAATGATACTACTCAACCAAGCAAGATACAAATTGAAAATACATGCACCAATAGTTTGGAGAAAATTGATCAAGTAAAAATAGGTCACCTCCAGAAACATGAATCCAAGAGTGTCCATATGGTAAGTTCCTCATCTCACTGAAATGCATGGGTAACCAATTGTTGCATCCACCTAATACATAGGAACAAATAATGGATATGTAGCTCACTCCAAAACAAAACCAAAGAAGAATTATAACCAATAGTAAAACCCCTCATAATGTTGAAAAGTGAGAGCCATGAAAGGTCCACTAAAACTATGTCATCAAGAAGTGCATGAAAGAGAACCAAGAAAATATGAATATACACAAAAGAGTACTTGCAAATAAAAAGGGTATTCAAACAAAATACACACACATGATGAAAAAATTACTAGGGTTCAATGCTATCATGGAAGGAACACTCACTTCACAAAGATGTGATATAAAAATAGATGTACTCACCCCCCCCATGAAACTTTATATCATAGTGTAGACACCTAATAATATCCCAAGCATATCACACATCATGATTTCGCTTACTAACACTATTTTATCTCATTTCTCACCTAATTCCTCTATTTAATTAATTAATGTCAATTATTTAGTTAAATTCACCTTTCTCTCCTATTAATCGAATAACTAAGGTTATTTGATTAATTCATCATAATTCATCACTTTCTCCCCTTTTGAATAAATAATGTCAAATTATTTAATTAAATTCCATAACCCCACTTTGATTGCATGGTTTCTAATTGTTTAATTAAAGATCCTAACTCCTCAACTTGCATAATTAAATGATTTTCATTATTGTTTAATTAGCTAATTTTTCTCCAATCCTCCAACTTGCATAAAGAATATTCCCCATGGAATATTCCCTTTTCAAATTCAAATTCTTCCCTCCAACTCAAAATATCTCTAACATATTTCCTAAAATTTAGGGAAGTTTTTGAGTCTCTCATGGATTATAGACCACTGATCCAATCCTTAATCCATGCCTCATGGATTATCAACCACTTGATCCATCTTTGATCCATGTCTTCATCCTATAATCATTTCCATCCTTTAATTAGCATTTTTGATCCTCACCATTGATAAATATCCTTCAAATCTATAAATATCTATCCTTTTTCCATGAAAAAAGATCCATAAGCATTTAAGCAAAGTTACTCTCTCAAATTGATCACTCAATTTGAGCAATTTGAGATCATCTTGTGAATCAACCTCCGTCAATCATCTTCAATGAAGATTTTACAACAATGGATAATGCATAAAACTGTGCAATCAACATCCATCTCACAATTATGTATTAATCCACAATGGGATTGAGAGGTTTTGTAGTTTCGATTAGTTTAATAGCTTTTAATTATGTTCATTTCTTTAGATTAAACTCTTTAGAATGCTTGGGAAATTGAATTTCATTGGATTATTGTCTTTAGTTGATCAATTTCTTTTTTACTTTGATTTACTTAACTTGTTTTGATCAATTGAATTCATTATACTTACATTTTGACACGCTCGATTGGACTCTAACATCATTTTTGAGTTTTGTCAGATTGGAGGTTTAGGAGGATAGTCCAACGCTTTTGAGAAGATAACTTGACACTTCTACATCTCAAAGGTTGACGCTTTTGAATAAATATCAACACTTTTGTAACAAGTTTCTACACTTTTGTAACATAAAACAATATCTTGACACTTTTGTCCAATATCTCGATGCTTCTGATAATATCTTGACACTTCTGTCAATAACTTGACTCTTCTAAATATCTCAACACTTTTGCAAAAGGGTAATGTGGTGCTTTTGTTCGATAGTACAATGCTTTTGCAAGGTAAAACAATGACTTAACTTCTTAGAGATCAAGTTGATTTGGTTTTTATCTTTGGCTAACCCTAACATCTTCCTGTTTCCTAATTTCAGTTAATTGTTTACAACATGTGCGTTTGGAAAAGTGTTTATTAACGTTTGTTTTGAAGAGCTAATCTAGGACTCATATTTTAAATTTGGTGCATTAAAATGAATTCATATTTACTTTAGTGCTCTAAAATTGAACATAATCTCCATCTTTCATTTGGTGCTTAAAATTGAACCACAACTTGCATGATTTCAATTTGGTTTTTATAATGAACTACACATTTCAATCCTTGGTGTACCTAAAATGAACAAGTGTGTGCTTTTTATTTCGTGCTTGATAAGATATAAGTACGTATCCTCTCCTCTTGCACTTTGTGCGAAATTGGGTGATGAGAAATACTTCTAACTTGCATTTTTTATCATTGTCATCGAAGGTTGTTATCTATCTATCCTCTTCCCTTGTGCTTTGTGCGATCTTGGCTTATGAGAAAATGGAAACATCAATCCTTCCCTTTTATTTTTATAGGAGGCCTACCTAGGGATTTCATCACTTTAGGGTTCAACCTCAAACATTTTTTTTTTCGGAGGGCTATAGAAAGGGACGAGAGGGAAAGTTGTAGTTCTATCCATGCATGTACTTGATGGGTGTTCCTATGTGGTCTCAGATGATTTTAGACATAAAAAGATGATATTCAATATCATGCTCGTGTAGGCGATGGTGTTCACAAAGTTCTACCCACTAAGATCCTTGTATTTAGAAGCCTATAAGCCATTTGTAGATCATCTTCTTAACAAGGTGCAATGCGAGAAGATCAACACATGAAGTTACTCGCTATGTATTAATCATAGTTGAGGTGAAAAAAATATCGCAAGGAACTTTTCCTTTCGAGGTAAGAGGTATCAAGGCGGTACATGACCTGTAAGGAAACTATGCAGCCATGAAATGACAATTTCCACATAACCCAAATCCGAAAACATGCAAGTAAAATACTCAACATCAACATGCAAGAGAATAGACAACATACCCATCAAAGATGACACAAGATATACCCTGGGAAAACCCTCAAGAGGGAAAAACCCAGCCTCCAAAAGCATCCACACTCCATGTATTATTCAGCAATGAAAACCCATTACAATACATCTGCAGAGACTCCATGAACACTTCTGAAGCACAAGCTATCCATGCATTCCATGTGACCAAGCATGAATCCACACATCCCATGCCATGCTTCAAACCCTCACACATGCACAAGCTCAACCTTGACCAACTTTTGATCCAACCCTAAACAACTACCCTTGTGGTTGCTTTTATAGAAACAAGCTCCCACAAAACCACCAAGTGGTATTACATAAACCATGTGCCCAAAAATACTACATCATGTGACCCCACATTTAATATTGGGTACTTTATTATATTTTATTATTCCCCAATATTAAATAATTACATTTGACAATTATGTCCCAATGTTACATACAACAAAGTGGCCCCAACATTATAACTCCTTGTGCTGTACGTTCACCTAGAAACCCCTAGGTGCACCACACACATAAAAAAATAAAATATTACAAACATTATGCAAGGTGTACAACACCTAATTCTAACATGACCTTGTCATACTCTAGTTGCCCATTCTATGAGGTGTATTTTATTAACAAGCCTAAATTAAGAAAAAAAACCCGATCTACCACTAATTAAGTTGTGCTTTATGGTGTGTCTTTTGTGGAAACCCATGAAACTCATTAGTGTGATCTTGTGGAAGAAGAACACACAAAAATCAAACAAACACCATTGAGTTAGTTTTACATGTTTTTTTTGTGTTTTACAACATCAAAAACTTCAAACACCTAGGTAAATTGGACATCAAAGATCTTCTCAACATCTCAATGCTTTTGTGTAAAACTAAAAGATAGAGAACTTCAAAACATCTTCCAAAATTTATGTTTGGTCAAAAATCACTCAATTACTTAAAATCAATGCAAAATAGACTTTGGTTCATCTATATCAATTAACAAAACAAAAAACAAGTCCTTGTTCACTATCATTTTGGGCTTGTTAAAAAACTTTATAGGTTGTCATTGGATCAATTCACTTTCATTCAAAAAACATAAAACCATCAATATCATCATAAAATTTTTTCACTCCAAACAACAACTCAACATTTTGACACAAACCATCTGGCTTAGATCTTCATCCTATCACCTAGTTTGGCTTCATGCTTGAAAAAAATCTATTTTCAAGTATTTGGTTGAATTAGTAAATATCATTATGGTAAAACCTACTTTGGAGTCATGATTCTACTCCCAAAGTTTGTAAGTTCATCATCATCATCAAACACATCCCTAGAAAAGAGATCTAGTCCAAAAATTTGTCAAAATTGAAGGTTCCATATCATTCTCCCATAAAAAATAATCATTCACCATTGGTCCTATCAAAGTGTCATTATTGGATAAATTTAAGGCAACCAAAACATTTTGACAAGGTAATTTGTATCTAACATCTAGGATTGACACATTCCTTCATCCAAACATTGATCCTACATCACTTAGGGATCTTTGCAAATCCAATCTTGGAATCAATAAAAACATGTCAATTTCAATCCACTATCCAAATTCACTTCCATATAATCCTTACATCATATCCTACTAGCTTCAATGACATAGCAACTATGGAAATCCCTAATTAAAACTTTGGAACATCTTGTCACATGGTAGATTTTAATCAATGTTAAAGCTTACAAGTCTATCAACCAAACAATCAAAGAATGAGTCTTCCCCACCATAAAATCATTCCTCCAAATCAATACATCCCAAACATAAACATGCCAAACATGAATATACCAAACATGGACATATCTAACATAAACACATCAAATTTGAAAATTTCAAATCCAAATTAGATGAATTATGGGAGTAATCCCTTAACCACATCATCCTCACAAAACATATATGTTCATCAACAATGCCTTCAACAATCACTTCATCTTGAACATATAAATATCCACATCAACAACAAAATGTCCTTCATAAACAACATCAACCTCAAAATCAACAACAAATTGCATCCCCACAATATCAACAATCACCTCAATCACAACGAGCCTTAAAATCCAATAACACCACCAAATGTGAATACACTCCTTTAGGGGAGCTAATGAAATTGGTGTTAAAGAAGCTATTTCCTTCTAATATTATCAATCTTCCTAAGTCATGTGAACCTATCTTGAAATTCTCATGGTATGATGATAAGGCTTATTGTGAATACCATAGAGAAAAAGGTCATGAACCATTAAACTGCATAAAACTCAAGAAGCTCATCCAATATCTCATTTATCAAGGAGCAATAATTATTGAGCGTAACCTTCAATATTTATCCACACATGATCATATGGACAATGTCTCTGCCCCACACAATCAGAAAATTGACATACGTCAAGAATTTATTCCAAAGTGTGATCAAAATGCTTCACTAATGTTTAGCAATGGTCCATTTCAAGATATATTAACATCATTTGACCTCATGGTTTCCAATATTGAATAAATCCTTAACACAAGATGTGATTCAAATCCACTTGAGGATCAAGAGACTCTTAAATCAGTGCTCATACCCAATGAAGAAAATCTGAGCCAAGAGCTATCACCCACATGTTTGTACTTTGAAGACATCCAATAAATATTTACAAATAATCCATTCAATGAAATCAATCCATGTCAAGAACATAATCCAAATCATATCAAAGAAAATGTCAAACTAAGTCAAGATCAAGAATCCATATCTTCTCAAGATCTAATGGGTCTTTTCCAATTTGATATCGAATATAACTTCAAAATAAGCCAAGGTCAAGGATCCATATCACCAAAATACTATAATGATTTAATGAGTATCTTACAATCCATACAAATTTTTCCAAAAGAAGATCAAATCCATACACCAAATATTCATACATCTACCCATGAGAAACATGATTCCATAGAAGACATAGATGTTCTTAAGAAAAAAGAGTCTCCTACTCTTGACATCATTACCAATGAACAATAGTCTCCTACTCTCAACATCCTCACAAATGATCAAGGTATAGAAAGATCCACATAATTTCATAGTGAAATATAAAAAGTTAATCATGGAGAAGGTTTTTGCATTGACTATGAATCATCAGAATATCTTGAAAGGAATTAGAATCCAATATTTCTACCTTTGAGGGTTCTCAACAATGCATAAAAGAAGAAACATCATGTTTTCAAGACATATCATATTCCATGGTAGTTTTGGTAATGAATGCAATATCAAACCAAAGGATTAGACCCACATAAATAGGGTATCCTAGAACCAGAGTAGTTGATTGACAATCCTAAGGAGTAAGGTATTGGTTATTCAAAAATCAGGAATCTAATCATGTCATTGATATCCCCATGACATTGGAGGAAAATTTATCTAATGCAAACATTAACATGGGGAGCACAAAGAATCCTTATGATAAAACCACAACCAATACTGCAACCATTCATGCCATGAATCGTCATCCTCACATCTTTCCATTTGTTAATTGGGACTGACAAGAAGATAAAAATATTTACAAAAGAAATCAAGTCATAGAAGCTAATAAATTAGTAAATCAAAATGGACACATTAAATCAAAATATATTCCAAAGAAAAATAAAGAAAATCATCACTATCAAACTCCATTAGTCAAAGAAACTATGGGGAAAAATCAAAAAGGGAATTTCATCCATAAAAAATGTCCACCAATGCAAAATAAAGCTTTAAGAGCAACATACAAAGTATATCAAGCAATTGGTCCTAACTCTAATTTAATTTCCATATCCACCCTTCATTTCTCATCATCCCAAGTTTGGAGAATCAAAGATTCTAAACTATCAACCAATCTATCTACATCTCATATTAATCATGTCTTGGCAACAACTCTTTATCATAAGGACTCTAAAGGCACTCTATCACAATGTTTACATCTAGATGAGGTTAACTTTGGTATTGACAAAAAAGACAAGAAAATCCAAGGGTTACATTCAAATTCTCATATCTTTGAAAAGCAACTCCTCCAGGCATGATATCGTTTGCACATCATGATAACAACATCTACATCAACACCACTTGGTAGTTTGAAATGATAAAAAACTTTCAAAAATCATATAAAAGCAAAAAAAATAAAAAATGAGAAAAAAGTAAAGAAAAAAATCCTCCTCTAGTGAAAACCACTATGGTGGTGCTTTAGGAAAGTACCATGATGAAAACCTGAAAAACATGCATCATGTGAAGAATCAAGCATCTACGTACGTCATTCTAGGTGGAAGAATCTCATCCCCTTCATAATAAATCTAGCATCTCCATCGACTTATCCATCCATCCCTCTAATCCATCTTCATCCAAAATCTAAATTTATCTTGATCTTGACAAAGGTTTGGGGTACACTTCAAACTTTCTTGTGGAAAAATCTTGACATGGTCATTACCATTGATCCTATCCTATCCTATGCAATACCCTATCTTGAGCAATCTAGCATCATCTAGTCCATCAAGCATTATCCAAATGAGCTTCCTCTATTCGAACATGTTATCCTATCACAAGATAATCCTTGACATCCTTCAAATATCAATCCATCCATTATCTAGATCAATGCATTTGTTCATGGAGTTCCAAACATTGCTAGGCAATGGGGGTAGGTACTTGCATCTTGCTTTTGAATAAATCTTGATCCATGTCCATTATCTCACAATGTGACCTCGACATTGTGATCTAGGTATCATCATGCAAAAAATCCCAAAACATTTGTAAAATATTCAAAATATAAAATATCTATATCATCTTGAAATCCAAAAATATCCAAATCATCATCAAAATCCAAAAACATTCAAATAACTGTTCAAAATCCAAAAAAATCCAACTTTTAAAAATGGTCAAAAACATCAAAATCCTCAAAACATTCATAAAACATAAAAATATTAAAACATTATCCAAAAATCACATGGTACATTTTGACGAATAAGATGATCAATATCAGATATATCTTTAATCAAAAACATTGATTCAAAACCATATCAGTCACATCATCTCACACTTCAACGCTATATCAAATCATTCAAACAAATTTTGTTCCTAGATTGGCTATCAAAACTTGATCCATCTTAATCCATTTAATCCGTCATCATCTCGATATGTATCCTTCCCAATCTTTGTGTTGTTCATATCTTGACAACACTATCCTTGCATTGTTGTGTATCCTTAATAATGTTATTGTTATCAATCAGATATGCACCCTTTGTCAGATTTGCAAAAATCAAACTATCTATTGAAACATGGAAACTCTTTCCAGATGTGGGTGATCTATGTGAAAAGAGAATCTCTAGAGTGAGTTGGTTCTCTGAATGATAGATCCTATTCTAAGTGATCTTCTGGGAAAAGGGGTAGATAATATGACTAAAATGTCAAACCTATCTAATATAATCTCAAACTTAATAATGATTTTGATATTTCACCCACAAATAGTCTTTAGAAAAACAACAATGAATTCATAATCTCTCATGAACACCGGTACAAAATTTATTTGCATGAAGGTTTAGACCCAAACACACCAAGAAACCTGCAATAAATGAACTTTTTGTATCAATGATCTTCAATAATAGGACATGAAAAGGATATGTAAACAAAATCACAATATAGACATCATACTAAAATTACAAATAAAGACAGAAATTGGAGATAGGAATGCTACTTTATTGAATGGAGGAGTGAAAACTCTCAAAATCTGAGCACAAAATTTTTTAAAAGCTCTTAGAATGTGTATCAAAGCAAGAAACAATAATCTGAACTGAGAAAACACTAAGTTTTCTTCAAGATATACCTAAAAAACCCTAATATGAGATCAAGAAGAAAGCTCAAGGAAAAGGATCAAAAACTACCCAAAAAGTTGACACAAAAGTGGAAAAGTCACACTTTTTGCATGTACATACTGAAGAGCTTCTAAAAATAGGTTTCCTTTGCTTTAAAAGCAAAAAAAACACCTTATCTCTCCATCAAGAAGCTCAAATCCGACCAAAAGAAAGATCTCTCACAAATCTGCGAAAAATAGCAAAGAAATAAAACAATTTATAAAATATTGCTTTATTCTTGCTTTACAATGATTTGCGGACTTTAAACCTTTTCAATTTGAATATCTTTTGCAATTAAATATTTAAATAAAATCTTTGCAAAAATAAACTCAACCCCCTCTACAAATCTTGATTTTTCTCAAAAAAATAATAAAAAATGATGAATATTATCCTTATATTGTAATTGATTTCTTTTAAAATCAATTAAAAAAAAACAAAGCCAAGACACATCTCTTACCAAGGAAATTAAAATAGAAATCCTTAGTCATTTATTTTATAAAATCCCACCCTATAAGATTGATTTCTATCAATAAAATCTAAGCATGAATATTATTGATTTCTCTAAAACCAATAAAAAATGAAATCTAAGGAATAAACAAAATAAAACCAAGGCTTCTATCGGCCACCATGGGTATTTTTGCATAAATCCTAAAGTCTAAGGCCATAAAAATATTTCATTGGAAATCCTAAAGACTTAGGCAAAATAAAAAAAATTGGAGATCTCCCATAAGGCTTGACCTATGAGTTATGTATAAGATATATCAATAAAAATTATCCCCTTAAGTCGAATTAGGGTTGGGGAAAACCCTAAAGAAAAAAATCATCAACTATTATTTCATTTGCATCATTTGACTTGGAAGAAAATGAGCTCTGCTGGGCGCCACCATGTGCATTAGAGTTTCAACTGGAAACCTTCATTCGAGCCTCCGATTGAGCTCCCAATCTCTCAATCTTGATCATGCTTGGCCTTCATAACTCATGGTAAGTATTGCTGACTATTCTCTCTTCATTCCTTGGGTTTTTGATGAGAAAAAGGCCTCAGAGGCCGCAACTATGAGATGGTTATCTGATGCATCCTTTGCTTTGTGTTTCCCTCCTTTTGTTTTTGTGTTCTTGGTCACCACTATGAGGGCTTGACCTCTACATATTGAAGCTCCTTGAGAGAGCTTGGCTGTGGATTTCTTACTCCTCCATGGCACGCATGGAAAGCTCTATCATTCCTTTGTATTCTTCTTGGCATTATTTCTTTAAAATAGAGGCTTAAGTAAGCTTAATAACTTTGCAAAAGGGCCACCTTCCATTTATAATTTCAAGGCCATATATAGGCCGTACCATTATGAGAGCTTTCTAATGAATTTTATTAGAATTTTTGCATGATATCCACTGTTTACTTCAGATCTCAGGATCTAGACAACAAACTAAACAAGCTTTCTATTTCAAATGACACTTGGGACCAAAATCCTCTCCTCTTGGTTGCGGCCCCTCATGCACACAATGGGTTTTTTTTGTAATTTTTTGGGCTCGACCCAAAAGAATATAGTGTGTATTCTACATTTTGAAACAAACCCCCATATGTGTATTTTCTATTTTGAAGAAAATGCATTCTGAGACAAAAACTCAAATGGGTATTTTAAAAATTCAAATACAAATTACATCTTTGTCAAAAACCCAATGTGGGTATTCTAGAAATAGCAAGAAAATCTCTCTGTTTATTTTCTATCAAAAAATTCAAGAAGGTTCACTGTAATAAAGAAAATACTCTACATTTGAGATGAACACTTCCTATGGGTATTTTGAAATTCTTGTACAAACTGCATTTTGTCAAAAAACCCAATGTGGGTATGCTAAAAGTAATAGTAAATTTGCATTTTAAATCTCTATACTTCATGCATTTTTGTACTTTAGCTATTTACCCCTCATTTCTGAAAATGGGTATAAGTGATCTTTGCTCCATTTTATTTCTAGTTTACTACATTTATCTTGGCCACCATGGAAGAAACCCTAGCTTGGCCTTACAATACCTTCCCTGTATTTCATGAAATTTTTGTACTCTCCATGGGATAGCAAGACTAGTCCTTCAAAAAATTGCAAAAAACATGTGAATCCTTCATGGGTATTGTTGAAAAACTTTAGTACATGGGGAACATTCTTTCATCCTACACACATAAATTAATTTTATTGGAATTTGTAGAATGTCTGTCCACTTCTATCATGCTTTACTGTCCTTCAAATGTATAGACAGAATGGGAATAAATCCATAGCTTATTTTCCTTATTGCAGTGGGTATTCACAATATTATACTTTTCATCTCCTAATGATATCCACTTGCACATGCCCAGAAATGCTCTCCTCATTCTGCACTTCCCTTACATATTCTTGGTGGGTTAATGTCTTCTATTTGGAACTCTTCATGCATTTTTATGCTCCATTATGAAAAGACTATTTTATGCACTTTCTCTCTTCTCAAATGAAAATCTGAAGCTTATCACATGCTTCCTTTATTGAATAGTGTCTTTTTTATGAGGCATTATGTATGCCTGTTCACTATCACCATCATGAGCATGAACACTATTGTAATTTTTCATAACATCATGAACATGACAATATTTAAACTTGCAAGTATGAAATTGATGAATCTCAGTTGAATTGATTAAATTCATTAAGTCTATTGTTCACCTGTAGCCCTCAAAACAACATATCACTTGATTGTTATGAATGAACAATAGGCTTAATGGATTTGATGAATGAAACTCTGCTTTAATCCTTTAGAATAATTCAGATGAACATAAGAATTGCATTATTTCACTCAACCCCATCTATAATGTTTAAGGGGTAGCATGCCGAGCTCTACCCTTGTGGGAGCCCATTTTCAACCACATGCTTGGTCTTCATAAGATAATCAACTACATGAATTTTCCTATACCTGCACAAGGAAACAAACAATGTTAGCAATACAAACAATATATGATAATGATATTTCCCTTTTCAGCTCATGTTTTTGTCCTTTACTTTAGTTGATTCTATGCATTCCAAGGATTGAAATAAATCTCTGTTAGTATGGCATGTAGTATAGTTCATATCCTAAGCTCTTAATTGACACTCTTCTCAATCTTTTTTAGGTACAACCTAGAACGAAAGCAGAATGGAGCAAGCTACGAGGCATCAACCGAAGATCAACTTAGGCAACGACGAATATGTCCCATGTTATTTGTCACTTTCTTCCAGTTGTATATTTCCTTTCTTATAATGAATAGAACCAACTAAAACCATGACTTGTGTGGAACTTTTAATTTATTCTTTCATTTACATTATGAAAGAATTGCATTGAAATGCAAAGTTGTACCATCATTTGTATTCTCACAATCAAATGAAAACATGTAATGTGAATAACATCATGAAATAAATGAAAGAAATTTGTTATGCTTAATCATTTGTATATTTAGTTCTGTACTCCACTTGATTTGTAAAGTATTTGAGCAACACCTTTCAAACTCAATTTTCTCAAAACATTTGCACAACTGGTACTTGATACTTGATAAATATAGTGCAAACAACACCTAAGCACATGCAGAAATAACTGTTCTTTGACTTTCAAATATAACAATATTTAATTAGCTCCACCAATTGAGTTGTAGCGAAAAATTGGTAACATTTATGACTATTAACAATCCATCAAATAGATAAATCAATACCAACTAAGTGGCTATCAACAAGATCCCAAAAGATCACTGATATCATTACATATCCATATTTGTTCATCAACATCATGACACTAAAAAAATCCAAAAATAACCTCAAATATCCCCTAAACCCAAAACATTCAAATATTTGAAAACACCAAAAACAAACTTAGAAAACATCAAAATCCCAAAACAACCTCAAAACATTTCAAAAAGTCAAAAACATTGAAATATTCCAAAAAGAAACAAAATCACCCATCCCGTCTTGATTTCACCTGTAATGAACTTTCATCCATAATAAATTGATCATCATCTTCGCCCTTTGGAAAAAAAAACATAAACAAGTACAACAATCACCAAAACACAAAAATTAAACACAAAATAAAAAATCTTTATCATTATCAAACATGTCAATCAAACTTCATATCAATAGTTTGTCAAAAATCTAAACAAATCATCATCCAATGCATGTCTTATCTGAATAGATCTTTCCTATCATAGACATCATTTTAGATATCAATAAAAAAAAACTACCTTTGGTAATAGATATGATAACGTTTGCATTTTTTTCATTTTTGTCATTTTGATCTTTTCTTTTAATTTATCTTGTTGGCCTATTACAATGATCTCTCAAGGATGTAAAAGTGATTTAGAGGGAAAGGAATGGGGCTTGCTTCATTATTTTTGTTTGTTGTGCTTGTTGGATATTCTTGTAATATAACCTCAATGAATACTTTCCTTGTGTTTGTTGGGATAGTCTCAAGTAAAACAACGACTAAGACATATCATGTTCTTCATACCTTTTGTGTATTAGTCTCCTTACTTTGATGGCTTTATTCCCTCACATAGTCAAACAAGGTTTTTCGTATATCAGGTATGAACAAGGACACTCCTATTTGTTTGTAGAGTCAAAGTCCATGCATTAGATAAAAAGCCACCATGGTTCTTCATACCTTGGTGTATCATGTATACTTGCTACATTAACTAAGGATTGCTATGATGAAAAAAATAATCTAAAAAGCAAAAGAAAAATCATCACCTATCTCATCACACATCCAATAAAATCTTGGAATAATCATAAATTTTTTGGTATCTTGATCTATCTCAATACAATGCTAATCTATCAATCTCCTTCTTATACTCCATTCTAATCATTCTATTCTATATCATCCCATTCTATCTCATTCTTCTATTTCTATCATACTAAAATTTCTATCCCATAATCAAATGTGTTTGATCTATATCAATCTATACATGAGGTTATCCATAGATGATGAGTATGTATACATCATAAAATTTGTCTACAATATTTGAGCCTTCTTAGGACTTATTTTTCATCCTCTTCTTAGTAGAACTACTCTCATCATCATATCCTGATCTTGACCCAACAATTAGTTTTTCGCTCTATCTCTCGAGGTGGCAACACACCAACATTCTTTCGTTTGCTGGCGCATAGTGGGGCATTAGAAAAAATAAAAAAAATGATTCGATTTAAATTTGAGCACCATCAGTTCTTTGAAACAATATAATGAGTACATTGCTTCAAAGAGGGGAAAAATGTAGACACCTAAAAATGTCCAAAGCATATCACACATCATGATTTCACTTACTAACACCATTTTCTCTCATTTCTTACCTAATTCCTCTATTTAATTAAATAATTCAAATTATTTAGTTAACATCACCTTTCTCTCCTATCAATCAAATAACTAAGGTTATTTGATTCATCATAATTCATCATTTTCTCCCCTTTTGATTATTTAATGTCAAATTATTTAGTTAAATGCCATAATCCCACTTTGATTAAATAATTTCTAATTGTTTAATTAAAGATCCTAATTCCTCAACTTGCACAATTAAATGATTTTCATAATTGTTTAATTAGCTAATCTTCCTCCAATCCTCTAACTTGCATAAAGAATATTCCCCATGTAATATTTGTTAGGAAGCTAAAGTAGCAAAACAACTTCCTACACTAATCTTGAGAGGAGAATAATGCAAAAATTTAGAGATCTTTGATGGTTATAGAAACTTAAACAAAAAAAACATAAATATTAAGCAAACCACAACACAATGACTTACATGGGGAAAATCCTTTTATGAGAAAACCTCACACTCCAAAAGCCGCCCAATATTTACTCAAAAATCACAAAGATTACAATATACTTGTAGAGTAATCTTTTCACAAGAGTATCACCAACTAGAGATCTAGAGGCAACATGATTGCTATTAGACTCTCAAAATACATCACAATACACAACAATAATACAACACCATCGTAAAATATGGTTTCCTTCTAGGGCAAGTCAAACAAAAAATATCAACTATAAGATCTAAGACCTAATGATAAATGGTCCATATTTACAATAATATACATAAAATGTGGCTTTTAGGGGTGCTGCCTCCAAATCCCCGCTGGGGTGCATGACCATGGACTCCCCACTGGGGGGATGAGCCCCCCTAGACCCCCGTAGGGGGGTACCCCCTATACCCCCCGCGTTGACATATCAACAATGCCTTATGTAATTACAAGGTTGAGACACATATTCCCAACAATATTCTCTTTTCAAATTCAAATTCTTCCCTCCAACTCAAAATATCTCCAACATATTTCCTAAAATTTAAGGAATTTGTTGAGTCAATCATGGATTATAGACCATTGATATGATCCCTAATCCATGCCTCATGGATTATCAACCACTTCATCCATCCTTGATCCATGTCTTCATCCTCTAATCAATTCCATACTTTGATTAGTATTTTTGATCCTCACCATTGATCAATATCCTTCAAATCTATAAATATCCATCCCTTTTCCATGAAAAAGGATCCACAAGCATTTAAGCAAAGTTGCTCTGTCAAATTAATCACCCACTTTGAGCAATTTGAGATAATCTCATGAATCAACCTCCACCAATAATCTTCAATCAAGATATTACAAAAACAATGGATAATGCATAAAATTGAGCAATCTACATCCAAAGTGCACCAAAGGAATTTTCAAGTTCAAATCCTACAAAAAATATGAAGATTCCATATTTGAAGTAGCTATAAACCTAGTTGAAGAAAACCCTAAAAAATCAAAAAGGGATTTGTTGAATCCATGCTCAGATACCATGTTAGATTTGTGAAGAACACACACAAAGCAAGATCAAACAACAAACGATAACACCTTCTATATGTAAGAGTTAAAAATAGTGATTTTTTATTTCCTTAAAAAGAAATAACTTACAAAATGAACCTCAAGAGTGATAATACAATGAAGGAGAGTACTTATAAGAGAAAAAACTAAATGAGAAAGGGATTAGATAATGATAAGTGTCAACATCACATGTGATAAAAAAAAATGATCTAATAATATCTCAAACTAATAAAAGAAGAAAAACACTCATAAGTTTAGCTTAAGTGCATAATGTGAAATTAACTTAATAATCAATTAAAGGTTAATTAATTATTAGCTAATGAATGATTACTCTAACACCTCCCTTAAGTGAAAACTTAGGGAGTAGCTAAAAAACCTAAGAAGTGAATGCAAAAAAGAAAATAATGCATGAATGGGTCCCGACAAATAAGGTTGATGAGGTACACATATACACATAATCTAATATCTCACAACTAGAGAAAAGGAGAAAACCTCATGGGAAAAACTCCTCTCCAAAAGAGAGAAAGACAAATGAAGGACTAAGAAGCTTCCAAAATAATGTCCCGAAGAGAATAGGAACATGAAAAACATCATTGAAGCATGAAGAAGCTGTAGAAAATTGTCGAATGATGACTGATATAGTACTGAAATGAAGAACCTCTTTTGAAAAAAAAATGGTGATCATGATCAAGAAGACATGAATTCGTACGAGTGACCCCAATGACACTACTAGAATAAGATGAAAAGCAAAAGAAAACATATGGAAACCAAAGATATAGATGACACAAGTACTTGCACGAGTGACACCAATGACACTACTCAACCAAGCAAGATGCGAGTTGAAAATATCAGTACCAATAGTTTGAAGAAAACTAATCCAGTGAAAATAGGTCACCTCCAAAAACAAGAATCCAAGAGTGTCCATATGGTAAATTCTCCATCTCACTGAAGTGCATGAGTAACCAACCAATGCATCCACCTAGTACATAGGAACAAATAAGGAATACGTAGCTCACTCCAAAGTAAAACCAAGGAAGTATTAGCACTAATAGTAGAAACCCCTTATAATGTTGAAAAGGGAGAGCCATGATAGGTAAATGAAACTGTGTCATCAAGAAGTGCATGAAGGAGAAACAAGAACATCTAAACACACACAATGGAGTACTTGCAAATAAAAAGGGTGTGCAAAAATGTACATGCATGAGGCAAGAATCACTAGGATTCAATGCTATCATGGAAGAGACACTCACTTGACAAAGGTGTGATGGAAAAACAAAGGCACTCACAACACCCCCATGACACTTTATATAATAGTGTGGATACAAAAGGCACAATAGGATGTGCGAAATCATCAAAAAATCCCACCAATAGTGGCACTTTATCTCAATGCATCTACAAAAAGAAAGTTCTTACAAAACATGTATACAATGCCCAAATAAGACAAAATGCTAGAAATACATGTAGAAAAATAAAAAACAAGTCATCCCACGCAAACAAAAAGTGGATTCCAAGAGCTAAAATGTCCAAGTAATTAACTAGAATGTGAAAACAAATAAAATAAAATAAAATGTACATAGAGAAAAATATGGAAAAATTGTATGGGTAAATCCAAAGAGCTTTGAAATAACTTTCCAATGCTGCAAGAACAATGAAAAAATAAAGAAATTGGTCAAAATTTGTGAGCTTGGGAGTGAAAATAGTACATCTAACTTTAATAGGTTGTAGAATGCACCAACAAAAAAATAGTGATGATACCCACACCAATGGAAAGTACGTGGAACCAAATTTCTAATGATATCTCACTTTCCCGATTTTGATATTGCACACCCAAGTTATGGCCAAAGAAAAAATGCTCCTTTAGAGCACAAAGGGGGCTTAGAGGGGGCCTTTGCTATGACCATATCATTGGAATCATTTTGATGTTATCATGATGTTATTGGAATATTTTGAGAATATTCCTATTGTTGAAAAGAAAATCCAACCCTTGAGAAATAAATTTTTTGCTAGAATATTCTAGACCATACATGAAATATGTTGAAAGATGTTGATCATTGTGAAAAATCGCAATTACAAAAATATGGCAGTAAAGTCCTAAAAATGTCATTAGAAAAATAATTTGATCATAGGAAATCGAAACATTTTCCAAAAAAACTATAAGGTCATCAACTGATGGTTTTAAGGGTTGGACGACATAAAAAACCATTGGTTAGTGTAAATGTCATTGGTCAACATAAAAGCCATCAATAAAGGCCATGCAATTTAAGTATTGTCGTAAGTCTTCGACCATGTGGCCATTTTTCAATGTTGTTTTTTTTAATTACTGGAATTTAATAAAAAAGACCAAAAAAAGCACTGCCTAATTTTTTGATATTTTTTTGCTTTGTTTTTTTAAAAATTGTACTTTCTTTCGTACAAAGGTTGTATAAACCCTATATAATTTTTTTTTGCCTCAAAAGCTCTTGATAGAAAAATAGGGAAAATTTACAATCAAATTTCATTTGTTCGACCTCATGAACACAATGGCGAGGTTAATTTTGATCCAAAGAACACCAAAAAGTGTCAAAGTCTAAAATCTACAAAAAATATTAAGATTCCAAATTTGAAGCACATGCAACACTAGTTAAAAAAAATCCTAAAAAATTCAAGAAGGGGTTTATTGAATCCATGCTTTGATACCATGTTATATTTGTGAAAAAAGCACACAATTAAATATCAAACAACAAATGAGAACATCTTCCATGCAAAAGAGTTGCAATTAATGATTTGCTATTTCTTCAAAAAGAAAGAACTTACAAAATGAACCTCAAGAGTGATAATACAATGAAGAAGAGTACTTATAAGATAAAACCCTAAATGAGAAAGTGATTAGATCATGATAAGTGTCAACATCACATGTGATGAGACATAATTATCTAATAATGGCTCAAAATAGTAAAAGAAAAAAACATTCATAAGTTTAGCTTAAGTGTATAAAGTAAAATTAGCCTAATAATAAATTAAAGGTTAATTAATTATTAGCTAATGAATGATTACTCTAAAAAAACTTAGCAATATTCTCCACCATGAACCACCATTGTCATATGTAAGCATTGAAAATCATAAGCTAGAAATGAACCAAACTCAAAAGAAATGAAATAAAATCAAATTCTAATCTAACTTACAAACTCCACTAAAAACCTCAAAATAAGTCGATGATGTTGATTTGCCTTGAAGGTATGTGGATGCATAATCTCAACAGGATAACACCATGAATAATGATTGATTGATTTAATATTTTGATAGATTGTATTTGCATAAAATGTGTTCTCTAAAAATAATAAAGAAAATACTATATTTATAGAATTTTTGAGGAAAAATAAAATGGAAGATGAGGATAAGAATAAATAATTTAGTTAACTAACTAACTGTGGAGTCAACTCAATCGATCAATGGAAAAATTCTATTTCAAAGTGACAAAGAGATAATGTTGAACTATCTGATTAAAATGATGGATAATTGTGCACACAAAGTTTCCATTTGAGGACTGAGTTGATTGGTGGATGAAGAAGATGATTCTAAAATTAGTCAAAGTTAATTGATGAGAGAATATTGATCTTCTAAAATGAGATGGAGTTAACTGATTAGAGAAGAAATAGTTGAATGAAGAGATGCAAATGGAATTTATTTGAATATGGATAATTAATTCTCATTTAATTAAATAATACAATATTATTAATTAAATGGATAAATAAAGATTTTAATAAATGGAAAATTAATAATGATTTAATAAATGGATTAAATGGATATTCCTAATTGATAAATGATAAATGGTAAATGGTAATAAATGATCATAAATCATAAATAATATGACAAATAGGATTTAAGATGACAACTTAATGGTAGAATATTAGGAGAATAATTAAGGGAATACTTTCAATATCTATATCATCCACCTTCAAAAAACTTGGGGGTATATGCCTTACCAACCACCTTGTGACAATATTAATTGCTTCATCAATAAAAAAAAAGTAGTAGTGTGCCACCACCACCTCCTTCTAAAAATCACATTCCATATTCCAACCTCCCTTAATAGGACTAATCCGTTCCATCTAACTAAGACCAACATAAAAAAAACCCACATCAAGACTTCCATGAATCAAAATCCTAGTCATAACATGTAACCAATATATTCCCCCTTTCTAATATACTAAAATAATCATTTGCACCCATGAAAAATATCATTCAACCACCTCCCCCTTTATTCACCCCTCAACAAAAAATACTAGTTCCTAATACATGATCCTGCCATACATTACGTATCACTCTAAACTATATTAACCCATCTCATCTAATCCAACAACCTATTATCAACCCAAATAGCCTCTATTCACTTTTCATCAACCAATATAACAAAACATTCCATGTTCAAATCCCCTTCATTCTACCTTTCAATTATTGCCATAGTTTGGCTCTATCTCATACTAACCTCTTAACCCATCTCTTGGGATCCCCAAGAGTGGTAGGAGATAAAGAATTCTCCCAAGGGGTTATAGAGTGGGAAAACTAATCAAAAGAGACTAATATATATTCAAAGACCTTTTCCCCTACCCCTTTGATCAATCCATCACAACAAAACCCTTTCCCCTAAATCTCAACATGCCTAAATTTTGAAAAATATAAAGGAGAGAGGGACCATTGCAATCACATGGATTATTTTTTCATGTAATACCAAGAGGTCACATACAAAAATATTTACTTGATGTTGGGATATGGTGTTGTATACCATTGCATAAAATGTTATATTATAATGCTGTAATTTAATAATTATTTAGTTGTGATGCACTTAGGAGGTGTGGTTAATCACACTAGGTAATTATTTGGGGACCACTTTATGTTGTATTTTAATATTGTATTATTATTTAATATGTGGGAGACACATGGTAATAATTTAATACTGGGGAAATATTTAATAAAGTAAAAACTTAGTACCCAATATTAAATAAGTGGTTAGTCGTTTTGTGTTCACATGGTTATGGCACATGGCTTTATCTAACCACTTGGTTATATTTGTATGAGCTTGTATCTATAAAATAAAACACATGTTTAGTGGTTAAGGCTGGCTGGTTGAGTGGGTTGTTATTATTGAGTCTTTTTGAGGAGTGCATATGTGAAGTGTGGATTCATGCTTGGACACATGATGATGCATTGAAGAGGCTTGATGCTTCAGAGGTATTCATTGTAACTCTTGTATTTCTATATTGCTCAATAATAGATGGAGTATGGATGCTTTTGGAGGTTGGGTTTTTCCCTCTTAAGGATTTTTCTAGGGTATATCTGTGTTATCACGTGGATTGAATATTTGATCCATGCATTATGATTACTTGTATGCATGTTTTTCTCTCATGTGGTTGTGTAAGAAATTGATTAAGATTGTGGGTATGATGCATTATTTCCTAAGTGGTATTAGAGCTATAATAGTTGATGAAAGGTGTGAACTTCCATGTTTTTGGTTATAACCCTTGTTTGAGTAGATTTGTGACAAGTTGAAGCCATGGCTATGCATGATAGATCTGAGGAATTACAAGATATGGAACATATGTTGTAGGTGCTTGTTTACAGATTTGGGCTTTTGGGTTGTCAAGATTTATTGGGTTTATTACATATCTAAGGTATGCAAAATTTGGGTAAAAAAGGTTTCTTGGATAGAGCTTTCATATGAGGTTTTTCCAAAGAAATTTCATGGATGACCTCTTGAGACAAAACAAACCCTACCATTGGATCCAAGATGGCTGAGAAATGAAGATTCATATAAAATTTTCTCTATTTTGAAAAAAAGACAATTTTTTTGGTTGTACAACCATTTAGCCATCCAATTTTCCCTCTGTAGAAAAATATAAAATTAGAAAATAAAATTTAAAAACCTGTGAAAATAAAAATTCATTGAAAATTCCCACACAGGTAGCCAAGTTGGCTTGACTCTTGGGTTTGCTCCCCAAGGTCTCAGGTTCAACTCAGAGGCCCAGACTTATCCGATGCATGTGGCTTGTGGGTGGTTGTGCACATCTCTAGGGACTAGTCTCACCTTAGCTTGCCCCATAATGGGAAAACTGTGTCGTTGGGATACCCTGGACTACCAAAAAAAATTATTGATTTTTTTTTATTAAAAATCTTATTGATTTTTTTTTATTAAAAATCTTATTGGAAAAATAATTTAAAATAAAAAAGAAAAAAGAAAAAAAATTATGGGGGTGGAGAGGGGGGAGGGTTGAGTCCACAGTCCCTGTACTCTGACTCCTTTTGGCTTTTGTAGGTGGCAGTATGCCGTTGGCAGGGCCAGACAATAGTACGCTGTCGACACTACTGGTTGATGGTCTACCAGCCTAGTAGGCCTCAACCTAAGCCAAGGGTCTTGTGGGTGACTAGCCCCTAGAGCCCCATGGCTAAAAACAATATTAACCATCGATAATTTTTAAATTGCATTTAACAAAATTTAAACATATTTAACTTTTATTTGAAATCCACCAAAAATGCTACAATTTGGAAAATTTAATTTAATTTTTTATTAAATTTCACATCTGCCACCCATGGGTGGCCTTCACGCCGCCCAGGGAACCACCATCACTGGCAAGCCACTTGGGGGCCACCGACCAACCACTAGCTCGAGTTGTCTACATAGCCAAATTGGACATTTTTTTTTCAAACTAGCATAACTTTTTCCTAGAGTGTCAAATTTTCAACTTATACTTGTTGGAAAGGTAGTTTTGAGCACTATGCAGTGGTATAGGTTTGGTTTCCTTAGTTTGTAGTTTTGATCAATTTTTTGATCCTGGAAGCCAGATGCTATTCATTTCATGGTTTTGGTCATAAATTTTGCATATAGAATCAAATTTTTAATTTTGAATAGGTGTTGGAGAGGATGGATAGTTTACTACATAGTAGATCAATCATATTATTAGCTTGTGGTACAAGATGAGTTTGGTACTTGTTTGATCACTTGTAGGTTCCTAAGATTTAGGGTGTGATTGTGTGAGCATCTAGATGAGTCAAGAGGCGAAACCTCAAGGGAGTACACATTTTTATATGATATTTATGATGATACAACTGATTATTAGTTTAGTGCTAAACTTCTTATAGGTTTACAACTATTTTTTGGAGTTGGAATTTGATGGTGATAGGTACACAAGTTATCTTTGGTTTTGAGGACATGGTTTGACATGAGTGGAGACTTGGAGACTTGTAGTATTGTATAGGTGATGTTTGAGTTTAGGTACAATGATGGATATGGTTATAGTGTCATGGATATGCATGTACATTTGAGCATTGGCATGACATGATCATGTATATAGTTGTTTGGTGGTGATTTGGATTGGTGTTAGGAGGTTGTTCTTGTCTTTTGAATGCTTGATTAGTTCCTTGACTATGGTTACTTATATGTGGAAATATTTGGAAAATCGGATATGTGGTTAATTTGATGTTTGAGTCTTGATGTCTATAGGATTATCTTCATTGATATCTTAGTTTGTAGGTTACTAATGTGATGATGAGTTTGCATACTTCATTGTTTGGTATCTATGAGTTATGAAGTTGTATGGATTGATTACCCATTCAGTTGCATTGGGGCGACTTAGTGTGAACTGTCTATATCTACATGATTATTTTAGTGTTCATGCATATTTTATTAGTTGGTCTTGTTTGTGGTCATTTGTGCATTGGTATGTTGCTTTGGGATGAGAGGATGGATGGTTAGAGTACCTAATTAGTAGGTTGATAGGACTTGTAACATGTGGTTTGATCACAATATCATGATAGCTTGATTACTTCAATGGTTATATACTTTCAGTGGGAGCTTTTGACAGTGATGACTTGTTGGTGTAGGATTGATTCCTAATGGTTTGATGGCAATTGTATCTTCTTGGTTTGGAGACATTGGTTTCACTTATTCTCTATATTTTTTTGGATTGCAGTTGAGTGTGTGTGGATCTGGATGATCTTCATGGATGAGATGGTTATCTTCATGTGATTGGAGATGTGGTTTCTTAGGTTAGAGTATTTTTAGTATTGTGTCATGGTTTACTCTTGATATTGGTTTAGAGGTTTGACATGATACATGTTCTCTTGAGACTAGGATGTATGCATTGGTGTATGTGATCTCCTAGGAGGAGATGGTTAGATCATGATGTCATGATAGGTTCTTGATTTCGCGGTTGGAGCTTTGACATTGCTCTTGGTGGTTCTCTTAGTATTGAGTACATTGGTCATTTTCTTGGGAGCTTCATGAGGATTTTTTGTTACATTTGGAGCTTGGCATGGATGATCAGTTGGAGGTGCTCATGGATACTTGGAGATGTGGGTAAGGTTGGAGTTCTCTTTTGATTAGAGACATTTTCTTGAGATGGTTACTCTTTGGAGGTTTCAACATGGAAGACTGAGGATCTTTCACTTGGATATGGATGTGAGTTCATGATGGATCTATAGAGGATATTGTTCTTAGAGTGAGTCATGATGACTTGGTTATCTTGGAGGAGCATTCTCATTTCCCACTTTGTGTCTACTCAATGGTTTATCATTTGTGAGGTATTTTCCCATTATTTCTTTTAGATCTGTTATGTTTCATGCCTTAATTTCTCATGGGAATGATTTGAGTCATGGTGATTGATTTTGGGAGACTCATTTGATGATTGTTTAGCATGAGTTTATATGCTTTATCTTTCATGGATATGGACCATGAGCTATGGATAGTTAGTTTTGAAGGATTAATTTTGAGAGATGTTTGGCATGGTTATCTCCTTATGCATTTAAGTTTATGTTATCATTCATTGATGAGGAGTTTAGGAGATGGTTATTGGATTGATTTTCCTTATTTTGGGAATGGATACTTTGAGTTTTATCTTCTTGGTTAGAGAGGCTTACGTCCATGTTGAAATTATACATGATTCATATGTTGTGTTTGATCTAAGAGATTGAAGATTGTTTTGGATGTTGTCAAGGCTTCTTATTTGGGGTTGTAAAGAGATAATACTTATAGAATGTTGCACTTTTGAGGTGTTGGTAGAAGGACATGTTATGGTTTATAGGTTTTCTCTCTTCATGGTTTCTTCTTGGAGGTTCATGCTCATATGATTTGGGAGGATGGTGACGACATGTTGTGAGATATTATGCAAATATTTTGGTTGCATGTGTGGATAATTGTTATTTTTATTGGTGCTTCATTTTTATTATTTATCATACATTTATATAGTGTTGATTGGTATACTTTATTTTCTGTGACATTACTCATGCAGTGGGAGTTCCTAGATATGTATGTTCTTCATTGATAGGTTTGATATAGGGAGCTTGTGATTGCACTATATGGGTTACATATGTTTTTGGAATGAGTTTACTAATGTTGTTGATACCTAGGTGGTATGGATGGTTGGATGTATTAGTATGTGTTGTGGATGCTATCTTCAATCATGTGGGATTTTCATCTTTGACAACTTTTTTGGATCCTTTGTTATTACTTGGATTTGATGCTTGTGTTCTTAGATTGGTGCATCTTCACCTTGGCATGTTCCTTTTCTTCCATAGGTGGCATGTTAGAGGATGAGAAGAGTTCTTGCTTGAGATGGTGGTAACTTTGTTGTTATTGTAGGTATTTTTTTGGAGCATGAGAGCATGCTAGAGATTCATGTGGTTTTGTGCATGTATGACTATTATGATGATTTATTTCATTGATTGATCCCTTATGCAATGCATACAACAAGTGGGAGAATGTTGGGATATGGTGTTGTACACCATTGCATAAAATGTTATATTATAATGTTGTAAATAAATAATTATTTAGTTGTGATGCACCTAGGAGGTGTCATTAATCACATTAGGTAATTATTTGGGGGCCACTTTATGTTGTATTGTCACATTGTATTATTATTTAATGTGTGGGAGACATGTGATAATAATTAATACTAGGGAAATATTTAATAAATTGAAAACTTAGTACCCAATATTAAATAAGGGGTTAGTGGTTTTGTATTCACATGGTTTTGTGGCACATGGTTTTATCTTACCACTTGGTTGTATTTGTGTGAGCTTGTATCTATAAAAGAAAACACATGTTTAGTGGTTAAGGTTGGATGGGTGAGTGGGCTATCATTATTGAGTCTTTTCAAGGAGTGCATATGTGAAGTGTGGCATGGGATGTGTGGATTCATGCTTGGACACATGAGGATGCATTGGAGAGGCTTGACGATTTGGAGGTATTTATTGTAACTCTTGTATTGCTTTATTTCCAAATAATAGATGGAGTATGGATGCTTTTGGAGGCTAGGTTTTTCCATCTTGAGGGTTTTCCAGGTATATCTTGTGTTATCTTGTTGCTTGTCTATTTGATCCATGCATTATGGTTACTTGTATGCATGTTTTCTCTCATGGGGTTGTGTAGGAAATGGATTAAGATTGTGGGTAATGATGCATTATTTCCTAACACTTGATAAGATTCTTCCATGTAGTTTGGTAGGTCAAGCCTTGGAGTGGTTCATGCACCTAGCTATAGAATTTATTACCACTTTTTCTAACCTACAGAGATGTTTGTAACCCACTTCTCTTATAACATTGAACATGAGCTAACAATGCTAGATCTTTGCAATGCTAAACAACATAATTAAGAAATATTTTCCACCTTCCTACAATGGTGGATAAGTCTTGTGATTCAGTTTCCTTAACCAATCACAAAGAAACAACTCATTCATATTTTCATCACACATCTTAATCAAGAAATAAAAATTCATCTATAAGTCCATTGATTTTAATATTTAACATAATAATAAAAAGGTGGTGACAATTAAAAAATACCTCATCACAAAAAGGTTTGATCAAAATCTATGACAAAGACAAAGGCAATCATCAAACTATATAGTGTTGATTGGTATACTTTATTTTCTGTGACATTACTCATGCAGTGGGAGTTCCTAGATATGTATGTTCTTCATTGATAGGTTTGATATAGGGAGCTTGTGATTGCACTATATGGGTTACATATGTTTTTGGAATGAGTTTACTAATGTTGTTGATACCTAGGTGGTATGGATGGTTGGATGTATTAGTATGTGTTGTGGATGCTATCTTCAATCATGTGGGATTTTCATCTTTGACAACTTTTTTGGATCCTTTGTTATTACTTGGATTTGATGCTTGTGTTCTTAGATTGGTGCATCTTCACCTTGGCATGTTCCTTTTCTTCCATAGGTGGCATGTTAGAGGATGAGAAGAGTTCTTGCTTGAGATGGTGGTAACTTTGTTGTTATTGTAGGTATTTTTTTGGAGCATGAGAGCATGCTAGAGATTCATGTGGTTTTGTGCATGTATGACTATTATGATGATTTATTTCATTGATTGATCCCTTATGCAATGCATACAACAAGTGGGAGAATGTTGGGATATGGTGTTGTACACCATTGCATAAAATGTTATATTATAATGTTGTAAATAAATAATTATTTAGTTGTGATGCACCTAGGAGGTGTCATTAATCACATTAGGTAATTATTTGGGGGCCACTTTATGTTGTATTGTCACATTGTATTATTATTTAATGTGTGGGAGACATGTGATAATAATTAATACTAGGGAAATATTTAATAAATTGAAAACTTAGTACCCAATATTAAATAAGGGGTTAGTGGTTTTGTATTCACATGGTTTTGTGGCACATGGTTTTATCTTACCACTTGGTTGTATTTGTGTGAGCTTGTATCTATAAAAGAAAACACATGTTTAGTGGTTAAGGTTGGATGGGTGAGTGGGCTATCATTATTGAGTCTTTTCAAGGAGTGCATATGTGAAGTGTGGCATGAGATGTGTGGATTCATGCTTGGACACATGAGGATGCATTGGAGAGGCTTGACGATTTGGAGGTATTTATTGTAACTCTTGTATTTCTTTATTTCCAAATAATAGATGGAGTATGGATGCTTTTGGAGGCTAGGTTTTTCCATCTTGAGGGTTTTCCTAGTGTATATCTTGTGTTATCTTGTTGCTTGTCTATTTTATCCATGCATTATGGTTACTTGTATGCATGTATTTCTCTCATGGGGTTGTGTAGGAAATGGATTAAGATTGTGGGTAATGATGCATTATTTCCTAACACTTGATAAGATTCTTCCATGTAGTTTGGTAGGTCAAGCCTTGGAGTGGTTCATGCACCTAGCTATAGAATTTATTACCACTTTTTCTAACCTACTAGAGATGTTTTTAACCCACTTCTCTTATAACATTGAACATGACCTAACAATGCTAGATCTTTGCAATGCTAAACAACATAATTAAGAAATATTTTCCACCTTCCTACAATGGTGGATAAGTCTTGTGATTCAGTTTCCTTAACCAATCATAAAGAAACAACTCATTCATATTTTCATCACACATCTTAATCAAGAAATAAACTTTCATCTATAAGTCCATTGATTTTAATATTTAACATAATAATAAAAAAGGTGGGGACAATTAAAAAATACCTCATCACAAAAAGGTTTGATCAAAATCTATGATAAAGACAAAGGCAATCATCAAACAAAAAAAAAACCTAAATTCTAAGCAAAGAACAAGAATGTAGTTAGTGGCGAGGTCACTAAATCAAAGCACATCTAAAACAAGTAACCATCCCATAACGAAACTAAGAATGTGATAACTATCCACAAGCCCAATAATTTAACTATCTCTAAAGGATAACCATCTAAAATTAAAAATCAAAAGTATGAGTACACCTCCATGATAGAACCCATGGAGGTTGTGTTGAACACCTAAAATATTGGGGGTTTGAATCAATATTCACTGAAATTCATTAACTCCATCAACTTCAAAATGGATTCAAAGTATCTTATCAAACTTATAGAAATGGAAAAGAACAATTAAATCATGCATCACAACAATGAACACAAGAACATAATATTTACGTGGAAAACTATATAAAGGGAAAAACCATAGTGAGGATTAGCTCACAATATATTATAACTAGTTATAATGGATTACAAAATGGAGGAATCACTATTTAGAAAGAATGGATCACTGCCCAAAGGACTCACTATTCAAAATGGATGAACTGCTAATCTGCAATATGTTGAGTATAATTCCAATTAAGTTAAGAAAATTGACTTCACACAATTCATACTCCACTACTATCACTTTTTGCACTTCACCTTCACACAAACATATCACACATGCTCTAGATGTATTCCCATCAATGTTGAATTAACCTTGTATATATAAATGCATCCATCACAAACAAACACATTATCAATTAGGTTAGCCTAATTAGATGAAACGTATAACACCATAACCAATCGACTCAAAAATTCATCACACACACCTTGTGTCCAAGTAACCAAAATGTATTCAACACCAAAAATAGGTCGACATGACCTATAATTACTCCCATTATTTTTCTCCATACACAATTTAATACCGCACGACCCCAAAACCCTTAGGTTGACACTGCATAGAAAAACTAGTGAAACAACATCTAAATGATCCAACTATTCATCCACAACTTGACATGTTGACAATCAAACAAATTGCTAGGTGGAGTGCATACACTTTTGAAATCCTCAAACACTCCCTCAAAACTGTACAACATTATAATTATCCATAATGGAATGAAAAGTATTCCAATATGCACTCTACAACTATAACTCTATCACAACTTAGCCAATACTTTATCATCAATATCTTCAACTATAGAAGAAATATAACTCTAAAAATTTGAATCTAGACACCTTCAAAATGTACCATGAACTCCTTAAAACTACATAACAAGACGATACAACATGGAGCAATGCAAACCACAAAATTATTCCTCTGTAGCATACAACTGCAATTTGGGACTTAGCCAATTTCACATATGGCCTTCTCTAGACTACTCTAGACTATATGCATACTTCTCTACCATCACTTCTAGAATGGGTTTCCATTAATGACAACAACATACATCATCATGCTCATGTTTCCAACAATATCCTCCTTTGTCATTGATGACAACACACTTCTCCAAAAATTCTCCTCCTTTGACATCAAGGGAAAAGGGCACCAAAAAGATATTTCTCTTCTGTACTCCCCATTATTTATATATTTACATGATAATAGCTCCCCATATCTTCTTCACTCCCCCTTTCTATATTATCCATCAAAAGTGACAAAACTTGTATTGCAAGATTATCTACTAACTCCACATATGTACATTGAAATTAGAAAACTATTTATACAAAGTAAAATTGTACATCTTAAATAGATGGGGGTAGAATACCTTGATATGATGCCTTCAATTTTACAAGGTATGCATCCTAATCTTTCTTTGTAACCTCCCAATCCTTCTTGGTGAAGGCAAGCATATGACACTGATTTTCAAACTAAATATGGAGGTATTCTCCTTCATTCCTAGAACTTGGCATTGGATTCTTTTGCACCACCTTCTCAACATTAGCTAAAAATATAGTCAAAGATGTTAGCCTTTCACTTACCATATCTTAGAGCTAACAATACTACATTATTATCTTCTTATTTTGTTCCTGTAGAAGCTCCATTTTCATCATTTACCAGATCATAAATACCTGAGGTGCGAGAAATTTGAGACTAAATTGAGTCCATATAATCCTTAATTCTCCTTGTAGAAACATGCCACTTCAAAAAAATTTGAAATAATTGTTTGGCTTCATCCAAACACTTATGAATTTCCTTTAAGTTGCCTTACAACTTAGCATGCACAATACCAAATTTATTAAAAATTTATTCTAACCTTTTATCATTGGACTTCTTTGTCATTTCCTTCTCAATATTTTCTTCCAAACCAATAGAATAATCCTTAAAAGAATCAAGCAATAATTTCAACTGTTGTATACTAGATAAAGAATTATCAATAGTTATTATGGGAATACGTTCCTATAACACCTTCACAACTTCATCCACAAATTATGTACTCTTCCAATGAGTTCAAAGAATTTCCTTCCTTGTGGAGGCATGAAATACATCACCAAGATTCAACTTATTTAGGGGAGAGATCTTGTCCAGGTCCACTTGACCTTGTTGCATCACAATCTACAACAACTATGCAAACACCACCAGTTGAAATTGTAACTGCATATCTCAAAGATATTTTAATGAATCTCCAGAATTGCCACCAATTATTTTAGTTCACTCTTCATTCTTATCACTCTTTTCCTTCTCATCACAACTAGAAACCTCTTTAGTACTTTTCTAAACTTCCAAAGGTGATAGATTTTCTTCTTTTAGTGCCTTAGTGGTGCATGTGCACCCTTTCATGAACATGCCTCCATGGGGAAACTTCTAGGTTTTGATGTAAAAATGATGATCTCATATTGTCATAAGGTCTAAATGACCATAATAAGCTTGTTTTAGGTCCATTTTTAGTTATTTTGGAGTCATTGGGTCTAAAATGTAAAAGTTGCAAAAATTGACAAGATGTTGTCAATGCAAAATTGTAAAAATGAAACAAAAAGAAAAATGAAGGAATGTGAAAGGTCAGGTAGTTGGAGAGTTAGTTTAGACATTGGTGTTGGGGTTGAGGGATGATGTATAAGTGAAGAAATCAATAAAATACTCAGTTTTTCTGTTAATTTCTTGATTTTTCTTGATTTTAGGCCATTGTAAAGCCATGTTTTGTGCCAAAAACCTTGCTTCCTCCTTTGTAGATGAAAGCCCTATGAATATACTTTAAAATTCATTTTATTTAATTTGAATCCATTCTATTTTGAGAAAGTTATTGAAAAATTGGTCTAGGCAGGTAAAACCCTGAACTAGTGTAAGCAATGTGCATTAAGAATTGCATTTCTCAAATTCTAACTATGGAAATCTCTATAAATTTGTGATAAGGTAGTTTTTTATGTATTTTAAATGATCCTAAAGCTGCAGAGTCTGAAGAAATGGTTTGGGGTAGCTATCATGAAGCCCTAGGTTTGGAAAATGGGTAAAATATGTAAGTGACTATGTACAGTGGTGAGTTAATGAGTTTTGTTTGTAGAATGTGAGTCCTTGTGTAATTTTTTTTTGAAAGGGTGTTTGGGTATAGGTGAGTCCATTTCAAGATAAGGATTGGTGAATGCATAAGTTTATGGAGTCCATTTATTGACTGTCCTGTAATGGAAGAGTTGTTGACAATCCTAGTTGGGTGACAAAATGAAGGTTTAGGACATGTGTTTTATAAAATGATATGAGTTAAGTATGGAATATGGTGTAACTAGTTTAGGTAGGTTTCTGTGAATATGTTTGTGGCATCATCAACGGGAAATGGGCTTGGAGTTAGAAGTTGATTGTGTATGAGGCCTAAAAGGGCCTAGTTGTTGGTTAGGATAGTCTTCTTGAAAGTTCTCATGTCAAGGTTGAGAATTGGATTTGAGTCTATTATTCTAATGTTGTTTAAAGATTTTTGAAGAATCTACAAGAAGTTTATGCCTTTATCTCAGTTTGGGGTATTGAAATCAATAGTTTTGTGAATGGAGAATGAGTCCTAGTTGTGAGGACAACAAGTTTTGGTTGAGTTTTGTCAAATTGAGAAATTTTGAGAGTTGTTTGACCCCTGCATTGTCGTCAATTTGATATCAGAGCTCAGAAAGGTCTGGGAAGAGAAAGAGTTTGTGTGTTTGTGTTTGTGTTTATGGTTCTGTGTTTGCCTAGGTTGAAGAGAATACCTGATGGCCAAGAGACTAAGTAGATGAAAAGTGAAAAGACCTAGGTGAGGCAAAATGAAGTGGAAGTAAGGAGAGACTTGCTTGTGAAGATGGATTTGCTGAGAAGGAATTTACAGGTAGAGGAAAGAAGAAAAGAGAGAAAGAGGCAAGAGAAGTTTGATAGAGAGGTAGCAGAATTGAAGCAAGCAATAGAAAGAATAGAATTGGAGTTCCAAAAAGAGATGGAGTAGTTGCTTAGACAAGCACAAATTTGGCATTTGACAGTGAAAAGGAAGATGGTATGGCCCATTTGGAAGATAGTCAAAAGGATAAGGAAAATGAAGATAAAAGAAGCATTTGAAGATGTAGAAGAATAATTCATGGATGAAGAAGAAAAAGGTACTGCAACCATTCCTAAGCATGAAGATGAAGGAGAAATAGAGATAAAGGACCTGAATTTAGAAGGAGAAGATATTGAGTTGGTTTCAAGATTAGATGAAAAGATGATCAAGGATGAATTGATCTTGGAAAATTACAAAAGAGTTGAAGAAAGATGGAGGTATTGTGATAGAAATAATGTATCATTTCTTTTTTGTGCTAATTATTTAGATAGGGAACAACTTAAATATCAAGATACAATAGATAGAAGAGGGATAAATGAAGATTGAGACACATTAGGGCATAAAGAAGTAGATTCTAGGTGGCCAGACAAGATGGAAGCAAGTTGGCATAGAACAACTAAAACCAAAGGGAAGTAGTGCAAAGAAGACCACAAGGAGGAGAATTACTGATGAAGGCTTGTTACATTCAATCCAAGAGGACTTGGAATTCTTTTTTTGGCCAGAGAGAATGGTGTAGGTGCACCCTTGCATGAACATGCCTCCATGAGGCAACTTCTAGGTTTTGATGTAAAAATGATGATTTCATATTGTCATAAGGTCTAAGTGACCATAATAAGCTTTTTTTAGGTAATTTTTAGTTATTTTGGAGTCATTGGGTCTAAAATGTAAAAGTTACAAAAATTGACAAAATGTTGTTAATGCAAAATTGTAAAAATTCAACAAAAAGCAAAATGAAGGAATGTGAAAGGTCAGGTAGTTGGAGAGTTAGTTTAGGTGTTTTTTTTGGTTATTTAAAGCATTTTGAAGCATCAAAAACTTTTAGGTAGGTTGGGGGATGATGTATAAGTGAAGAAATCAATAAAACAATCTAATTTTTTGTTAATTTCCTATTTTCTCTTGATTTCAGGCCATTGTACAGCCATGTTTTGTACCAAAAACCTCTCCTCCTAAATTCTAGATGAAATCCCTATGAATATAATTTAAAATTCATTTGATTTCATTTGAATCCATTTTTTTTTGAGAAAGTTATTGGAAAATTGGTCTAGGAAAGTAAAACCTTGAACTAGGGTAAGCAATGTGCATTAAAAATTGCATTTCTCAAATTCTAACTATGGAAAATCTTTGTAAATTGGTGATAAGGTAGTTTATTATGTACTTTAAATGACCCTAAAGTTGCAGAGTCTGAAGAAATGGTTTGGGGAAGTTATCAAGAAGCCTTAGGTCTAGAAAATGGGTAAAATTTGTAAATGATTGCATACAGTGGTGATTTAATGAGTTTTCTTTGTAGAATGTAAATCCTTCTTGTGTAATTTTGTTTTGAAAGGGTGTTTGGGTACAAGTGAGTCCATTTCAAGATAAGGATTGGTGAATGCATAAGTTTATGGAGTCCATTTATTGACTGTCTTGTAATGGCAGAGTTGTTGACAGTCCTAGTTGGGTGACAAAATGAAGGTTTAGGATAGGTGTTTTATAAAATGACGAGTTAAGTATGGAAGATGGTGTAACTAGTTTAGGAAGGTGTCTGTGAACATGTTTGTGGCATCATTAAAGGGAAAATGGGCATGGAGTTAGAAGTTGATTGTGTATGAGGCCTAAAAGGGCCTAGTTGTTGGTTAGGATAGTCTTCTTGAAAGTTCTCATGTCAAGGTTGAGAATTGGACTTGAGTCTGTTATTCTAATGTTGTATAAAGACTTTTGAAGATCTACACGAATTTTATGCCTTTATCTCAGTTTGGGGTATTTAAATCAATAGTTTTGTGAATGGAGAATGAATCCTAATTGCAAGGACAACAAGTTTTGGTTGAGTTTTGTCAAATTGAGAAAGTTTGAGATTTGTTTGACCCTTGCATTGTCATCACTTGGTGTTATTTGGGACATTCTGCTCACCTTCTTTATTCTATTCAACATCTATCTCCTCATCTAGAGGGGGGAAATCCTATTTATCTTGAGCTTTATTCTTCTCCAACATATTCTTCTCATTTGTCATCTCCACATCTGAAGGGATGCTATCTATTATTGTTTCTTCTTACTATTCATGCTCATTCTCATGCTCATGTTGGTCAGTAATAGGCTCGTTACTTTATGTGAGGGATGTATCTTGTTGCATTTGATCTTCAACACCCAAAAGAATTCCAACTTATTTAGCAAGTGTTTTCAATTTATGCACCGTCTCTTTCCTTAACCTCTCAATATCTTCCTTATCTCTTCTCATGAGAAGAACAAGTAGAGCACATTACTCCTACCTTGAAGAGATCCATAAGGAAATGAAATCAAGCTGACAAGTATAGCCCATCAAATTACCATTGTGTATTTTCTTTATTGAGTATTGATGACAAACCTAGATCTTTCAAGGAAAGTGAGTCTTGGTTGCAGGCCATGGAGGAGGAGATGATGGCTTTGGATAGTTGTGACACTTGGGATCTTGTTATTTTTCCAAAAGGAAGGAAGCCAATTGGATGTATGTATTCAAAAATAAATTTGGAGTAGCTAGTTAGTTAGAGTGGTAAAAGTCCATATTAGTGGCTAAGGGCTACTCCCAGAGAGAGGGAGTTGATTTTGGTGAAATTTATCTATTGCTAAATTAAATTCTATTAGATTCCTATTGTCTATTGCCATTGCTTATGATTTTGAGATAGAGAAAATGGATGTTGAAACTTCTTTCCTGCATGGGGATCTTGAGGAGGAAATTTATATGCAACAACCTAATAGTTTTGTTGTGAAAGGAAAATAACAATTAGTTTGCAAGCTGAAGAGGTTTTTGTGTGGTTTGAAATAGTCACCTAAGATATGGTACTAGAAATTTGATACTTTTGTATTGAAGTTGAAATTTCTTAGGATTGAAGATGATCATTTTGTTTATATTCAAGTTATTGATGGCCTGATTCTAATTATTGTCTTATATGTTTATGATATGTTGTTCACGTGCAATAGTAAAGTGATGATTAGGGAAACCAAGGAAAAACTCTCTAGAACATTTGATATGAAGGACTTGGGAGATGCAAAAAATAGTTTTGGGATGTAAATCAATAGATATTGGGCTAATAGAAATCTTTGGTCAAGTCAAATTAAGTATGTTGATACAATTTTTGTGAAGGTTTAATATGCATGGATGTAATCCATTTAATAATCCATTTCCAATTGGTACTAAGTTGAGCTTGGATATGTGTCCTTCTAGTGATGATTTGGATTAGTAAGAGGTAGCCCAAAGTTGCATTTTCTACCATTAAAGCGGAGTATATGGTTGCTAAACATGCCTCTAAGGAGGTAGTATGGTTACAAATACTTGGTAATGGTATTAGCTTTGATTGTAAGATAATGAGGATTGGATGTGACAATCAAAGTGCTATTTGTTCGGCCAAAAATCCTACGTATCATGGTCGTACTAAGAATTTGGATGTTTAGTATCACTTTATGCAAGAGATGGTTGGGAATTGTAAGGTATTTATTGATAAAGTTGATAGTTTGGATTAATTTTTAGAATCTATCACAAAGCCAATGACCATAGATAATTACTCTTGGTGCAAGAAGGCCATGGACCTTGATCACTATACTTGATTTATTATTTGTATAGATCTTGGATGTAATTGTAATGTATAATTTCAAGTGGGATAATGTTGGGTTAGGTGCCATTTACCTTTAAAACCTATGTCATTTATTTATCTCCATGTTTCTTGGAAAATGTCCTAGGGGACATGAGAGAAATGTAAATTTAATTTTGGCATATTGTAATTGCATTTTCAAGAGGGAATTTAATTTTTGTGAAAGTTACTCATCAATAAAGGAAAAAATACTCTCTCATAGTTGTGCACATTAGGAATATGAAGAGTGTTGAGTGGGGAGCCAAGTTTGGAGGGAAACATGTGTCCATTGGTGTGCCACTTGGGAGCTGAATAGTCACCAAAACATCCTGAATGCCAAAAGTTGAAGGGGTTATGGTTTAAGCACCTATGTTGAAGCATTTTGCATATTAATTAATTTATTATCACAACTATTGGATTTATAAGGAAGGGGCATAGGTTTTTTCAAGTGGTTTTGGCATTTCTTTTTTTCAATTTACCATTTGTGGTTTTGCCTCCCACAAGTTCTATAAATTGGAGCCTTGCGATGATATTTGCATCTTGTGTTATTTATAAGTGTATGGATGCATACAAATTGTAGAGGAACAAAAAGGAAGTGCATTATGTTGTATCTCTCTTGTGAAGATAAATAATATACTTCCCCTTCTTTCTTGTGTGAAGTTTTTCCCTTAAAGCGATTCTCCACATAAATCTGGTGTCTTATTTGTTTGCTGATTTTTTTATTGTGATGAATGCACAATCACATACATTAAAGCAGATTTGGTAATCTTATTTTCAGATTTTAATACAAATACACAAGTTAATATTGTATCTTAGTTTCACCTTGTTTTCAATAGGGAAAACAATATTAAATATTTATGTCCACAAGTCACCTTTACCGCTACTAGTGGAACCCATCACCCCTTATGAATGTATTATAAACAATGGTGAGAGTAAATATTAAAAATTATTTTCCCAGTATACCCTAATTACCTAGGGATAATTTACAAGGATGTTAGAACCATGCAACATGATATATGATTTAAAAGGTAGATGATACCTTAATCCTAACAATTCTCACAAAATTGTAACTTTTTATCTATTTTTTAGACCTTCAAATTTTAGTGGTTTTTATGCAATTTTTGATGGGGCATTTAAATTTCACCCTAGGTATAAAAATTAGCAAATTGTTTTTCAAAATTTATCATAATTTCATAGGGATTTAATATTTGTGATTAAACTTAAGTTTTGGATAGCCAAATTTTCACAAAATTGTAAAAATATTGTGCATTATAAACAAACGACATCCAAAATTCAAATAATTAATACATCTTTAGTTGCATCTTTCTAGGGGGTCAAATTTTAGTTTTTATCCAATCTTTGAGGGTTTGAACAACACAATTTACATGTGTATTTGTTTGTTTCGTCATGGATCCAAAATTTGATTTGGTATTTCCACATAATTTGCAAAAATGGAAAATCCAAGTACAACTTATTTAGTCAAAAGGATTGTAGAAAATGCTAAACAAACAATTGATGTAATTCACAAGGGAGGATGAATAGTTTGCTTGTCAAAAAAAGTTAGGTGAGGCAATATGAATTATTGGCCTCAATGTATTTGATAAATTTACCTTGTCAATTATACAAATCTAAAGAAAATGTGAAACAAATTTAATGAATTAGTTGGTACATTTGATGAATTCAAAATACATCAATTAGACATTGAATTAACATTATTGACTCTTGATGCCTTTCCTGATATTGAAGATATCTTGGTCTAATTTATGTATTTGATTTCCTGACTTCGGGTTGTGGTAAAACAAAAATAGATAAAGCATGTGTCTTCTTGGTTTTCTCAAAGATAAAAGAAATTTATCAAGTATTTTATTCTACCTTCTACTCTATAATAGATACTCTTGGAATAACATTTGCAATGCCCACTTTTGAATTATTTTGCATGACATACTCATGCAAGAACAATCTAAGTTACTTTCCATGGATTCTATCACATCTTAAAAAATTCAAGCACTAATCATCTAATCATTAAAGGGAAAAGGTAATAAGTATTCAAAACAATCTAAGGTAGAGTCAACTTCAAGAATTGAGAAATCATCTAAGTAAAAGAACAAAATTGATGCACAAGTCACATGCTCTTTGTAGTCCGATAAGAAAAAATACAAGTCAAAGAAGAAAAGTAGAAGAACATGTACTTTACATGGATTATAGAACCATGAAATCAAGTTTTTTCATGAAATAATTGCATCTTTGGAAGAGACCAAGAAGAAACAAAACATTGATATTCCCAAACCTAGCAAGGGACATGCACTTACAAATATAGGTTTGGATTAATCTACAAAAAAATGATAGTTGAATTAGGAGCTTCACATAACATGAATCATTGTAGGTAAGAAAAAATGTTGTTATACATCTAATTTCTATTTATCTTGTTCCTAGGCTTAGTAGGCCTATTCACACTAGCTTAAATTTTCTTCTTTGTTTAGTTGTCTCACCTCATAGACACATGACAAATGATTTCAAACTTTTTTCAAGTGTTCTTCATGCATCACATCTCTTGGAGAGTTATTAGTGGTTTAGTTTTACCTTCCTACTTCCTCCTTGTACTACATATGCAAGGAGATCATTGTACATTTACACATGTTTTTATGATAAATTTTGACCCATTTTTGTTACATGCATTGTTTTGTAGAAGTTTTTGAATTTTGTATTAATAATTTTATGCTCCAACAAAGTCAACAAGACCATTGATAAACCCTCTCTTTTAACTCACACTCTTCCCAAATAAAATATATGCATGAACAAAAATATGTCACATCTCTTGTTTAAATAGTCCATGAACTTATATTTGAACTCCTAAATAAGTGGAATTCACTTGATCCTATTATTATTGTGTACTAATCTTCATATTTTATAATTTTAATTTGTTCTACTAACTAAAACAATAAAAACTATAGACTTGTCTTCATTACCTAGACCCATTGTTGAATTATACCATTTAATCATCATTATCACATGTCTACCAAGTTAGTACCACCTCAGCACTTCAAATTTTCTTAGGTTAGGGTTATTTTTACACACAATACTACTCTATGATGCTCTCTTTTTCTATACCCAGTTTGATTAAAATTTAAAATATATTGAACATACTAATCATATGTATCCTTCTCAAACAATAAAATAACCATGAATTCTTGATTTGTGATCTATACTTATTTAACCATATATTTTTTTCACCAAATATGATATTTCTATCCTTTAAATTATCATATAATATCTAAAATCAACCTTTCATAAACTTGGTTCTAGAATGAGTATGATCATCACTGATGTAGAAGTGACATAACTTAAAGATCTTTATGCATTGTTAGATGTATGAAAGAATGATATATGTACACAAATAAAAACATAAATAGAGTAATAATAGTAGAAGTAGACTTCATTCTATTGTTGCAATGTATAATTTTATATAAAATCTATAATAGATATAATGGTACCAAGAAAAAATATGTCCATTTTCAAAGGGAGCTCAATGAAAAGGGTAGTATCAGAAGGGGAAGCAAGTAGGTTACTAGAAACAAGTTGGAGGGGGCTAATTATGATGAGAAAGTAGCAACAAAGGCTTTGGTTGGCATGAGGTTTGCAGGGATGGGCAACACTAGAAGGGGATAACTTGGTCTTAGTGGCTAAGCAACAATAATTTTGTGGTTTTTTTATCGGGGTTGTATGCGACAAGGTTTATTATAATCCTTTTTGATCTCCTTAGATTTCAACATATGTTTGTAGGTAGGCTAATGGTTATGGCAATAAGGTGCTTTGACAAGTTTGGTCCTTTTGATAGGGTGGTACCTGGTTTTAGAGGGGGTACAAGGCACTAGATTTTTCTATAGGTCCAGAGTCAAATAAATTCAAAAATTCTCATAGGCAGCCTCCTTTGGCTACACGTAGTCCTCTTTGGTTCTTCAGGGTGTATATATTGCATATTTTTTTATCTTGGCAATGTACTAATCTAAGACAATATATCATTTTATAAAGGGTGAGACTCTGCTAATAGTTATTTAGGGGGTAAATGTAGCAAGTCTATTGATCATATCTTGTAATGTTGTTGATACTCTATATCTAATAAAAAAAGAAGAAATATGTCCTTACATAAACTTACATTTCTCATTTATCCATTGAGCTTTGTGTGTATCCTATATTGTATACTTATGTACTATTTTCTCTTACTTTTTTTTCATAAATTCAATTATAATTATATATTTACTCATTAGATTACATCCCTTTAACTCTTTGTCATCTTTTACAATGTATGTTATTGATTTGTTATTCTTAAATCAACTAGTTTATTTCCAATATGTGTGTGTGTTATGTATGTATACAATTTTACAAATATTGCAGGCTACCACAACTAACACATGATCCATGTTCTATTTTATAATTCTGCTCTAGGTGGTATCTATCTTAGTTTCCTGAGGTTTTGTTCTTTGTGCTTTGCCTTTTTTTTTTAACTCTTCTGTGATGGGTGGGGACAGAAATCGCGCTGAGCCTAAGTCCCGTGTTTCTGCTAAGCAGAGGAAGGAGGTGTGGGATATTTTAGATAAGGGTGGCTTAACTTCATATATGGAGAAACTGCATGGTAAAAACCCCCAGGTCATTGATCTAGTTGGTCAAGGGTGGAATGAGAGAACCCTAAATTTGGGAGGAAGGGAAGTCATGGTTGATGAAGAATTCATAGCCCAAATTATTGGCTTGGCTATGCATGGTATGAAGGTGTTTAGAGACAAAAAAGAATTGCAAGTTGCAATGTCTATTTTCTTTAAAGGAAAAGAGGCTGCTAATTTGAAGATGGTGAAGAGTGGTGGTTATTAGAGGAGTTCCTTAAAAGCATTGTGGTGTGATGTTGTTGAAAAAATTATGAGGTATGTCACCTTGGAAGGCAGGTGTATGATGGTTAACTCTTACCATTTCCTTTTGCTTAACCATTTTTGGCATAAGAAATTGATTTCCTTCCCATACTACTTGTTGATGTATCTTGACTCAAGGATTAAGGATCATATGAAAAACCCCAGAAACCCTATCCTGCATGTGGGGTTAATTCTCCCGATCTATGAACGCATCAAAGTTCATGAGGTGCAAAAACCTCTTGCGTCCCCGAAGGAAAATATTGCTAAACCTTGGGAGGGATATGAGACAAAGTTGGAAGAGGAGGCTTATTTTGAACAAATATTCTAAGTTTGATATGGATGATGATGTTGATTATGTACTGAATTCATATGCCTCTTTTGAGGAGGTCCCCAATGCCCTTGTTCCGGGTAAGACTAGGAAAAGGAAGTTGGATGTCAAAGAGGGCTATACTACATGCAGTGACGAGGTGGTTGTGAATGTGCATTCTAAGGGGGTTAAGGACAAAAATGAACATTATGGGGAAGCTTCTTCTCCTCCCCTAGTGACTAGAAAATTGCAGGAGACTAAGAATGGGAGCCAAAAGAGAAGGGTATTGAGAACTGCTGGTCAACTCTTGGAGAAGGTTTTCCCTCTTTCCCTGGATGGAGGTATATTTGGTGAGGCTTCTTCGAGTGATAAAATTGGGATGCAAAAGTAGGGGAAGGAAATGGCTATGGGTAGAGGACATATTATGGGAACTAGCAAAGTGAATGTGGATGGGTCGATGAAAAGGAAGGCTGTTGCAGAGGAAATTTCCTGCTCCATTTGAAAGATGAAGACTCCTGTCTCCATTGGCAAAGGTAAGGATATTTTTGCTAAAAATGTTCATGTTAGTTCTTCTGGTGAGGATGTTGTTGTGGGGAAATGGATTGAGAACTTTGACAGGGAGGAGTTGTCTGATGTGTTGGGCTCGACTCATGATAGTGCTAATTTGTGCTGTTTAAAATTTTTAAGTGGTTCTTCCATGAGATTATTATGAATAATGTTAGAATTAGAGGTATTGTTAGTAAGGCTAAGGACCCTTTTGTCCAAAGAAAAATTGATGATCTAATGGAATCTCTTAATACTATGACTAATATTGTGGTGGAGGAAACCATCAATTTGAAATAGAACTTGGAAGGGAGAATCTTATCCCTCAAGGATAAATTTGATAAAACGTGGAATGTTGTGATGGAGAGTGGAGATGTCTCTAAGGTTTTGGGCATTTTTGACTCTGCCAAGGTGATCTCCCCTGTGATTACTATGAAAAAGAGAAAGGATATTGTGTCTATTGATGATACTACTACTGTGGGTAAGCTGTTGGATGTGGATTGTGTTGGTGATAAGGGTGGTGTTAAAGGTAATGTTTTGAGTGGTGAGGTAAAAACTGGTGGGCCAGGGGTCAAAACTATAAACAAAATGAAAGCTTAGGGCAGTGCATTTGGTATAGAGGTGTCTGATACTATGGGTAATGTGCAGAAGATGGCTACTAGTGAAATGGAGGCTGTAGAGATACTGAACAATACATAGTGTTGTTGGCTGGTTGCCTTCTTTTTGGTTACTTTTTGGCTATTGCTTCGTTGTCATTGGGCTGATTGCTGCTTTATTTTGTAAAGGGTTCCAGGCCCCTTCAAAACCCATTTTTTAGCTCCAATCAAAACACATGATCCATGTTCAAACATAATTTCTTATGGAATAGTTATCTATTCACACTCTTTCACATAACATACTTGAATTAAAATATCTTGACGATTTAGGTGAAACTTATATCATACATTTTTTAAAATATCACGAGTATGCAAAGTAATACATATATGATATTAATAATATAATACATAATAAATTCAATATGCACCCTACAACAAGTAATGTGTCAATGATATATTTTGAAATAAAAAAGTTTAGCCATTTCAAAATATATTTGACTACATATTTAAGAACTCTTAAGAAATTTATTATAAAATTGTATTTGATTCATATAAAAAGTGTTTTGGATGTGATTCATGATTTTGAGAACCAATTATTCTTCTTGCAACATATTTTGATTAGGTGAAACTCTTGTGCTATTTTTCTTCAAATTGTCTAATTGATTATATCAAGGCATCAAATATAACCTTGTATTTTTGTGGGATTCTACCTAAGAATGTCCATAGTTTAATTTTATAAGGATAGATTCAACTCTTCACATCTCTCACTGACATTTAATCAAATTTCTAATTTATTTTTAGTGATATTCTTGTTTTGATAATTAATTTTTTTTTATTGCTTACTATTCTTATTGTAAGAGCACATTAGGTAGCATTACTATCTCTAGAGTGTGAAGTTGAGCCTATTGATTCATATGCATTAATTAGATCTCTTACAAATTATTATTATTATTTTTTATCATTGGTGTGATGACCTTCCAACAAGAATATTCATAGTATCTTTAAAATTATTCTTTTTATTATTTTAATAATTATTTGACACCTTGTTGTTTCATTTAACTTTTAAGAAATGTTAAACATTGTTTATTAGTAATTCTTCTATAAGTGCACATTCTATAACTTCATTGGGCATTAGATTTCAAATATTTTCATTAATCTCAATTAGGTACTTTAGCTTCTTATGGATAATTTTAGGTCATGTTTTTATTAACATGTGTTCTTGATTTTCTATATTAGGAAAATTTTGTTTATTTTCAATGTTTTCTTCAATCGATGTATATTCTTAAATTTTATAATAAGATATATTTTGTTTGTTACTTATAAATTAATTATTTGGTGTATTTCTAAATTAAGAACTAAAATGCAATCAAGATTTGATATTTTATCATTAATCATTATTTTTAAAATTTAAATAGGTAATTTAAGCTTTGTTTTTAAGTTCAATTTAATTGAAAATGATGATATATTTTCACCTCCAACTTTTTTCATTTGATAAATCATTTTTATGTACCACAAGTTTGGGGGGAGGCTAGATCTCGTGACCTCTTTCCTGCAACAGGGTGCTTTAGCCAATCGAGTTAGGCCCCCTGCCCCAAGATTCTTACTTGTTCACTCCCATAATAATTACCATTTTTCTTATTACACAAAATTATCCATATATCTTAATTGAAAATTTTAATTAAATTAAAAATATACAATGATCACTTTTAACACTGAAATCTTAAAATACAAATGAATTATTCAACTTTTATTAATAGTAAATAAAATTAACTAAAACTTGTAAGAAAATAAAATACGCAATCATTGACTAGTTATTAATTTTCAATCAAAATAAATTATTTGTAATGATATAAAATGAATTATTATAGAATGTTATATAAAAAAAACATACAATAATTCTCTTCATTCGTGCTTCGTTTGAGGCTTGGATGCCAAGTTTAAGATTTGAACTTCTAATTTTTTCTACAAGATCTATTTTTTATTCAATAATATTTTTAAATTTTAATTCATTAAATTTAGTCATTTGATAATAATATTTGATAAAATTATTATTAAAATGTGATTTATTTTTTTAGTTATATATATATATATTTTGAATATATTAATTATTTATTTTTATTTCTATTTATTAATGTTTTAGAATTTCTTAGATACATATGTGTTGATAAAATATATATTAATATTAAAATTTAAAGAAAAAATATATGATTGGTATATACTTCATTTTTTATGTAATAAAAAATAATTTTTTAAATTCTTTTTGTACAAGTTATGTAATGTATATATTTAGTGATATAATTTTCTTGATGCATCAATTTCAAAAAATATAAAAAATACACAATTTCTAGTATTTAGTCTCGATTATATTTCTACCAATTAGTTTTAAAACTACTTAATGCAACAAGGGAACACATGCTAAAAAATATGTAATATTTTAGTGATAAAAATAAGAACACTTTTGTATGCACATAGTACTTCACCATTTTAATCTTAATCATTTTAAAAAGTTTTAGTGGTTTAGAAACTAGATTTGGAGTATTACAATTGTTGTTCTTATCATATTTTAAAATTTTGAGTGTGCACATTTGAAACTATTCATCCAAATTTAGGTTTAATTAATTTCAACAAAAAAGTAGCGACTTTTGACCCTCGTTTTCTCCCATATTTCTATGCACCTACTCACATGTTCAACTTCTCATGATTAGTTGACCATAATTATTATGTCTAATATTTTTTCCAAACTTAAAGAGTTTATCAACCACATATACTCTAACATAGAAGTCCATAACCATTTAGAGATTCCCAAGATTAAGGAAATAATCCTAGAATTCATGTATCACTATTGAGTGAAAGTACATGTAAATTTTATGGTTATTCTAATACCAAATCAACTATCATTCCAATACCAAGATTCACTTCTCTTGAGTTCAAATCAATAATCCTAAAAAAAACTATCATATATATTATCCCCTTCATCTAAGTGGGACAACATATATTGCACTTAAGGTAGTGATATTTACTTTCCTTGTCATGCAATAGGTAAAATGTAGGATTGCATATAATTGGAATATTCACCATTACTCAAATTCAAAAGATGACTACACCACTTCATAGTCATTTAAGGCATTTGATGAGGATACAATTGTTATTACCTTCAATGATTGAATCTCAGTTATACAACAAAAGTATGTAGTTTGCATCCTTAACAATTCATGGAATCAACACCATAGTTGACATTCATTATTATATACTTCATCCCATATACAAGATCATCTTACAATGATCTCTTATTGACAACATAATGGGAATGGATAAATTTATTGAAATAATACCCCTGTAACTACCTAGAATTAATCATAAATTTTAAGTCCATTCAAAAAAGATAATTAGATAATATATCATAATTTATAAAATTTATCATAATATACTATTAATGACATACATATATTGCACTTAAGGTAATGATATTTACTTTCCTTGTCATACAATAGGTAAAATGTAGGATTGCATATAATTGGAATATTCACCATTAATCAAATTCAAAAGACGACTACACCACTTCATAGTCATTTAAGACATTTGATGAGGAAACAATTACTATTACCTTCAATGGTTGAATCTCAGTCATACAACAAAAGTATGTAGTTTACATCCTTAACAATTCATGGAATAACCACCATAGTTGACATTAACATTATTATATACTTCATCATATGTACAAGATCATCTTACAATGCTCTTATTGACAACATAATGGGAATAGATAAATTTATTGAAATAATACCCCAGTAACTACCTAATTAATCATAAATTAAGTCCATTCAAAAAAGATAATTAGATAAGATATCATAATTTATAAACTATCATAATATACTAATGGCATACATATATTGTGCTTAAGGTAGTGATATTTACTTTCCTTGTCATACAATAGGTAAAATGTAGGATTGCATATAATTGGAATATTCATTATTAATCAAATTCAAAAGATGACTACACCACTTCATAGTCATTTAAGACATTTGATGAGGATACAATTACTATTACCTTCAATGGTTGAATCTCAATCATACAACAAAAGTATGTGGTTTACATCCTTAACAATTCATGGAATCAACACCATAGTTGACATTCATTATTATATACTTCATCCTATGTACAAGATCATCTCAAAATGCTCTCTTATTGACAACATAATGGGAACGAATAAATTTATTGAAATAATATCCTAATAAGAACTTATTATGTTATTGAGCTATGGTTCAATAATCTAACATATTTCAATCTAATTTATTGATCTTAAAATAATCAAACATAAGGAGCATAGTATCATACTAAAGTTTTTTAACCACCATAATTGAAATCTTGAATAAACACATGGTTTATCTCTCCCAATGATACCTAATATCACTATCAAACACAACCTTAGAATACATAATGAGCTCACCCACTATAGTACATGCAATATTATTGCATGGTCATTATTGCTAGATAGGGTAGATCAAGTAGGGTGCGAGTGGTATAACTATCAATAATTAACACATTATCAAAATACAAATATCAATGCCAAATCCACATGAACCAATGATGGTAAAATGTTGTGCACATTAATAAAAAATTTATAGACCATGCTAATGAAATTTATAGAAACCACAATAGAGATACATTGAATTATAATTCCTCAAACACCAATAGAAAAATGCTAGGAAGAACCAAATATTCTTGTTGTGCATGGAAATAAAGTTTCACATTCTAGAACAACATTTAGAAATTTTATTTTCCCATCAAGGACCAATGCAATTCTTTTAATTTTTCTAACCAATTAAATATGTAAGTTGGTGTGACATTCACAATAACAAAAAAAAATTGATCCCTCCAAGATAAAAATTCATGCACATGAACTATTTGACAAAATGTCACAAAGAAATGTGAAATATGAACTTAGGGCATAAGAATAATACACTAATACATACACATAAGAATGAAACAGCCTCTAGGTAAAAATCTCTCAACTATAGGAATGCATAAATACTATTTTAGGAAAGTAATGACCAGTGAAGAAATATAAGTTCGTCTCTAGGGATGATGTTGAAGATATTGTTGGTATCAAAACTAAAATTTACTTTTCCACCTCCACATGGCATCTATCTAAACATATGCCTATACAAGCTCTTTTATACTTGTGCTATATGCAAATTATTATTGTATATTTTTCATTGGTTCATGTCATACCATAGATTTGGTTTTTCTCCACGCCACCTCTACATTGGTAGTACTAACTTGAAATATTATTGTACCATCTTGTATTGATGGGCAATACATAATATCATGTAATCTTTCATTAGTTGAATTCTTAATGTCCCTTTTTCAATTAATTTTTATTTATGGATTGAAGGCCTAATTCATATTCTTAGCATTCCCCTTATTCCATTTGTGTTATGTGTTCTTGCTCTTTTCCTTATGTTCCTATTAGGTTTGGAAATTGCTAATATTTCAAAGTGTTTAAGCTTGCAAGTTATATAAGTTTCAGAGTGACCCTTCTTAGAATGCCTCTTCTCCAAAATTTTATTTCCCTTTATTCTTTTCCATGTATAGGAATTTTCCTTCTTTGTACATCCCTTCCCTTCAACCCCTACTCTCTTCTCTTGTCATGTCAAAGAATCAAAATTATTCCTACCAAAATGCCTTCTCCTAACTCCTTGAATTTTGAATTGTGACATCCATCATGTGGTATCCCTAACCTTTGATCTCTAATATTCCCATAATTTTTGTATGCCATTCATACACATCCCCTCCATAGTTGAGAGTGCCATTAATGACTAGATGGGATGTCACGACTTCTTCAAAACAAACTCTCCTGCTAAAACACATTGTTCAAAATGAAGGGTGAAAATTTATGTGTACTTGCATCTTGAAGGATGATAATGATCATATCTCATTAATATGATAGTTGAAGTTGGTTTCCATTTTAGATGTTTCCACAGGCTCTTCTTTGTCTTGCATGCTTAGATTGAAGATCAACATTAATGTTGATGAAATCAAGGGAAAGAAATTGCAAATCTATTCTCTAGGATATTTGAATGTGACAAATAAGATATATTTTTGGGTTGTTCATTATTAAAGAATGATGCTTTAAATATTCTTTAAGTGAAATGCTACTCAACATTGTTTTGAGCACTAGTGTTTGAAAAATCTGATTTGAGGATTAAAACCCTTATATTTGTAGTTGAAGGACATAAAACCATTTGGTTTCATGATCCAAAGGATGAAACCTATTTGGTCAAGTAGAGAGATCTTACTTAGAGATCACATGTGATTTCAACGTTACATTCTTTACCTATAGATAAAAAATGTATAACTTTTATTTATCAAGGAGAACTTTTGAGCCTAACAATCTCTATTGATTGTACTTGTCATAGTTGCAAGGTCATTGAATGTATTTCTAGTGTTATTTTCACCATTATCATGATATATTTTAATGTATTATTATCTTAGTCAATACAAGGGCTCCACACTATATATACAAGCTATAATTGTTGGTGTAGCCATGTTTGGGTATAACTAAGCTCCATCTTTTTTAATATAAGTAAAGGTTTCTATAGTTATTCTTCATTATGGGCTTGATTCACAATCTAGATAACCCACATTTTGTCTAAATTATGAAGGATAATTTTCTATTTTGCTAAACTATAGTAAAGGGTAGTTGTTGTGCCATGTTTATATAAGATATAATTCATTGTTGGATCATTTAAAATCTAAGTTTTACCATAGCTAGGATAAATGCATGATAGGATTAATTTATATAATAAATATTTTACAATTTATCTCACATTCTTGTAAACCTAATTTAATTATGTTATCAATGAATACAAAGGTAATAAAGAAAAAATTTGGTCTATTAGATTAGCGTTTTCATACTATTGTGTAAAGACAAAAGTGTAATTCTGGGTTTGGTTAATTTTAGATTAAATATTTAAACCAAAATTTTATAAACCCTAAAATAATTTGGTTGAGGCATTACAATGGTATCATAACTAGTTTTCCTACTGATAGGCCAAAACTAAGGGTAGATAATGAAAAAGATTTAATATTAATAATTAAATTCAGTTTGGTCTAAGTGTCAATCCGAGAGCGTAAACTTGCAAAAGGTGTCATGGATATATTCAATAGGGCTGTAGGTAGTAAGGTGAGTGGATGAAATGCAACTAAAAATATTCATTGAAATTGCTACAATAACTCTACTATAAAAATCACTGCAACAATCTACTACTGGGACTATGCAGATTGTTGTGCTAAAATTCTATAGGAAATATAGAAATAAGTATAATTTTAAACAATTAAATATTATTAGAATGAAAACAATTTTTTTTGAATCATTACAAAACAAATTGTATTTAAATCCTAAATAAAATCAATTCAACAGACTACAGTTTACAAATAAAATGATATTGAAACTAAAAAAATAAAATAAAAACATAGAACAAATTCATCATCGATTCATGAGAGTGGGCCCTCCTCTTCTTCGATGGGGTGATTAAAATGCTACTATAGAACTTAGATCATAAACAACATATAATTATTGGAACAAAAATATTACAATCTTTATTTCTATTGTAGACTCCAACTTTCCTTCTGTAGTTACATTATTCCTGAATTATTCTATCATACCCTCATGCCTATTACATCCCTTTTATATAATGAATAAGGTGTGCAACTTATTTACCAAATTTACATAGTTGTCTCTACATTCATGGCTCTCCTCTCTCTTTTGTGTTTTGAAATATCATGAATTAGATAGATCTAACGTATAGTGAAATAATCAACCTAAAATAGAGGAGTTGGTTTGGTTTGTTACCAAATAACATAACAAACATATTAATATGTTATAAAATAATTCATGAGATTTATTTTTGGCTCATGGCCATTACAATAATATATTAAAATATAAATGAAGAAAAAATTATTTATGCGCTAAAATTATATTGCTGGTAATTGCACCCATGAGTGAGAAGAGGTCTGCACTCTTCTCCTTCGATTAGCATGCTACTAGATATATTTTATTAACATAATGGGATAACATATTAGTAAATACAATCTAATATTTATTATTCACATATTTTATCTAAAACTAAATAAATTATATATATTTAATCATATGCAACATAAAACTGGTAAAATGATATGATATAATATGAAAATGGAATATGAGAATGGGTATGAAGACATATGAAAAATGATAAAATATGGCATAAAATGGAACATGAATGCTATCATCACCTATTAGCATATGGGTTATGGGATTCTTTACAACTATAATATAGATGGAATGTGTTCATTAGGAGCTAATCAATAGTGATAAGAATTGAGGTAATGATGTCAACACCTATAAAACTAGTGGATCTATTGGCATACCTATACTTTCAAGTGAAGTTGTTAGCAAAAGAAGTAGATGCAAATCCTATTTGAAGAGAGATTATGAAAAGGTAGAATGACATAAAAGAGTACCAGCTAAAACCCCTAGAATCCTTGATGAATCAAATGATGTTTTAAAGAATCAAACCTATTTTCTCCTTTGATAGTTACTTGAATATACTCATGGAAAAGTATCCAAATATAATAGTCTTGTGTAACTACATCAAAAGGTTGATGAAGGAAGATGAAAATTTAGATTTGGAAAAGTCTATTGAGGAGAAAATTATTGAGCAAGGGAAAAATAAAATGTTTCGATAGAATGAAGAATAATAAAAACGAAAACCACAACCAACCCCTACATACAAACAATTTTCAAAGACACATTATTGCAGAAAATCAAAAGATGCAGGTAGAGGAAGACACCTGAAATAAGCTCAGAAGGAAACAAATCTATTTTTTTTCAAGAAGCCATGGAACCTTGGTAATAGATGTATAAGAAAGGAACAAAGGTGCTACATTGAGGTAGTGTCAAATTATAGTTCAAACTTAAATGATCCTGAATTAATTGTGAATGCATGAGGCCATGTACTTGATTACAAAGGAAAATGAGAGAGAATAACCAAACAAAAAGGAGAAAAATGAATACATGAATCCATTATATATGAGAATACAACAACCCTAGTTTAAAAAATTGAAATAGGAAATTTTTAGGACATCTATAAAAATGGAGATGAGAAGAATTATGGAGCTAAGTTATTAGATACTTCAACAAAGGTAAATATGCATTATTAGAATCCCTACAAATATACCTATTGGAAAATCAAGAAGCTTATGCAATGAAATTATAGGATGGTTAGGTTGATAAGCATGCATGGGAGAAGAGTGCCACAATAGGCATTAGTATTGGTTTTCATCTTTGCTAAGATTTTCAAATGAATTAACAATGATAATCAACTTGACTATCTTCATAATCATAGTCTAAGACATGAAGGTACTAGTTCTAATAGAGAATTGATATTGTTCCAAGAATTTTATTATTATAAGATTCATGGATAAATGGACAAAGTCACCACTTTTAGCCAACACAAATTAATTCACTCAATAAAGAAAAAGAATATGGGACATGAGTAATATTTTGAAACACCCAAAATTAAAGTTTGAGGTAGAGATTATATGGGTAATTCCCTTTAATGCCTCATTATGTTGGTTCTCTTACACTTCATAGTGCTAATTCATAAGATGTAATACAACTCTCAAGTCTATGGAGAATAATGGTTTGAAGGAGTTAGCTAACAATCAAACCCATCATGTGTGGATAGTAGTAATACAACTTTCTATGGGAAAGATAAAATTTTATGATCCATAACTATCCTTGGGTGGTTAACTCAAGGGGAGTGCATGAGAAAATAGAAACACCAGAACTACACTAGATTAGCCAAGATAAAGACAAGAAATGTATTCTCACCAATTTTGCATAAAGGTCTATAAAGCTACATGAGTGGAAAGAATAGTTGTTGGTAACAAAATAGAAAGAGGTGCAAGTCCTAATAGAGTTGGATAGCATGAAAAATATCATTGAAGAGATCAATATAAGTTTTAAGAGGGAACAAAAGTTAGATGAATTAATTTTTCTAGGGATAAATTTATGATCACCCTTGTAGATTTACAAGTAGTGAAGAATACCTTGGAAATGATGAAATTAGAATATCTACTTTTGATTAAATACAAGGATATGGTCGTTAGAATTGCAAATATAGTCATTGATTCACATAAATAAATAAAGGAAGGAAAAGGTTGATCAACCAAGTACTCTTTAGAGAAAACCAAAATGACACTTTAAGTGGTAAAAGATTGGGTAGTGGCTAGAACATTTTCCAAGGAGCAAGAGAATGAAGCAATGGACGATAAAATAAAGAAAGTAATCAAAGAGCTTGAAAGGCTTCAAGAGGATTTTTATTTTAAAACAAACAAGAATACCTAAGCTTAAAAGCACAAATTTGGGTGTAACAAATAAAATTACATAAGGAATTGGAAGCCAACAGACAAAGAAACTTGAGGATAAATGCAAAAAAATTGGGCAATCATGAAGAATGGGTTAAACAAAGAAACATAAAATTTTTCAATATTTTTCTAAATTCCATTTGATTTCTCATAAACAACCCTTTGATATGAATATAAGGGATGTCTTCCAGTTCATTTTTTCAACTCATGATAATATTCTCTAATAGCACAAGAGGTGTCAACTACCTCACAAGAAGGGAGAAGGCTAGGAAACTATAACTTCCCAAGAATGGAATGCATAAGGAAAATCCAAGATGATGATTTTAATGTTTTTAGGAAAAAAGAATGTTACCATTATATCTATTCCTTATCCTATTTCTATCATGTCTAGTGATTGTATGGGTTTTATTAGGGTAGAAAATACCCAAAATGCATACATTGATAAAAACCTAGAGGGAGATGAGAAGGATTATAAATAGGTGATAGAAAATGATCTCATGTGGTACAAAGGAAAAAAAATATTTGACTCTAAGATGGAATATAAGACTTTTAATGTGCTATATTATACACCCATGATAGGACACTTCATATCCTACACAATTGGTAGGGAAAAGGAGAAGAGATTCACTTGGAAGTGCTTTTAGGAGGTTCTTATCAAGCATATAAATGAGTACACTACCTACCATCAGTTGAAGAATAACCTATCTTTTCTTCATGCTTATTGCAACCTTTGTTGATCTCTCATTAAGAATTGTAAAGCATGCTCCTAAATTCCATCACGAGTCCTCCCAAGGAGCATGGGTTATTTTTTAGAAAAGTGATTAGGTAACATGGGTAACCTAAGGAAAAGACCAACCATGAAAATAAAAAAAAATGATAAATTGTTGTTGATAGGGATTATGCCATTTGAAAAAGTACATAGATAGTGGATTGCCCTTCACATGGATAACATGTGTCATCATGATCACAAGAGTGACAAGGTCAAGAAAGGGAATCATCATAGAATATCTAATTCATTGGAGAAACATACCTATAAAGGCTACAACTTGGGAGGAAATAGGAATGTTGAAACATATGAGTTTGATTTACTTGAAGGCAAGCAAATTTTTGGAAGGGAAAATTTGTAATGTCCCTTTTTTAATTAATTTATGTTTATGGAATAAAGGCCAAACTTCCTATTCCAAAAATTCCCCATGGTCCAATTTTTCTTATGTGTTCATCCTCATTTCCACCATGTGCCTATTAGTTTCAAAATTTGATAAGGTTCCAAAGGTTTAAATCCTATAAGTAGAAGTGTTAGAGTTACCCTTCTTGTCATGTCTCTTATCCCAACCCCACTTTCCATTCATTATTGTCTAAGCTACCCTTCAACAACTACTTTCTTCCCTTGCCATGTCAAATAATCAAACTTTTCCCTACCAAAATTCCTTCTCCCAAATCCTTGACTCCTAACCTATCGCATCCATCATGCGGTAACCTTGAACTTTGAATTTTGATGTTCCCACCTTTTTGGTCTATTATTCCTACCTATCTCCTACATGATTGAGAGTAAAATTAATGGGTAGATGGGATGCCATAATAAGGTATTCTCCCACCAAAAAATATTATTCAAAATGAAGGGCATATATTTATATGTAGTTGCATCTTGAAAGATTTTAACAATCACATCTTATTAATGTGTTTAAGCTGGTTATTAAATTTTAGAGATTTTTTAGGCTCTTCTCTAACCTACATGCTGATATTGAAGAACACCATTAATGATAATGAAATCAAGGGCTAAAAACTATAGGTTGTTAATTATTCAAGCATGGTTCTTTATTCTCTAACCAAAACCCTAGCTGACATTGTTTTGAGCAGTAGTGTTTGAATAGTTAGATTTAAGGATGAAAACCATCATATTTGTAAGAAATCATAGGATGAAAAACCTTTTGGTTTTATGAGCCAAAGGATGAAACCCATGTGATCTAATAGAGCAATCTTATTTGGAGGTCACACATGAGCTTTAAGGTTGTATGCAATCTTTCGTTGCAAAAAAATGCATAATTTGTTGTTTATCATGAGGTTTAAGCCCAATAATCTCTACTAATTGTACTCATCCTAGTAGTAGGGCCACTAAATGTATTTCTAGTGTTATTTTCACTATTATTATAATATATTTTAATGTATTACCATCTCAGTCAATATAAGGGTTTTGCACTATATTTACAAGCTATAGTTATTGTTGTAGCCATGTTTGGGTATCATCTCTCCATAGTATTTAATAAAAGTAAAGGGTTCTATAATTATCCTTCATTATGGGTCTAATTCATAATTTGGGTACAACCCACATTTTAAGTAAACCGTGAAGGATAATTTTAGGCTTTGTCAGATTCAAGTAAATGGTAGTTGTATTTTTTTATAAGCTACAATTTGTTGTTGGTTCATTTGTCTAGGTTTTACCAAAGTTGGGTTAAATGTATTACATGCATGATTTATATAATAAATTTTATAATTTATCTCAAATTCTTGCAAACTTGTTTTGAATCATGTGCTATCAATGAATGCAAAGGAAATGATAGAAATTTTAGTTTATTAGATTAGGGCTTTCATACTATAGTGTAAAGACAAAAGGGTAAATATGGAGTTTGTTGATTTTGAGTTAAATATTTAAACCAAAAATTTATAAATCCTAAAATAATTTGGTTGGGACATTACAAACTCAGATCTTATGTAAGGGTCCTCCATCACTCAAACTTCCATGCTAAATTCTTTTAAGCTTGACATACTGGCCTCTATCTTGTTGGGTTTGATTTCTTAATCCTCTGCTTATGTGGTTACATCCTCCATAATACATGCATCACCATGCCTCAATTAGTAGTATCCTATAGTAAATTGTCCTATGCTACACTTCAATAAAAATCCTCCTAAAAATCTATCAACCAAGGCCAATAATCCTCCCAAACTTTTATCATGTTACCATGTTAATATTCCTATCGTCTATGCTTTTGAAGTAAAGTTCATGAAATTCAATGATTAAAGTTGGACCTCCTATGAATTATTAACATTTCATTTAAAAAAATAATTTAGTGATGATAATCATATGCCTCTATTTAAACATCTTGATTATTCATATATATAGTTAGGAAATTAAAAATAAACAATTGTTAATTTTATTTTTCATTATAGGATTATTAAAATAAATGTTGGATAGTAATTGGTTGTGTAAGATTCAAAATTAAATTACAAATAGTAAATGTAGTGTAGGAAAAAGTATCCCTTTTTCACACTTAATTTGGGAAATAATAATAATAATAAAATGAATTTAATCATGCCTTAATTTAGTGTTGTAATATGTATTTTACATATTCACATTAAGTTTAGGGCCCTATTAAATAAAATTGACTTAATTGTACCTTATTTTTGGTGTTGCAAGGTGTACCTTTACACTTTCACACTCATCTAGGGCTTTATTAATTAATTGAGGTTCTAGTCTACCTTAGTTGGCCTCTTTAATTCAAATCCAACCCTAATTAATTGCATTATCCAAAGAGGGAAACCTGACATTCATTAATGCCATAACATAGCACTTATCATTGAACAATGCGTGTCCTAGGTAAGTGTCTAGGACCTTGGTCCTCACTTAGACCTAGGACCCTAATTTAAATTATGTTTTTGGTGGTATTTTAATATTTTCAAATCTATATTTCAATGTCTGCTTGTGATATTTGAGTTAAGGATAAATTACTATAAATACAAGGTTATTTCATCAAATCAACATTATGTTTAAGGAGATTTCAATGAGATTTTTGGGATATCAATTACAAGAGCCAAGATTATTGTCAAGAGCATTCAAGGGAAAAAAATTTCATCATTTATTGCAGCAATCAAGATCCAACCATTATGTCAAAGTTATATGGAGTCATGCATGGTTTTGGAGCTCTAATATGTTGATGTAGGTTCCATGATTAAATCAAGTATTCAAAGTATCATTTCAAGTAAAGATTCAAAGTCAAGATCCACATCCATTGAAACCATTTCATGCAAGTTGCAAACCTCCATTATCAAAGGTTCATCCAAGGGTTTGGTGAGTTGTGACATTGCTTTGTTCATTCATCATCCCTTCCATGCTATTTCATTTCATTTCAAGGTTTAATTACCAAAACATGGTTCAAGGAAAACAGGGATTCACCAACAACATAACATTTTTCCACCTTGATTTTTATTTGAATATTTTAGGTGGAAGATCTCTTGAAGATAAAAATTGCAAAGTTGTCAAAGTTGCATTTGTTATCATCATTCTTACAATTTTAAGGAAACTCACCTACAAGATGTATTTTTGTTTGTCTAAATGTGAAAATCAATGATCTAGGAGTGCAAAAACAGGAGAAGAGAACCCATAAACCATTTTTATAGAGCCCTAGCTAGGATCCATTTTCATAAGGCAAATGAGTCATTAGTTAGCTTTCAAAAACTAGGGAAAAATTTAGTGGCGAATCTTCGCCAATTGACGAATTCTAGGAATCAGTCAACTAGAAATTGGAAAATTTCTCGCACCCACAGGGTATTCAAATCTCCCAGAATTTACAAAACATAGGTCCAATGCATGTCGATTCGCCAATAATTTTTTTTATGAGGCATATTTAAGCAACAAATTTTCCATTGTCAAACTATGTGTTTCAAATGGACTGACTAATATTTTCGCCTGAATCCCAGAAGCATTTAATAAAAAACACCTACATATTTGCCAATATATTAAAAAGAAATTGTATCAGGACCCATTTCACCAATTAAAATTTACAAATAGTTGCTTGTGACTTGACTCATTTCACCAATTAAAATTTATAAATAGTTGCTTACGAGGATCTATTTTTCCAATAACATTAAAAAATAGTTAAATTTGAGGACACATTTCACCTTGAAAATTACAACGTATTCACCAAAATTTTAATGTACCATTTAAAAATCCTATAGAATTCACCAAATATGGAATCATGGATTGATATAAATACAATCGAAAGTGTCATTTATTCTTACACATTTTTTGGTTCTAAGGTTCTACTTCTCGATTAAGAAGTCAGCGAAAGCCAAAAACGTATTCTTAAAGGTGAGTGATCACTGATCATTTCTTCATAGTGTTATTAGTTATAATAATAAGTTTTCTTTATCTCTTTTCCATTCTTGCTTTAGTCTTAAAGATGATATTGAGTAGGGAATGGGATCTATATTATTATTCTCTGTCCTTAAACAAGAAGACATTTTTTCTAATTTTTTATTTGAAGTGAGATGAATATGTCGATCGAATCAGAGATTAATATGTTGACCGACTCGAGCAACAACGGTAAGGCTCCTACTGCTCCTCAAGGCAGTGAAACTACTCTTGCCACTCCTTAAGGTGTTGAAAATACTCCTGTCGCTCCTCAAGGTTAGGGTGGTGAAAATACTCCTGCCACTCCTCAAGGTGGTGAAACTACTCTTGCCACTCCTTAGAGTCAGGGCGGTGAAAATAATCCTGCCACTTCTCAGGGTGTTGAAAATACTCTTGCCGTCTCTTAGTGTGGTGAAGATCAAGAGACTCAGAGGCCATCAAAATGCCCAAAACTTAGACGTACCATACAGTCTTACTTTGGAATTGCCAAAGCTTATGATCGATCAGGTCAAGATGGAGCTACATCATCAACTCTTCCACCAAAGATTGGTAGCATTCACAACACCTCAGCGCTAAAGGAAGGTCAAGTTGAGATTGTCATTGATTTAAATCAAAATGTATCAAATTCAAATGGGGATGAAAATACCATGGAATATGCTCCAAGGGATACCCTTGTTAGCCATAATGAGATAATTGAATTGGATGAGGATGATGTTGGTAGCAAGAAAAGGAAAAACAAACCAAAAAGGGGGCGTGAGGGGGAAACGACAAGGAATTTTCAACTTGGTTGGTTGTCAAAGTACCATTCATTGTAGTAGTGGGGGAACCAAACAATATTGAAAAAGCAACACATGCCAAATGTATTATTTGTACTTGGAAATTGGGAAAACCCAAGACGTTGCAGCTAAAGATTGACACTATAGAAAAGAATATCGATAAAGTTTATAAAAAACAAATCATAGACGAAAAGGAACAATCAGTCTTATGATGGAAATCAAAGGAAGAATTTCTTCATGTTAGGAATGTCGTGGATTATGAAGAGCATCAACAAAGCATGTCGAAGCTTGCTGCATGTAAAGGTACACTTAAGGCTCAATTTGGAAAAGCAATGGAAGGAGCAAATATGTCAAAAATTGTTCAGATGAGTGTTGTTTTTCATATTTTGTCTAGAGGGTGTCCTATGACAGACTACCCAAAATATTTTGGTTTATTATCTTTTTTGAATGTTCCTAACTATCCCTACACACATTGTTTAGTAAACATTAGATGGGAATGGGAAAAGTGTCTTGCTGTAGTGGAAAAGGTAGATTTAAAGGAGAAATTAAAAGAGTCAAACTTCATTGCATTATCTTTAGATGAAGTTACTACGGTAGACAATACTTCTTGGGTCTGTATGCATTTGTATACTATACAACAACATGTTTTCCAAGCTCATTTGCTTTGTGTTCATAAAATGAAGGACAATTCAACATCGCATAATATATTTGAAGTAGTCAAGAAATATTTGAATGAAATTGTAGGTATGGATGGGTTGACAATTGCAAAAAGGTTGGTGTGTGTAGGAGCTGATGGAGTTGTAGTGATGCAAGGTCAAAGGACTGGTGTTTGCACAAAGTTACAAACTACTTGTGTACCATACATGCTTGGCATTCATTGCATGGCCCACAAAATAAATTTGGCATTCAAAATTGTAAGCAAGTTTCCTATAGTATCAAAAGTTGAAAATCTAGTCCGTCAGATCCACACATAATTCTGTCGAAGTCCCAAACATTTCATAGAATTTCAGAATTTTGCTTAGGGAATTACACCAGGAAACAAGCTTCTCAAGGATGTTGATAGCAGATGGATCTCCCTACATGGACCAACACAACAAGTTCTTTCAGAATATCAATCCTTAATTGGAGTGATGTACGAAAACCATAGCATGGTAGACAAAGCTCTTGACCTCTTACATAGGTTAAACGATATAGAGACACTCTTGACTTTAGCTATTCTTCTCCCCATGCTAGATGAAATGAATAGTCTTGTGAAGAAATCCCAAGATAGAGCTATGTATATTAATGAATATGCCAATCTACATAAACAAACATGCTTGGCCCTCGATCATCTATATCTAGATTTAACACAAGATGGCATAGATTATAACCTGTGGCAGAAAATTATTGATTTGAATGATCCTGATAATTATTTACAATTTAATGGAAGCGGGCACTTATGTATCTGTGTACGTGGATATGAGATACAAATGTACCGATGTAAGACTACCAGGCTCTCTAGAAGATAAGTACTTGTTAATAAGGAAGATTTTAAAGACATTGTTAAATCTGTTGGTAATAATTTGAACGAAATTGCAAAATCTCTTTCCTCAGAGATTTGTGAAATATTCCCTCGAGATGAAATACTTGAAGCCATGAGTATTGTGTATCCTCAATTTTGGGAAAACTGAGATAACCCAAAATTTTTTCATGCTCAAGTAAAAATTTGATCGAACAATTTTTGAAAACTGTAACAATCAATGAGCAAAAAATAGAAGGAATTTTAAATGAAGATAAGCTAAGAAAGCAATGTAAGTATTTTGTAGTAGCTATTAAGGACTAGTATAAATCCATGGGCAAGGACAAGGCCTTTGAACTGAGATCAATAAAAAGGGTCTGGACAAACTTAGGTCAGAGTGAAATATTACATGATAAGATATTAGAATATTTCAAACTTGCTGATTTATGTCAAACAATGATATTGGGGTTAGTGGAGGATGAGAGAGTTTTCAGTACATTAGGGTTTTTGAAATCAAAGTTAAGAAACAAACTAGACAAGAATTTGGAAAATTGCTTGAGGATGAAAGGAACTGCGTATAATATCAAAAAATTTCATTTTGATAGGGCACTCACAATTTGGAGGTCCACATGTGAAAGAAGAGGGACCAATCTGTGCAACACTCCAATTCCAAAGGCAGGTACTAGTGGCACTGCCATGGGAAGTGAGACTAGGATAGATGACATTGACGAAAATGACATAGTGAATGTTGAATTTGAGACACAGGCCGAAGAGGGTGAAGAGCAGACTCAAAATCAAGAGCTTCAAGATGACTCTTTTACTCTATCTTATGTTGAACGTTAGTTTCAGGGCCCTGACTCCATTTGGGAAATGGAAGAGAATTAGCAATTTTTAGGTGTTTATATTGCTCTACAAGATTCATGAATCAGTTTCCATTGTTCCAAACTGTAGTTGATGATATTTTATATTGTATTGAATGAAAATTGAAATTGTGAATCATTGCACACTTCATGATATTTTATTTTATATTGCACTTCATGAATCATATTCCAAACTTTAGTTGATGATATTTTATATTGTATTCCATGGTATTGAATTTGATATGTGTTTCTACATCATTTTTAAAGAACAAAACTTATTACTCAACTCAAATTCCTATTACACTGCCATTCACAAAATCTTTGATAAATAACTCAAAGAATATTAATCCATTCCTTGAACATAAGTTAATATTTCAACATCCACAACTTATAAGCTAATAGAAGCTAACAGTTCAACATAAATAACTTATAAAGACATCCACACAACTTAAATAATAAAAGCTTAAACTATCAAATCATCTAAATTATTTAGAGAGCTCCTTACGCATCCATCACCATAAAATCTTTATTCATAGATAAACATTCCACAACAATGAAATTAACCAAAAATTTATCATTCCAATAATAGACAATCCATTGGAAAACTACTCAAAAAAAGCACAATAAATCCACACAGTACACACATAACTCAATTTGTGCATGCATGAACTTCACCATTATCTTTCTCTATTGAAATAACAAAAAAACAATAAAAATAGCAGATTTTTTTTTGTCTTGATAACAGTTCCTTGAAGACAACAATTTTAGAAATTAAAATAAAAAGTCTTTGAAGTATCAAGAGATCCAAATTAAAGAAAATAACATAAAAACTAAAAAATAAACAACACCGACTCCTTCGTTTTCAATATTTTCTGCCTCCTTCTCCTTCAGTAATTCCTCTTGTGACTTTAATATTTGTTTGTATTCCTGGTACTTTGTGACAATTGTGGTGATGTTTTTGCTCCTTGGCATTGTAGTAATCTATAACCTAGTTCTCCATTTTCCCAAATCCTTTTCAAAATCAAACAACATCTGAGATCTTCTCTCTTCTCCAGAATTATAAGCCTTTAGGTGGAGCTCCATTGCACTAAGTTTCAAGAAGGAATCATGTCACTATAGTAGGATCAAATATTTCTTTATTGAATTTCTCTCTAAACTTCAGAGAGATATCTCTTATATCTAGAATCCTTTCATCAAACTCATCAGTAATTTTTGCTTCCAGAATATGAAAATATTTTTTAATTTTCTCCAATATTTCATAATATTTTTCAAGTGTGTTCTTAATTTCATTCACCAAATTATCATATATATTCAATTTCCATTCTAATGAATTAGACCAGGAAGGGTCTAGTTCCTTAGGATTATTCAATTTTTTTTCACCAATTAATATCTTTGGACCCATAGAGTTCAATTCTTTCATTTCCTAAGAGAGCACATAGAGACTAGTTTGATCTTTTCTGACATCCTAAAGTTCTCCTACTAACTCCTTCCCCTTGTCAAGAACTCGAGTGTAAAACTGCAAAGATTTATTAAGAAAGAAGATAGCCTCTTGATATATTATTTCGATCCCCTCACAAGCAGCTCTAGAATAGCTCAAATTCTTTTTAATTTTCTCTATGGTGAGCACATCGATGCCCTCTACTTGAGGCTGAGAACTTGAGGCTTCATCAGATGTAGGAGTGGCCATGGAAGAAATAAAGTTACTCAATGTGAGGACTTGAGATTGTAGTTTTATATTTTCTTTCCTTTGTTCTTTCACTCTTTTAATCAAGGTATTGACTGAATAATTGACATGGTACATATCACCTTCCAATGTTGGAGGCCCCATATCAACATGTGTGACTTTGTAGTCCACCGCTGTTATTTCATGTTCATGTAAATCCTTGATAGGGTCAACAATTTCTAACATTTGACTTCCAAAATTAGCATTAATCACCATCCTTGACATCCTCTTGGCTTTCTTAGGTTTTGAAGAGCTTTGAAGTAAATTTGCAACTGTATCCACTCCAACTGTCATTGTAGGAGTATACTTTCTCTTCTTCTCCATTGCTTTTTTCAACCATCCTGGGGAGGCTACTACCAGACCAAAATCTTCTTTTTAGGAGCAGTAGGAGTGAAAGGTGGATTATCAGGTGGAGAAGAGGGCATTTCAGAGTCTTTAGACATAGGAGGAAATATATTATCTTCAGTGATCTGTTTAAAGATAGCTTCAAAATTTGTAGCCACAAGTTGAAGTTTTTCTTGATTGGTATTCTTCTTAGGGGTAGGACAAAGCACACTATCTTGTTCACAAATTCCCTTCAACTTGACTATTTCTTGTGGCCTATCACCATCACCTCTTGATTGAGAATTTTCACTAGATGACCTAACAGAGGGTTTCCTCGATGATACACTTGCACCAGATGCTTGTGTAGACCGCTGTTCATTCTTCTATGATGACTTTGGCTCCTACAAGACCAACAAAATTTTTCCATTTCCCATCCAACCAGTCTTGGGTTCTTTTAAGCATTGTGGCAACACGTACCCTCATATCTAAAAATTCACTTTGGTTCTAATCAACCCTAGGGTGAGATTTATCAAGCAATTTTTCATATCCAACATCTAAGATTGTTGAATCCTCAGCTACATTTTTAGGAATGTCAAATTGAAGATCGAAAGATTGTATCTGTTTTAGCATTAGCCTCATATAATCTCTTCTCAAAACTTCATTCCCATTAACACAATCTTCCCAAAAATCTTCGATAGATGGGTGATGCCGATATGAGCTCCCTCCATAGAGATTCTACTTCACAAAACCCTTAAGTATGTCAAAATTAGCTCTCATAGACAAATTTTGGATGTTATATTCCTTGAGAAGTCCTTCAGCTCCCCTAGCCATCTGGTTTGTTTTGCACAAAAAATAAGGGGTCTCCAATGGGAAGGCATAGCTTCGTTTCCCCATGTTTGTATACTTAATAGTAACCATTGCCATTTGTCGAAAAACTTCCAAAAATATCATTAAATCTTCAGGATACCGAGGTAATTTCAATGGGGCTTTCTCAAAACCCCCTATTCTTAGATCAGAAAACTTATCAAATTGGATATAAAAACTCCCATATTTTGATACAAGAGAAATGGATTCAGGGGAAAGGTGCATTTTTGGATTTCCATCCAGCTTCCTCACGACCTCCATTAAAAATGCATCATTAACATGACAAAAATCATCCATTCAAATTTTTTTAGTGAACTAAGGAAAGCATTTATACACAGACATATCAGAAGCTAGGGTTCCTTGTGGCTCCAACCCTGGCCAAAAGGACCTCTGAATAACTACAATGCAAGTTAGGCAAGAACACATACATAAAGTAGCAATCTTATGGAAATTAATTAATTGCTTATTCAAATGGAAGCAAATAACTTCAGCCTAGTCAATGAAAATGTTCTCATCACAAACTGTCAAGATAAACTGGTACATCCAATCCTCAAATAACTCAACTTGTGCATTCCCAACAATGCAGTGCAATAAAGCAATAGCATTTGCAGTTTCTCCCTTAAAATGCAATCTTCTGAGTTTATTTGGTAGTTGTGACTTACCTTTCCTTTCGGTCTTCAACTAGGTTTTGGCCATGGAGTTCTTACAATAGTCTTTATTCGCTTCAAAAAATTCACCTACCACTGCGATAGACATGTCTTCTAGAGGTTCCCTTTCTAGAATCCCTAGCGCTCAGGAAACAACTTCAGGAGAAATTTCTGCAATTATAGTCCCATCCGCAGCTTTAATTTCCCATTTCTGTGGAATGTACCTTCTTGTACATGCACTTATTAGGTCCACACTCAACATAGCTTCTAGAAACCCTTAGCCTAAGCTAGCTCGCTTTCTAAGAGTTTTATATCTAGCCCAGACTTGTCGTCCCTCTCCAGGCGCACCCAAAATTCTTCTAACTTAAAAGGTCTGAGCTCTGTATCCCTTACGCCGACTGTATTTTCACTCTGTAGCAAAATGAAAATTTGCAAAGAAAGAATGTTTGCACCTTAGAAGAACTGGCCTTGGCAAAGAACGAGAATGCAAGCTAAATGTCCGAGTAAAAAGAATTTTTGCACTTGAGAAGTACTAGCCTTGCCAAAGAACGAGAATGCAAGCTAGATGTCTGAGTAAAACTTTTCCACACACTTATGTAGTTATTTTGATAGGACGTGCATTGAATGTGGCATTCAATTTCATTCCTTGAGAATGCAGGCTAGATGTCTGAGTAAAAATTTTCCACACACTTATGTAGTTATTTCAAATGATAGGATGTAAATTTAATGTGGCATTCAATTTCATTCCTCGAAAAGATAGCCTTGAAACATGTATGCTTTTGGAAATTCCTCAAAGGACAACTCTAGTTTAGTCTGTACATAAGTCCATAATGTCATGTGGTCGCTGAAACTAGGAACCTTAGAGCCAAAGTCTGAAGTTTTGAAGTTTTTGAAACCTCCAACCCATCGACTACAAAGATGACCAAGAAACTAGAAAGACTTACAAGTTTGCAACTTAACAAAGTGAATGAACTTGGGGAATCGGGAAGTTATGAAAATTCAAAACTATGTGAAAAGGTTATAAATTATAAAACTCTGATGACTAGCAACTGATAAGGTTATAAATTATAAATCTCTGAGGACTAGTGACTAAGGTTAGGAAAAGAACCAAAACCGCGACTTTGAGTGATAGTAACCACAACATGTCATTAATTTTATTTGTCATTACACATTGATGTATGTTTTAATTATGGATCTAGTTTAATGAACCAGCTAAAGTACCTTGATTAAAGCATGAATTCATATAAATGTTTAGTGGATCTGATAAGTAGTACTAGTCATGGAGATTGAGTATCGATTTGTGAATTGTAATGCAATTTAACTAAGATTATGGATGCCTGGAATTAAAGTCACCTTATAGTTCATATTTTAATTGTGTTAAAAGTAAAACTTGAACATGTACTAAGCAATTCATCACTTAGCTCAATGCTTAATAGCATATTAGCAATAATCTTAGTAGCATATACAACAATGAACATCAACAATCGTTTGAAGTGTATCTAGTAGTTGAAACCACTATCAAACTTTTTCTTCAAATGAAAAAATAAATAATACAGATAAATTATTAAATATTTAACATCGACACATTACTGAAGTTTGAGTTGGAAGAAATACAACTCTACAGAGAGCTGAGTTGGAACTTGGAAACCCATATTATCAAAAATCAAATCACTACAACACCTTTTCTAGCAACTTCCACTGTTCAGGTGGTGGAATTTTCATTTGTTCTAACTGGTGCTGTTTGACTCAAAGATTTGTTAACAATTCATGATTCAAATTGGAACCTGTCTTGCATTCTTCAGTCAATTTTACATTCAAGGTTAGCAATGGTTTGATGGAATCCAAGTAGTTCACCACATCTGGGTTATGAGGAAACTGGCCCAAATCAATCTTCATTGCATCCTCCATTTTCTTTCTGAAATCATTCTTTCCAATGAATTTCTCATTTGTCTCAAAACCCTCTGGAAAACCAAGTTCTATGAATTTCCTTACCTTTTCATCCACCTTCTTCATCTTGTCTGCAACCAAATTCAAATATTCCTTTGTTTTGAACACATTCTCAAACACTTTTCAATGATAGATGACAATGTCATTGATGTACAACACGCCGATTAGTAATCCCTTTTGATTTCAAAACATTATCACTGGCTTTGTAGACTATTTGTTGAATTTATTTTACAGATTTCTCTAATGCTAGCACATTTTTGTTGTCCACTAAATATTTGTTGAGCTTCTTATGATGTTCTCTAATAGCATCAATCAATTGAAACGTTTCACACAAATGATCAATCCTCTGCATTATTTCATCCCAGATCTTTTGTTTCATATGGTTCGTTGTCTCTCTACAAAATGTAGATAACTTATTTTGACAAGTCTCAATTTCATTTTTTGCTTCCATCACCTCTGCCACCAATCTTTCATTTCTTTTTCTCTCCTTCTCCAATTTTTGTTCCCACTATGCATTTCCATTCGCAACACTTACTCTTAGTTTTTCTGACATGGATTTTTCCTCATCATTTTTCTTGTTGCTCTCATCTAGCCTTTTCTTCAGTTCATTCACTGCAGTCTCATTTTGCTTATCCTCTTTGCTTGCTGATGCAGAGGCATATTTTTTAATTCTTTTTTCTAATTCATTGCTCTTGTTATCTATTGCTTTCCTCTTTTCTTTCTCATTTTCTAGGTCTTCCTGTAACTTTTCAATTTGAGTTTGCAACCTTTTTTTTCTCTTTATCTTGATTTAGCAATGATGTGTACACCAATTCATTTTTCTTCTTTGATACATTAATTTTGTTAGTATTTCTGAGTCCAGAAAAATTCAATTGAATATTGTTTGAACTTGGAATTCAGATTGAGCCATCTGATTTGCTGGTTTGTCTTGAATTGTGGGAACAAGAAATGTGTACTCCACATGATTTCTTTATTTCTGTCAAATGTGGGTAATACCATGGTTGTGGCAGGCTCTAAAGTTATAGCAGATGCACTCTCCATCAGTTACTTCTTTTCTTTTTTATTCATGTTTGATTTCTTTTTAAACTCTTCAATGTAGTCAAAACCTAGGGACACAGGAACAATGGAATGCTTGAATGGTGAAGGAATAGGAGTAGTAGTACTTGTAGTTGCTAATGATGTCATAGCCAGACTAATTGACACTAGGGGGTGCATAGAAATAACTCCTTTGTGGTGGATCCACTGGTAGTGTGACTTGGACCTGTCAAAATTCTTTGCCTCTTCTGTATACCTTGATCACCTGGTGTTTATGTGGTATATTGTATTGTTGTCCTCTTGTGTGTAGTTTGTTGTTGTAGCACACATTGACCACTACTAGTACTACTACCCATACCATCGCCACCAAAGGTAGTGCTAGTTGCACTAAGCTCTCCACCATGGGCATTTCCTAGTTTTGATTGTGTCTGACAATGAGGATGATGATTTGGAGCTCTAACAAATTGTCTTGTATGCCCTAGGTCTACTTTTTCACCTCCAATCTCAAGGCCAAAAAAATAACTTACTTTTCTATTCTCTACATCTATTACTATCCAAGGGCCTTGTCTTTGGGATCCCAAAGGACCACCTTCATAACCCATTTTTTCAGCCATGGCTACTCCAATAGTATATGCTTCTTTTGTGGCCTCACTTAAACCAAGTTTGAAATTGGCATGGCTTCCTTCTTCCCTATCATCATTAGATTCATGATCACTTTCTTTCTCTTCTTGTTCATCTGGATGCTCTATATTCCACAATTTGCTAAACTCACTATCTTCTTCGTTATCTCCATACTCTGTAAGAGATTTTGGTTTGTGCCTAGCTCCTTCCTCATAGACCAAAAGGAAATAATTTTTTATTGTGACCGATTTTTTTTCTGTAACATTCTTCTTTAGAGAACTCAACATTTTTACTCTACTACATGGTTTAGCACTTTTTTGATAATTTTTTTTGTAGGTCTCCTGATTGTCTTTCGATGCAATGCCATATTTTTTTCCAACAATTTCTCAAAAGAAATACCATTCTCAACAACACTATCCTCCATTACAATTTTGACCTCATCCCAAGAATCCTTATTTCTCAAGTTTTTGAGCAAGGGTTTAGTTTCATGTTGAATTCTACTTGCAACATTCTTATTGAGCACAATCATTGATTTAATGGTGTCACATGGATCATACTGCCAGTGACAGATAGCATCAAAATAAAAAAATTTCAAAAGATTATGTGCCACACTAAATGCTTTTCTCTCGAATGTGATCCCTCCACATGAAAAAGGTAAAGAAGGAAATAAGGCCTTCTTTTGCTAACTAGTAAAGTGCAGTTCATTATTACTTTGCATCTGCTTTACATATTCCAAAGAAAAAACTCTTTCTGTCACATGTATTGGAAGTTTGTATGGCTGTACTCTCGATCCATAAAATTTTGGCACAATATATTCTTCCATTAAGTACCAATCACCCAATTGTATTTCTTTTCCTAGTTGAATGCAGTTTCTACATGACATAGGCAATCTAGGCATTGGAGTATTTGTAATTTCTTGATGCAATGGAGCCAAAAAATTGGTCTACAAAATGACTATAGTTCCTTTGAGAATCATGCATCCTTATAATAGTGGTCCATTCATTTACTGGAGCCATTTTATTTTCCTCAAGATTACTATAGGGTTGAATCTGAAGCTTGTTGGTCTAAAACATTCCTCTAAATTTCAATAGAAAAAGATAGCACAAGTAGGTTGTGAACCTAAATGTCTTGGTGGAACCTCCTTTAATCATTAAAAATTGTTTATGCATGGATTCTACAATGTGCTCAATAAATTTATATTTGACATGTTGAACACCATAATGGATATTATACACCATTTCAAGGAGGCATGCACCCACTTCCAAATTGCTATCTAGTTTGAGGCAAAATGCTAGCATGGAAATAGTATCTTGAACCCATGGTTTAAAAATTTCCAAATCATAAGGAGGCTTATGATCACCTTTTAATTTGTTTCTATCTTGAACTATTCTATTTAAGAAATATTTTTTCTCCATTTCATCCATTGCTTCATAATCACTAGCAAGCTTTTCTAGGTCAATGTGGACATTTCCAAATTCTTCGCCTTCGATTGTAAATGTAAACCCTAAAACTTTTCCAAGTTCTTCTGCATTAATGGATAACAATTATTCTTTGCACTATCTTTATTAACAATTGTTCTTTTGTTATCGTCATAATTTTGGGCACAAACCATGATAAATTCAGGGCAATGGAAAACCTCATGTAACATCATGCACCCTAATCCAGTTACCCATGGTGCACTAATAATATTAACTTGCATTTTCTTTGAGGCCTTATTCTCAGATGAAAATATAAGTTCTGAGGTACACCTACCATAGGTTTTAGGATCATAAATATCATGGTATTCATCAGTGAAACTTGGGTTTTTAAGCAATTTTGCATAATGTATTTTTTTATCTGACATTGCTTTAGTGGTACTGCTGGTAGACATGCTTATACAATATGAAAATATGAATTCCCTATTAGTCCTTAATTTTTCTTAATTCTTAAGTCTCTTAGCCCTAAACCAAAACTTCAAAGTTTGACAAAATAAGATTTTAAGAAACGTCAAACGATGAAATATAGCCACAAGAATTCTTTCACTTACCTGACTTTTGATTCTTGGAAAGATTAATGCTAACAGTCGTGGAAATTGGGTTTCTGGAATGGCTTTGTCGGAAGTGGAACTGTGGAACCCAGAATAGGGTGGTGTCGTGGTGTGCTACAATGAGCAAACTGAAGACTAAAATCTCCTCGCGTGCTAACTCTCTCACTTAAAAATAAAATCGCTTAGCAGTATAAATTGAAAGTGCTTTTTTCAGTCTTATATTGACAACAAATTCTAAAGAATCTAAACCATTGATCTTTGTAAATCTAATGGTTATAGGATGATTCTAAATGTTTAGGTTCGCAACCCTAGCGCTTCGTGCATTTCATTATGGAATGCAACTACAACCATACATCAAATGTTCATCGAACGATTGAGTAATTTATGATATATATTATAAATAGTAAACATCTATTTTAAAGTTTTTTTCAACCTTTAATGTGCTATAATTCACATCAACGCCTTTATAAAATAAATTACAATGTCACATTAATAACACAACCATTAATAGCATAGTAACACTTAACATTGCAAAGGACTTAATAAAAGGAATTATAATGTCACATAATCACATTAATATCACAACCATTTATTTTTATTACAACTGAATGACAATTGTCAATTTCACATTATTACATAGTACAAATACAAATGTAAGCACAAGCACCAAGCTTCTGCCATGGTCTCTGAGTCCTGACTCTCTGTTGCCTGAAAATAAATGCATGGAGGGGGGCCATTGCCAATCATGGTTTCGAAAAGTATGCATGGGGAAAGGGGGGAAAATCAAATGGGGAAAATTGGAGCTATTAAAGATACAAAAAGTATTTAACCCCTTTGACAATTAGAGTCATGCAGAGGATGAGGGGTTGTAAAACTACTCCCATCTTCTACTTTTTTCTTCCATGCACTTGGAGAGCACTTATCTCCATCAGAGCTCCCCATCCTCGCTCAAAACCTATTTGAGAAGTCTGGTGAACCAAATCAAATTCTTTCCAATTCCACCCATTCTAAACTTGAAGGAAATTGGTCTTTTACTCTGTAACTACATAACTACAGGAAGGAGAATTTAGAGTATCCCCAATAATACCAAATCATCTTCTTTTTGAATGCTTATTAACCCTACAAAATGAAAACCCTTCTGACAATTCAAACATTACATTCAAGAGTCAATAGTATAGCCTTTAGCCTTCAACAAATTATTTTAGTTGTGCTCACTATCCTTATTTATGGGCCAACAATGCCACCAATAGTCCCACTACCAGCCTAGTCCCTATGTACACCTCACATGTGTCACATGTGAGGTTGGGTTACTGTAGTGATAATCATAATTCATGCAAACCAAAAAACCAACTTAATTGATTCAAGTACTTAACTTTAGTATTTGTATTGCTTTATGTTTTACTTTTAAGTTTTAAATTTGCATGCAATTATTTCATAAGTAGATAATTTCTTAAAGGGAAAAAAACTGATATGAATAGATTCATTAATTGCTTTTCTGTGCTTTTTAATAGCACAATTGCTATGATTTCATCAATTAATTTTTAATGGAACAACCATTTGTTTTATTGCAATTGAATGACAATGTCACATTATTACATAGTACAAATACAAATGTAAGTGTAAGCACCAAGCTTCTGCTGGACCGTTGGTGAAAACGTAAATGTAATACATGTTTGTTTGAAAATAATGGGACTTTTCGGGTCAACCATGGGCTTTGAAAATAAATGCATGGGACTTCCTGGATCAGGCAGTAGCTTTGAAAATGAATGCATCTAGAGAAAAAGGGGCCAATCAAACCAAGGAAATGGGAGCTATGAAGATACAAAATGTACTTCTCCCCTTTGAAAATCAAAGTCATGCAGAAGATGAGGGGTTGTAAAATTGCTCCCATATTTTACTTGCAACTTCTATGCACTAGGAATAGCAGTTATGCCCATCAGAACACCTCTCCTGGTTCAAAACATGTTTGAGAAGTCAAGTGAACCAAATCAACTTTTTTCCAATTCCACCCATTCTAAACTTGAAGCCTAAACGAAATTGGTTGTTGAATCTGTGACTACATAACTGCAGGCAGGAGAATTTAGAGTATCCCCAATAATGCCACATGATCTTCTTCCTGAATCCTTATTAACCCTACAAAATGAAAAACCTTATGACAATTCAAACATTTCACTCAATAGTAAGATCTTTAGCCTTCAACGAATGATTTTAGTTGTGCTCACTAGTCACTATCCTTATTTAGTTATATCTGGGGCCAATAGTGCTACCAATAGTGCCATACTAGCCCGGTCCCTATGTACACCTCACACCTATCATGTGTGCACTATGAGGTTACGTATACCGTATATTCATGATTCATAATGGCGATTCGTGCAAACCAAAAAACTAACTTAATCAATTTGTATAACATTAACTTAAGCCTTACATGCACAATTAAAATGTTTAATTTGATTGACGTCTAGCTACACGCAAACTGTACCTCAAGCCTTACATGTACAATTAAAGATATGACTCATGAGCTGTCCAATCAATTGCTTCAAATGTTCATATGGCATTAATCGCCGCGAGTAGTATGACTACCACACGTTCTTCAAAAAGATTGAGAATTTCAATTAAATGAAATGTATTATGCCGAATCATTGAAAAGAGAGAAATGAGCCTTGATCTCACCACGTGTCTACATCTAACAGTTCTAGTGTTATTCTAGAGGTTTCAATTCGCAAGTCTACTACTTCAGAGATTCACTTGCGGAATGCACCTACAACCATCCATCAAAAATTCATCGAATGATCATGGTTAGATTGATTTTCAACATCCTTTGTGTAAAAAATTCTTAAGTTTTTAAGCATTGGTCCTATGTTCTTCCTAGGTGGTCCCTCTTTTAAAACAAACTTAATGTGCGTACATATTTTTGCCACTTACGTTCTTCTATCACTTATCTCCAAAATCCAACCCATCAGATTCATTACCATGATAATGACCCTTGATCTAGCCACATGTCCACATCTAACGGTTCTAGTGTTATTCTGGAGGTTTCCATTTGCAAATTTAGTGCTTGAGAAATATACTTCTGGAATGCAACTACAGTTGTCCATCAAAAATTCGTCGAATGGTCTTGGTCCATAATGTCGCGTGGTCACTAAAATTTGGAACCTTAGAACCAAAGTCTGAATTTTCAATTTTTTTGAAACTTCTGACCCACCGACTACAAAGACGACCAAGAAAGACTTGCAACTAAGTTACTAAGGTAGTAAGGTTAGGAAAATTACCAAAACCTTGACTTTGGTGAATCAAGATAGGAAAGGTGACAAGCATGGTGCATTTATGGAGAAGGCTGGCGAAATGAGGTGTTGTAATGGCATTCACCTATCACCCTCGATGCTTCTTCGAGTTCGAGTGTAAGGATAATAGGATTGTATCCTTTCGACGGCGGGTGATAGGTTGGAAACTAGTGAAATAGAAAAGCAATGGATGCTAGTTTCACCATGACATCATAGAGGAAGCTGGACCCCTTTGTGGGTAAAGTGTCTGTGCAGAGGCTATGAGGTTTATTTCTCTACAAGGAAGAGCAGGTGGTGCAAGCAGTTCAAATAATGAACTGGGGGATGGATTCAAAAAATTGACACATAGATTCAAAATGAGTATGGATATCTATTCGTTGGTCATGGCTTGGAGTTTAGACTTAGGAGAACTGGTGAACGAGGTGAGGAGAGTAATGAAAACTCTGGTGCATAAAGATTTTTTAGTGGACATGGAAAGCATTCTGCAATGGGCAATACAAGGAGTAGGGTTGGTAATAGAAGGAATGGATGGTGGGGGCTTGGAGCTTGCGGATTTAAATCACGTCTTTATCAAATGGCTAGAGGGTCGCACTAAAGATCGATGGCAAGAAGGAGCCGAGCGTGGGTGGAAAGCACTTAAAATTTGTGTTGAGCTAATGGCCTTAGAGGAAACAATATAAATTCTAAAAGAAGTTACCAAAGAGGAGATGTGCAAAAAGAAGGGACTGCACTCGTGGAAGAAGTCAAAACCATTAAAGGAGATACTGTTGTCGGAGATGGGTGAGTCTTCGAAGAAGAATGAGTAATAATGGTTAACGTAAAGTGTAGTTTTCTGTTTTGTTTTTAGCCTCTACTACAAAGGCATAGCTGTTTAGGGAAGCTATGATACTCTGGTTTTTGAGTTGGTTATTCAACTTTTTTGGTAGTTTTTGGATATTGCTAAGTTTGTAGAATCTGTATCTTTTTCTTTATAATTAATAAAATAAACAAGTATTACCGATCAACTTTTTGGGTAGTTTTTGACATATGTTGCAAACTTTATAGAGTCTATATCTTTTTCTTTATAATTAATAAAATAGAAAAGTATCACTAATGAAAAAAAAACATTCTTAAATTTTTAAGCCTTGGTCCTACGTTCTTCCTAGGCGGTCCCTCTTTTAAAACAAAATTTATGCTATTGCTCATCACCAAAATCCAACCCGTCGGGTTCATAACCATGATGATGACCCTTGATCTCACCACACATCTACATCTAATGGTTCTACTGTTATTCTAGATGTTTCAATTCGCAAATCTAGTGCTTGAGAGATATACTTCCAGAATGCAACTAAAGTCGTCCATCAAAAATTCATCGAATGGTCATGGTTAGATTGATGTGCCACATCCTTTGTGTAAAATGTTCTTAAGTTTTTAAGCCTTGACCCCTACGTTCTTTCTAGGCGGTCCATCTTTTAAAATAAACTTAATACATGTGCATATTTTTGCCACTTAAGTTCTATCGCTCATCACCAATATCCAACCTGTCGGATTAATTACCATGATAATGACCCTTGATCTCACCACGTGTCCACATCTAACGGTTGTAGTGTTATTCCAGAAGTTTCCATTCACAGATCTAGTGCTTGAGAGATATACTTCCAGAATGCAAGTACAACCGTCCATTGAAAATTCATCAAATGGTAGTGGATTCGCCACTGAATTTAATTGGCTAATGAATTTTTTTATTAGTTTGATATTATGTTTAATTCGTTAATTTTTTTCTTAATCATTTGAAAATAGGTTTAATTCGCCAATGAATTTTATTTTTTTATTTGAAAAAAAAAATCGCCAACAAAATTATTTTTTCTAGTTTGAAAACAGGTTTAATTCGCCAATGGAAATATTTTATTGGTTTGAAAATAGATTTTAATCACCAATGAAAATATTTTAGTGGTTTTAAAAAAATTGCAATTCGCCAAGATTTTCGACAGACTTCTAGCGATTACAAAAGATTCAACAATGGGGATTATTTTTCATGAAATACGAAAAAATTCACCTCTAAAATTAATATTTTTTTTGGGAAGTATGAAAGATTCACTAGGATTTTACAACTTCTCCGAGGGGGGAATTTCTTAAAGTTTTCCTTGTCGAAAACACCTTTTTGTGAGAGGTATGCAAGATTTATCCCTTCCAGATTCTCCACAAAGTTTGTAGGTTCCATCAGTGTTATGCTTAATCTTCTAAATCCACTTTATAGATTGTAATTTGGAGTTGATTTTCTATTTTTAATCTTTCTCCCCAAAGTGTTGTTTGACCTAGACCCTTGTCCTTGTATAAAAGGGAAATTTGTAGATTCACACCTTGATTTGACTCACCTTTTGGTTGATAGTCATTTCATTGTTTGGATCTCATTTCCTGAATGAAATAGTGGAGAATAGGTCTATCTACTATCATTTTGGTGAACCCCCTTTTGTTTTCAATCAACCCCAAACCCATTTTCTTATGTTTTAGTATATATTATGAATAAAACATCTAAGATAATTATGAAAGTAATCTCAACTAAAAGTGATGGCTAAATTGGGAAGCTATAACATACTGGACAATATCCAATACACCCTCATTCTAGCATTGATCCATGATATTGACGAGAACAATTAGACTTTAAACTTGAAGTGGATAGATAAATATTTTCTAATTGAACTACGAAAGTCTTACATCATGTGATACCTTGATATCACTTAACCAATCAATATATTGATCCATGACAAATAGAATAGGTGCATATGGGGAATATGACACATTTCAACAATTCAATGGACAAAACTATTGAGAATTTTCAGATCTCTAAATTTTTACAAATTTAAGTCGTTTCAACAATTTAGTGGATGAAATTATGAAGAATTTTCAAATCTCTATTACTTTTTAGATTTAAGCCACTTGACTAACCTTATTCTAAATAATTTATCCTATATTGTTTGTTTTCATTTCATTGTACGAACTATTTCTAAACTACAAGTGTTGTGATTATAACTATTGATGCAAAGTTTTCTTGTTATTGTTTCCAAGTCCTTATGTAATTATCTCAGAATTGCTCTATTAAACTTCAATAACATATATTACAAAATTGAATCCTTTCAAAATAAAATAAAATAAAGCAGAAGAGTTTGGGAAGCGGCGACAGATTGATAAGAACAATGTGAGATGCATGTGGGTAGTGTGTGCGTGTCTATCACTCAACCCTCATTTCGCCATTCACTCTTATCTCAATTACACATTTTCTCAAAGTTATCATTCCTGGGGAGGGGAGACGATTCTGTGGGCTCCAGGCCCACAAGAAAAAGCATATTGGCTAAATCATGAGTTTGACCTAATAAATTTTAGCTTTAGGGTGCCCTTAGATGTATTCGAAGTTTCCATGTGTTGATTTATAATTAACAGTTCAGAAGGTGACATTATCTTATGGTTACAAAGTTTCAGGTCAGCGGACACACAAGGCTTTTGATTTGTTTTCCTCTTCATTTGGGGCCATTTGGCTTGTTAGGTGTCGCCGTGATGCTACATGTCTACTTGTGCTTGATTTCTATCTATCTTGTTTTTCTGACAAACAAACAAAAAAAATCCGTGCAGCCCTTTGGAAGCATAGAAGAATATTTATGAAATCAAGGACACATTATCCCAGAGATCGTGTCAAGGGCAGATACTTTATAAGTCACGGTATTATATGATATATAAGTTAATATCCCAAGATGTATTTTCTAAATTTGGTTGTTTTCATGCATGCATGCCTGTTTCTACGTCAAAGATATACATTATCATTATTGCTGTATTGTTAGATTTTTAAACTAATGCAGCAGTAAGTCGGTGTGAAGATCTCATATGAGATCATGAGGAGTTGCTCGCTTTGATATATGACCAACCCAAATGAACTCTGTATAAACTTTGGTTTTTAGTTTTTACCAAGTTTTGTTTCAGTTCCCTTCAAGTTTTTATGGCCTCGATGGGGTTTGTCATAATCAAACAGATATAGAGGGTATATAGATAGCTTGTGAAGTTCCAAAAATATTCAGTATTCGTCAAAGACTCTGTCTGTATATATTAGTCGTTGGGAGTTATTAGGTGGGCATATTGTCTGTTGGTATACTCAGATGGCAGTGGGAACTGTAGGAGAGACTAGTCCCAACTCACAATAGGTTACAGTACTTATCATCAAGGAAACCTGGCAGTCCAACACGTAGTAATGCAGCTTTATTAGTTCTTCTCCATCTCAGTGAAAACAGAGTGTTACAGTTTCATCAAATTTTCTTTGTGTGTTTTAGTTGGTTTAAGCAGCTCTAATTGCCATATTGAAAAGGACCCATTGTCAAAATTCAATTAGGACTTTGCACTTGGTTGGTGTTTTGTGTTTTTAGTGTATAGTAAGAAATGAGCATTATGGGTGGTGATTTTGAGAATGGAGATAATTTACAACCCCTGTATTCCCCAGGGAAGTGCAATAATTGTGAAGTTGAGGTTGTGGAGGCAGGAACATTTGAGCCTTCAAAGCATTTTTATCCCAGGGTATTGAATGCTCAGATTAATCCCTTGGTTAGAGCTTTTCTTACACTTGGCAATGAGAGAATAGGGAAAAGGTTTTGCCACCTGCATCCTGAAGCAGATTGTGAAGCTGTGGGCAGAGTCCTTAACCAATCTGCAAGGTATGTTTCTGTTGTTGCTTTACTTTTTTGAGATTCTCGCTGCAAAGATTCCGTTGTCATTATCCGTGCTTGTGTTTCCATTCTCTACCCATCCAATCAATACTTTTTTCATTGCTTTTCGCTCAAATTCTTTTGTTGCATCCTTTCTAACTTTTTATGCCTTCTGCTACCTATCTCTTTCAATCACAGTTTTTGGTGTCCTATTTAAACTTTTATCTTACTGTACCATGTTTAGTTCTGTCTGCTTAGCAGCAATGTTTTGCCTTAAGTAAGGCTATTTTGTTTATTACATCAATATGATGTAAATTCCCACACTTCTCTGGTATAGCTGTTTATAGTCTTATGCTTCTCTTATCATTTTTTTCAATCACACTTTTAATGTTCTATTTAAATTTTTTTACTTTACGGTGTTTAGTGCTGTCTATTTGATTGCTTTGTCTTTTAAAAGCTAATGTTTTGTATATTATATAAATTCCCACACTTCCCTAATATAATCTATACTTTTATCCTTTATGTTTTCCTACCATGTGTTTCAACCACAGTTTTTGGTGTTCTATTTGAACTTTTATCTTACTTTATCATGTTCAGTACTGTCTGCTCGATTGTTTTGTCTCATTTTTTTCTAGAGGCTAATGATTTGCCTCAAATAACATTATTTTGTGTTTTTAACATATATAAATTTCTTACACTCCCTTGATATAGTCTTTTATATTTTTATCGTTTATGCTTCTCCTATCATGTGTTTCAAAGATAATTTCCTACACTGCCCTGGTATAGCCCTTTATCCCTTATGCTTCTCCTACCATGTGTTTCAACCATATTTTTTTTATGTACTATTTGAACTTTTATCTAACTGTACCATGTTTAGTACTGTCTGCTTGGTTGCTTTTTCTCATTTTCTTTTAGCAGTGAATGGTTTGCCTCAAATAGCATTTTTTTTTTATTATATACCAATATTATACTTCTGTTAAATATAAATTTTCACACTTCTCTAGTATAACCTTCTATACTTTAGAATTTATGATTTGCTGTTATCCATCTTTTGCACCTATTTCCTGAATGTTTTGGTTATTATGGATTGTTAATGATGAAGCACTCTCATTGTTTACTTTCATATCCCATCTCTAATATGTAAATTCATTCAATAAAATTCACAGTGTAAAACTCAAAGGAGAGATAGCCCAGTATAGCATTTTATATTCTATCATTTATGTTATGTCGTTATTTGTATTTTGCATCTTTTTCCTCAATGTTTGAATATCATGCATTGACAGAGACCATGTACTTTTTTATATAGTTCATCCTTAATATGACCGCCTTAACCGGTAAGATGACAAATATGAAAAATTATCTTCTTTAATAAACATTTTATAGTGATGGGAAATAAAACTAATGGTAGCAATTGACAATTTTCTATTCATCACCAGCCAATGCACTTAAGTACTCTCCTTATATCTTTTCTTCAATCAATCTCTTCATTCTCTTGGAAGTTTATTTTCAAATAGTACATATATATACACCCTAATAGGACAAGCCATACACTTATATTGCATACTGACTCCCATCCTATTGCTTTGATGAAATGTTTATTTAAGGTTAACATAAAGTGAGAAAAGAAAATACAAAGTAGGCTGTTTTCTGTGGACATTTTCGATCCTGCTGAGGTATGAATTAAAAGGGATGATTGGAACCTCCTTCTGTTAGTGCAGTCTTTGATAATTGTGTTGCTGTAACCAGTTTGAATTTTCTGAATATAACTATTTTAACTATTTCTTTTTATGAAAATATTAACATTATCTTTTAATTAATAATATTTACACTATTCATCAAAATACTATGCTTTATAGTTATAAATTTAAAGAAGTTAACCATTCTACACGTCTCTACTCTAACTGCTTTATTAGTGCATGGGTTAAACTTGATACTTCGTTGTATATTTAGAAAAAGGTTTAAGATTTGCAAAAGCAACATTTTAGTATTGAGTTCATTTCTGTGTTGCTTGGATTTGAGGAGACCTTGGAAATATCGCGACTTCTGTTTATTTTCTGCTTTACTGTTAGATTTTCATTGTGGAATTATGTGACATCTGAATGGAGATTTACTGCTATTCATATACGGTATCCGTTTGTTTTGCAGGTACTTTCATTGGGGAGGTGCAGATTTATTTCTAATAACCACAGACCATGGACAGAAACGAATGGTAGTAGTAGAAACAAACTCATGTCCATCGGGCCAGAAATCCATGCCCCTGGCAAATGAAGAGATGGAACATGCTGGTTACCGCACCCTCCTAGAAAAATCCTTCATGCCCCATCTTTTATCAAACACATACAATGGAAATCCACTTCCCCAGGGAAAACTAGCCGTTCTGTATGATAAAAATAAGATGGAGGCCTCAGGTTATGCAGCTGCCCTTGCAGACCTTGCTAAGGAGCCTGTTTACTTGACACCCTGTTATGCAGCTGATCTCAATCCAAAGATGCGAGTTAGAGAAGACGGCATCTTGGAGATCTGCACCACCCGGGCTGTTAGGCAGAGTAATGATAATGACATGGGAAGCAAAAATGATAATGAAAACGACAGCAGCAATAACAATTACAACTATGAAGACAGTAAAACTAATAACTGCGACAAGAAGAACAGCAGTAAAGACAACATGAGCAGAATTAGCAACATTAACATAGGGAATGCCTCTAATGAATTTGAGCCTCACGAGGTTTGGGAGCCTGTGAGAGCTGCAGTTAGATATGTAACTCAGAGGCCATGGACTAGAATTCCTCCTATTACCAGGACATTGGTTTTCAATCCTGTTTTGGCCTGTCTAGCCGGGGGGCGAAATAAGATGCTGGCAGCAAAAGCTTATGATATTTATAATGCAGAAATTGGATCATCTGGTCTGTGTATATATACTCCTGAAACGATCTGGGATGTGGCCAAACCTGAGATCCCACTTTGGGTGAGGAGAATGGGAGGTCTTGCAGTGGTAAAAGTTCCTTATTCTAATGCTGGACAGGGAGTCTGGACTATCACCAATGAAAATGAATTGAAAGAGTTTATGGACTTGGAGCATCGTTATGATCGTTTCATAGTTCAGGTAAATTCTTTGTCACTATAAGTAAAGATTAGCATTGTGTACAATATGGGGTCATATTTTCTATATATTGCACTGACCATTTACGTGATATAAAAACAGTTAAACATGTATTGTGAATCCTCTTCCTGCTTCAGTTCACCTAAGCACCAACTCCTTGAATCAAAATTGACCTTCATAGTACATGGTTGGAAATTTTGATTTATTGATTGTTTCCATGTTAACTGTTTACACAGAGTCTAATAAAGGATTGTCCTAGATATTTATTTGACTTTTCTTTGCTTAATAGCAAGGACATGTTGATACAGTCTGTGTTCCAATGTTCCCATTTAATAGCAAACACATGCATGACAGAGTAGGTGTTCTTATAAAAATGTAAACTGAGGTGAAGCACAGGTTTTTGAATTACTTATGATATGTTTCTTCTACAGGGATATTTTCTCCTTTGCTCTTTATAAGTCGCCAATAGAATTAAATTCGACCTAATAGAATAGGTTCAGTTCAATTTTGTTGACAGTTTGAATTTTGTGAATAAATTCTTTGACCTTGAAGGCTCTGATTGGAAATAACGGATGGAGCTCTGTATCCCAGCATGGGAGATTGTATCATGTGGGAACAATACCCAATCTCAAGGGCAATATATATGCTGCAGATCTGAGGTTGATGATAGGATCTTCATGCCAAGGCTTCTTCCCTGTGGCTATATATGCACGCAGAGCTCGCCTCCCCTTAGCTGAGAAACTGGATGGAGGAGCAACCCCTTCTTGGGATATGCTTGGAACTAATTTGTCTGTTAAGGTGAGCTCTGATCTTTAAAATATATCCATCTACTTTTTTATGTAAGTCGGTTAAGAACAATGAAAAATTCAAAAAATCCCTATAACATATCTTTCTACTTCTCTTTGCTTTGTTTTTTTGGAATCAAGAACAATGAGATGAAAGATCCATGCAATGTCCTTTCTAAACGGCTATTTAGTTTATTAATTATGGTTTGGATGGTATCAGGCAAATTCACTGTCAGCAATTTATCGTCGGTAATTCATCCCCAACAATTCACCATCAACAATTCATCGTTGTGACATATTCATCACGTATACAATTCAGCACCAGCAATTCATCACCGTGATATATTCACCACGTATACCTTTTTTATGAGTTCAACAAAATCTCTGTACTTTTTCTTTTTTGGGTGCTTTTGGCCACTTAAATATTGAAAAAATGTATACGTGGTGAATAGACCACTGCGATGAATTGCTGGTGACGAATTGTATACGCGATGAATTGTTGGCGGTGGATTGCTAATGGTGGTTCTGGATTATGATTATGATAATGATGCAATGTTTTAAAAATATGATTTTAATCCATAGAGTTGCATTGATTAGTTAATATTTTCCACAGAATCCTGATGGATCATGGGGAACAGAAACGGATAGATTATTGCTAATGGATAGCAGAGACTTCAACCGGATAGGCATAGGGCTTGATGACCTTATTGAAGCTTACATGCAGGTAACGTTACAATTTTAGATTTCTGCATAATTTCAGGTTTTAACATGATAATCATAGTCTCTGGTATTTAAAGGCTTGATAATTTATGCATAGATTCAATATGGCAGACTGTTCTAGCCGTCATGGCAATTGATGGCTTGGCTTGCAAGCTCATCACACCCAAGGTACTGTTCATGATTTTAAACCTTTTAAGGTGGTCTGTGTCTTTCAATTACTTAAATTTTATAGAGAGAATAAATCTACAAAAAAGATAATATCACTCTACTCTATGAATTAATAGAACTTGTTAGTTCATGGGGTTTTATTTTCACTGTGTGATCTAGTAGTAAGATGAGGCTCTTATCACAACAAGGACACAAGTTCAAAGTTTGATACATGTCCTGTGATATAAGTGCTCTCCATGTTGAATGTGGATTCATTATTTATGATTACGGGGATATTTTGGTCTGAAGTTGTTTCAGTCACTTAACCCAGATCCCAAGCTGCTTGCAGAAATGTATCCAACAAAGCTAAACCCACCCTTGCTTCCTTTGGGAGGGGTTAAAATAGTTTCCAACAATGAGAGTACAAAAGAAGAAGGTAAAACATTAGCGGGCACGCCATCCTTTACAGAAGAAAGATTGGCAGCTGAATTAGAGGCCCAAGTTGATAAAGCACAATCTCAATCTAAAAGACCTTTGGTGAGTCAACAAGCAATCAACAAGCTTTAACAGAATCCATACTTATTTTCTTGTATATTCAATATTAGCTGACAATGTGGCTTTTTTGTTCAGGCAAAACGTCCTCCTCCAATGCTTCGAGCTTTTTAAGAAAAGGGGCTTTGCCCATTCATTTGAACATTTTTCATTGAATGTATGCTTTACAAAGGTTATGGAAAAAAAACAGGTTATATAAATATATCCTCTTTAGATTATAGAAGAGTAGAATATGTGGTTATTTTAGGCTGGTATAATTGAGGCGAGTCTTCATAAATATAATCTCTTGAGCTTGCAGATGAATGGAATGGAATATGTGGTTATATTAGACTGGTTTAATGGAGGTCAGTCTTCTCATCAATCTTTTTTAAAAGTTGTAGAAGTATGATATATTAATTTTTATTGTTTTATGATGTGTTTCATGAAGATACCCATGATTTGTTCAAAGAGAATTTTTATTTGAAAATTTTAAAATATGATACCTGGAGGAGGCCATGTTTGGCTCCAAAATAGATAGCATGAAATGAATTAATGTTTAAACAGTCTGAATTTAAAATTTTGTTTGAGAGAAAAAAATTATTTTTTAAGATTTATATGATTTATTTTTAGAAATGATAATGAGATCACCAACATATTCATTTAAAATTGTACCAGAAATAACAGATTTATTTGTTGAATGGTTGGACAGTTTGAACAAGCAACAATTTGCCAAAAAGATTGAGTGTTCAATGATACGTTTTTCATACATGTTTCTAAATTATTTATAAATATTCAAATTCAAAATATAAATAATATAATTAATATATTAAAAAATAGTAGCATGTTATATGAATAAGGTTAAATTTTTATGACAAAAGAGGACAACATAGGTTAAACGATTAAATAATGCATTTGTATCCAAATCTATAGAAAAGCTTAAAAAGGGTTTTTTTAATGAATTATAATATATATTTTTTTATGTTTTTTCTTTTTTATTTTCTTTGTTTTTATTCTTTCTTTTATTTTAGTTTATTCTTAATGGGTTTAGATATGGAGATTGTAGTTATAAGATTTGGACCCTTAGTTTGAGATATAGAAAATTGATGTTGTGATGGCAGCTAGTAGTAATGATAAGATTGATCAATCAAAATATAGTTTTAATCAATGTATGTCAACTTTAAAAGATTCTCTAATCACTAAAATTGAAGTTCAAGAATTCAAAAAGATTGCATATACCTTGTATGGGAGACGCTTGATTTATAGGTTTCTTGGCATTTAGTTATCTCTCAAAGATCTATATTTTTGGGCCCAAAAGAATTGAAAAACAAATGGTGAATACAAGCTAAGAGCTTGTGCTAGAGGATATTTCATTACTATATTTGTTAACGAATTTGATGGAGATTGCAATTTGTGGAGGTTCCTATTTTTCTCAAAATGAAGGATTTTTTGTATGAGGAAATGCCCACTACAACACCAATATGGATTCATACATATTCCCTTATACAAGTGTTTTGGTTATTGAACTAATAATAAATATTAGGGTTTAGCAATAGACATCTCAAGGATTTTCCATGGTATGAGTATTTTGGTTAATGCAAAAATACATGTCAAGCTTGATCTAATTGTTCCCATTTTTAAAAGTATTACCCTAAAAGTGGGAGAGATATAGTGGATCCAATATTTGGATTATGAAAACTTGTCATTTTGATGTCATGGTGGTCACTAATATGGACACCTTATCAGTGAATGCCAAAAAAATTCAAGGAAAAATTCAAACATAGAACATTCAAAAAAGTGGAGAAATATTTGAAGTTTTTTTTAAACCCAAAAACAAGCACAAAAAAGAAAACTAAAAAAATAAAGAAAACAAGGGTGTTGATTAGGAAAAATCATCACAAGATGGAAGTAGATAGTTAAACAGTTGCAATTTCAAGAGATTAGATTTGAAAGTCTAGAGGATTCATAGAAGTGATAGAAATTCCAAGGAGATCTAGAAAATTTGATCAACAAACTAGAAGAAAAAAATAATCCATTGGGTTAAAGAATGTAAAGAATAGGCTTAATCCCCTCAAGTATAATCTCAAAATTGTAGAACAAGAGAAAATTGGTTTCTTCATGGATCCTTATGAAGGATCCAACTCAAAACTTGATGGCTCCAATAAGGCTTTTCATTATAAGCTATTTGTAAAAAAGAAAAGGAGATTTTGAAAATATTTAAGCTGAGAAGACTAAACAAACACATGGCCTTACATTTGATAGCTTTGGTCAATGTTACTACTAGAATCCAATCTCAATTGTAGAATGTCTTGGTAAGAACCAAAAGATCAGACTTATACAATGTTGAATATCTCTTATGACATTAAGGAAATTAATTCGTGAAAGGAAAGCCGAGTGCGGAAACGCTTCCCTAATGCAAATCAACCAGGAAAGAGATTGTAAAACTTTGTCTCAAATCTTTAACTTTTACAATTTCAATTAATAATGTGCCACACATGCAATTAAGTTACTTCAAATTTAAACCATTAAAACACATAACATAGAATTTAAATGGGAAAATCCTTAAAAAAAAAATGCACACACCAAAGCACAAATCAATTGCATTTCCAATAAAAAGCTATTACAATACAATGCAGAAAGTCTATGCTCTTGCAGGTGTTGTTTCATTGTGATACAAATGAGGTCTCACAAAATTACAATCAAGCTCTCTAAACAAATGCACTAAGGCATCAATAAATACTTCTCATACATGGGAGTTAATTTTTTCCATGTGTCAATCTCCTAGTCTCTGCATGCATGCAAACTGAAACTGACAACATGCACAAGTCCCAAGTGACCTGAATAGCAACCTATCAAACATGCACGTACATGCAACAACATTCAAGCACATGCTAGACTTAGAACTTCAAAAATCAAGAAACCTCACATAGTAGGTGTCCCATAGAGAAAATTATATTTATTGCCAAAATATAACTCACCCACAACTCCTAGTCACCCTAAGTGACAACTCAGTCTCTATTAAGAAAGTTTCCCTTCAAAGCTTTAGTCAAAAAGTCAAATACATACCACATGGCATATAATGGTGCTCATCCTAGAGGATTTTACAATTCCCAAAGCTCAAATGGGTTCCCAAGTGACAAGTGTCATGTTTCCTTGCCTCTACTTTTCTGAAGAAGTAAACACTTACACAAGTGGACCCCACAAAAGCTAGTTTCTAAAATGCATTGCCACATATCAACATGGCACCCATTTTAGAGGTATAAATAAATGCATTTTCCCAATGGAGCACCCATGTGATGTGTCACAATTATGCCTTTCCACACCTTGCATGTAGAATACCAACTTCCCGCTGGGTCCCACAAAGTGACTTATCAATTTGAAAAAAAATATTATTGCATTTAATAAATTAAATTAGCAACTTAGGGGCAGTGGGCCTAGCTCAATTGGCTAAAGCATCATGTTGCAGAAAAGAGGTCATGAGGACTAGTCTCACCACCATCCCCATGGTGCTAGAGGGCATGTCACGCCAACGTCATCAGTCATGTGAAGAAAGTTTACTAGGTGCATTGTAGTTTATAAGGGGATGGATACCCGACTGATACATGTAGTCTAAAAAAAAATAGCAACTTAGGGGAAAATAATTAATAAATTAATCATGGGTCTCACTAAGGTTGAGACACCTTAATCCCAACAATTAACCCTACAAGAAAAGGTAACCCATGCCATTCTAGAGTAATCATCAATCAAAAGCATAAAATACCTATCACCTTGTAGACTTCTCACCCTTGTAGGACCACAAAGATCTGTAAGAATCAATTCCAATAGCCTGGTAGTAGATTGTTCCTTTTACCTAAAGTTGTTTTTAGCTTGCTTTCTAAACTGATAGTCCTTATAGACTTCATTAACAAGCTTTGTAATTCTCTTTTCAGAGTTTTTTTCTTAAGATTTATATGATTTATTCTTGGAAAAGGTAATGAGATATCAACATATCCATTTAAAATTGTACCAGACAAAATAATATATTTATTTGTTGAATGGTTGGATAGTTAATAACATATTTATTTTTTGATGGTTGGACAGTTTGAACAAGCAATAATTTTCCAAAAAGATTGAGTGTTCAATGATAGGTATTTCATGAATGTTTCTAAATTATCTATACATATTTAAATTCAAAATATAAATAATATAATTAATATATTAAAAAATAGTGGCATGTTATATGAATAAGGTTAAACTCTTATAATAAAAGATGACAACATGAGTGAGGTTAAATGATTAAATAATGCATTGGTACACAAATCTATAGAAAATCTTCAAAAGGTTTTTTTTTTAATGAATTATAATAAGATTTTTGTATGTTTTCTCTTTTTGATTTTCTTTGTTCTTATTTTTTCTTTTATTTTAGTTCACTCTTAATGTGTTTAGATATGGAGATTTATGTTCTTGTAGCTCGATGTAGTTATAATATTTCGACCTTTAGTTTGAGATAAATAAAATTGATGTTGTGATGGTAGCTAGTAGTAATGATAAGATTGATCAATCAAAATATAGTTTGAGTCAATGCATGTCAACACTAAAAGATTCTCTAATCACTAAAATTGAAGTTCAAGAATTCAAAAATATTGCATATACCTTGTATGGGAGAAGCTTGATTTATAGGTTTCTTGGCATTTAGTTATCTCTCAAAGATCTATATTTTTGGGACCAAAAGAAAAGAATTGAAAAACAAATGGTGAATACAAGCTAAGAGCTTGTGCTAGAGGATATTTCATTACTATATTTGTTAATGAATTTGATAGAGATTGAAATTTGTGGGGGTCCCTATTTTCTCCAAATGAAGGATTTTTCATATAAGGAAATTCCCACTACAACACCAATATGGATTCATACGTATTCCCTTATACAAGTGTTTCAAGGTTATTGAACTAATAATAAATATTAGGGTTTAGCAATAGACATCTCAAGGATTTTCCGTGGTGAGGGTATTTTGGTTAATGCAGAAATATGTGTCAAGCTTGATCTAATTGTTCCCCTTTTAAAAAGTATTAGCCTAAAAGTGGCAGAGATAGAGTAGATCCAATATTTGGATTATGAAAACTTGTCATTTTGATGTCATGGTGGTCACTAATATGGACACCTTATCAATGAATGCCCAAAAAATTCAAGGACAAATTCAAACATAGAACATTCAAAAAATTGGAGAAATATTTGAAGGTTTTTTCAAACCCAAAAATAAGCACAAAAAAGAAAACTAAAAAAATGAAGAAAACAAGGGTGTTGATTAGGAAAAATCATCACAAGATGGAAGGAGATAGTTAAGCAGCTGCAATTTCAAGAGATTAGGTTTGAAGGTCTATAGGATTCATAGAAGTGATAGAAATTCCAAGTAGATCTAGAAAATTTGATCATCAAACTAGAAGAAAAAAAATAATCCATTGGCTTAGAGAATGTAAAGAATAGGCTTGGTCCCCTCAAGTATAATCCCAAAATTGTAGAACAAGAGAAAATTGGTTTCTTCATGGATCCTTATGAAGGATCCAACTCAAAACCCAATGGATCTAGTAAAGGCTTCTCATTATAAGCTATTTGAAAAAAATAAAAGGAGATTTTGAAAATATTTAAGTTGAGAATCTGACTAAACAAACACATGGGCTTACAATTGATAGCTTTGGTCAATGTTACTACTAGAATCCAATCTCAATTGGAGAATGTCTTGGTAAGAACCAAAAGATTAAACTTATACAATGTTGACTATCTCTTATGACATTAAGGAAATTAATTAGTGAAAAGAAAGCCGAGTGCGGAAATGCTTCCCTAATGCAAATCAATCAAAGAAGAGGTTGAAAAACTTTGTTTCAAATCTTTAACTTTTACAATTTCACTTAAGAATGTGCCACACATGCAATTAAGTTATTTCAGATTTAAACCATTGAAACAAATAACATAGAATTTAAATGGGAAAATCCTTTTAGAAAAAAATGCACACACACCAAAGCATAGATCAATTGCATTTTTATAATAAAAGGCTATTACAATACAATGCAGAGAGTCTATGCTCTTGCAGGTGTTGTTTCATTGTGATACAAATCTAGAGTGAATCCGACAGGATAATGATGTCTCACAAAATTACAATCAAGCTCTCTAAACAAATGCACGAAGGCATCAATAAATACTTCTCATACATGGGAGTTGATTTTTCCATGTTTCAATCTCCAAGTCTTTTCATGCATGCAAACTAAATTTGACAATATGCACGAGTCCCAAGTGACCCGAATAGGAACCTATCAAACATGCACATACATGCAACAACATTCAAGCACATGTGCCAGGCTTACAACTACAAAAATCAAGCAACCTCGCATGGTAGGCGTCCCATAGAGAAAATTATATTTATTGCCAAAATATAACTCAGCCACAACTCCTGGTCACTCTAAATGACAACTCAATCTCCGTTAAGAAAGTTTCCCTTCAAAGCTTCAGTCAAAAAGTCAAATACATACCACATGGCATATAATGGCTCTCATCCTAGAGGATTTTACAATTCCCAAAGCTCAAATGGGTTCCCAAGTGACAAGTGTCATGTTTTCTTGCCTCTACTTTTCTGAAAAAGTAAACACTTACACAAGTGGACCCCGCAAAAGCTAGTTTCTAAAATTCATTGCCACATATCAACATGGCACCTAGGTCTATATAAATGCATTTTCCCAATGAAACACCCATGTAACATGTGTCACAATTATGCCTAAATCCACACCTTCCATGTAGGATTCTAACTCCTCGCTGGGTCCCACAAAGTGACTTTTCAATTTGGAAAAAAATATTATTGCATTTAATAAATTAAATCAACAACTTAGAGGCGGTGGGCCTAGCTCGATTGGCTAAAACATCCTGTTGCAAGCAAGAGGTCACAAGGTCTAGTTTCACCACCCTCCCCGTGGTAGTAGAGGGCATGTCACGCCAGTGCCATCGGTTATGTGAAAAAAGTTTACCACACACACTACATTTTATAGGGGGACGAATTCTCAACTGATTCCTGCAATATAAAAAAAACCAACTTAGGGGAAAATAATTAATAAGGTTGAGACACCTTAATCCCAACAATTAACCCTACAAGAAAAGATGTCTCTAAAGATTCTTAGAAAAATGTTATTTAATTCAAGAATCTAAGATCAATTTTGAACAATAATTTTAAAATATGACCATCTTTTAAAGTAAGTGGAGGATTATATGTGAAGTGAGAAGATATTTGTTGATGAATTATCTATTATAATGTTGTAGACATGTAAACATGACCTAACACATATTACACATCCTAAATGACATTTTTTCATTATTGGCATCATTATCACTAATCTAATTGTATTTCACATAATTTGCATCATAAACCCTATTTTCCTTTATTAATTGAATATTAAACTTTAAATTATTTAATTAATTCACCATTTCATCTTTAATCTAACTTTATTCCCCTTGATTAATTAAATAAACACAAATCATTTAATTATGTTGCTAATGTACCCTATTCTCCTAAATCAGATAAATTGTTATCGTTTAATAATTTAATTAAATAACTTCCCCCTTTCTAAACCTAAATAATTAAATTAATTATTCGACATCATTCAACAAAGTCAATAAAAAAATACAACTTTATTTGTTAAAGTCAAATATGACTTGCACATTCAACCCAAAATATTAATTAATTATCCTCACCCCCTTTTGTGATTGAGTAAATCATTACCATTGATTTCTCACTATAATTGGCTAACTAACCCATCTATTCTTTAATCCGATTAACCATTCAACTGGATTTCTTCAATCCCATGGGTTATGCAATCTAATTCCTCTAATTATCCAATTAAAATCTTTAATGGATCAATCACAAAAGCTAATTGAGAAATCTATTTCCTCTCAACGGTTCTCAACCGTGGATCAAGATCTTTTACAATTGAATCTAGATTGTTCATCTTGAAACATGAAATCTATAAAAAAATTCTCTACCCTCTCACAAATCATCTAGAATTTACATAGCAAAGCGTTGAACAAATGATTCTTGTGCACATTGAGGATTATTGATATCATATTCTAGTTCACTATTAACATACTTTGAAGCTTTTGCAACACATAATGGAGGCTTCATATTGATTCAAACACAATTCAACATCAAATACGAATACAAATTCAACATGGTATGGTAAGATCTATTTGTTTTGGATTCATTTAATTTTCTTAATTACTTATTTGGTTGGATTCATAGCTTTCATTTCACATTTCATGAGTATGGGTTTGGAATTTAATTTCTTTTAAATTGATTTATTTTAATTCATTACTTGTTTCCCTATGCTGTTTTCCCCCCTTAGAACATTTGACATGCTCATGGGACCTAGGTCCTTAACGTTAATGTTTTTGTGAGTTTATCTGAGCAGTTGCAGGTTCCAGAATGATGACACTCTTTTCTGAAATGTTGTTGATAATTTTCAAGTGAAAGGTCCAAGATTTTCATGCGGTTGTTTCTATGTTATTACCGCAGTTGCACTTTTTTCAACCGGTACTACACTAAATAGGCATGCTATTGATGTTTTAACCTCTATTTCAAAAACATGTCTATGGTTGCACTTTCTAGACCGCTATCATCTAACTAGGCCGCTATTTTATGAGGTAAAAAGTTCACCAATGTCTTGGAGATTGTTGCTATCATTTTGATTTTTTCTATTTTAAATCTACAAGTATTTTTCTAATTTTTTCAATTTTCCTAACCCTAACGTTCAATTGTTTATTGTGTTTTGGGGTTCTAACATTGTTGATGCAACCCTTGTAGGATTATGACACATTTTTTTCATGAGCACAACTAATGGTTTGATTGTAGAATTGGCGAATGGTCCAAGTCCATTTCAATTTTTAGAGAATTCTTAGTTAAAGAAACATTTCAATTGGTGTTTAAAAACAAACCTACAATTTTCACATTTCAATTGGTGTTTAAATTCAACCTACAATTTTCACATTTCAATTGGTGCTTAAAATTGAACAAGGAAACTTTCACACTTTAATTGGCGCTTCTTAAAATTGAACAAGGAAAATTCCACACTTCGATTAGTGCTTCTAAAAAGTGAACAAAGCAACTTTCACACTTCAAATTCGTGCTTCTAAAAATGAAAAAGTAAATCTCACACTTTATTTTTAGTGCTCCTAAAATTGAATGTTTTTTCATTTCGACATTGCTAAAGTGAACATAGTTTCATTTGTTGACTCTTTAAGATGAACAACACAATTAGAAATATTTCATTTGGAGTTATAAAATTGAACAAATCAATTTTGATTTGCAAATTTCTATATCCTACTTGAAGTCTAAAACACTTTGAAATTGGTGTACTTAAAAATTGAATTGATATCTTCACACATTTCAAATTTTGGGACTTAAAAAGAAACTATGATGAATTGTAAATTGTATTCACCATGCTTGAAAAACCAAGTGTGTATCCTCTCCCCTTGCATCTTTTGATGATCTTGTGTGACAAAAATCACTTTGGGTTTCATAATAATTTATTTTTAGCATCACCTTTAGATTGTTCTTGTCCTGAGATACATCCTGCACTGGAGAACTCAAGGTGAATCAAAGCGGTATTTCCCTCACACCGCTTATATAAATAGGTCAAGCCAGAAATTAATTGGTTGATAGTACTATTCACTCCCTTCAAGTATATAGATCCCCTAGTAGGAGTGGTTAAGGATTTAAGTAGCTTGCTGGACATTAGCCAGGCATTGAGTCCCCTGAGCAGTGATTGATAACTTTATAGTAGAAAGCCACCCTTTGATTGAGATATTCTAATTGGTGACACGGTTTAGTGCAAGAGATGCACACCATACTTTGAAGAACTTTACTCACTATGTGAACTCCCTTGAATTGAGACAAAAATCTTTGGTTTGTATAAGTTACTCATAGCTTGCTACTTGTAACTTTTTGAGGAGAGGGTGATTGGGTTATCCTTCCATTCCAAGAGGCCCCTATCTATCCATTCTCAAAAAAATTATGTGTATACATCCCTTTGGGTGTCCCTACGCTTACTTCAAAGGAGCTTCTAAGTTGTGGGCCTAAAAGTGTCACCATAGGGATAATATTGCTTGATATGGTTCGATATTGTTACCAGTTTAAACATGGGCTTATTTTGGCCCCTTATCATCAAAAATATAGAGAAGGGGGACCAACCACACCAAGGCTCTAGGTCATGAGGAGCCAAGAATAGAAGGATGCCCTAATCTACCTCAAGTTGGACAAGTATTTGAAGTTAGGGATAGAGAATGAAGAGAATTCTCAGTGCTTCTATCACTCTAATAACCTAAGATCTTTTATGGGGCTAAATGAATAGGTTTCTAGAACCTAGACTGTACCTTGAATAACTCTCTACCATAGGAAAATGATGTAGAATAGGGACAACAGTGCGGTGTGCTGGCATCTCACAGGTGCGTTGGCGTCCATACGGACATATAGCAAAAAGTAATAGTCAAAAGTGTGAGAAACCTACTAATGGCTTAATGGTTGAGGTTAGCTAGTGATAACTAAAATGATAAATGATTGAATGATTGAAATAACAAGAAAGATGATATGAAAATGATGAGAACAAAGGTAGTGAAGATTAACTCACGAGAAGCCCAGTTTTCCAACAAGCTCCACATGAATGATCACCTAGACATAATAAAGAAGGGAAAAATGTTGGGATGTTTAGGGAATTGCCATAGTCAAAACCCCATTTTTGTGTTTCCACCTCCACAGATAGCCAGATAGATAGAGAGATAGAAATATGCTAAATAAAAAATGATGTAAAGTAAATGAAACCAAACACTACGAGAGGCACTATGCTACTCAAATCCAACAATGAAGTAAGAGTAAGGAAGTGATACCACCCTTGACCAAAGGAAATCAAGGACAATGAGAGAGGAATGCAAGTCTACAACTATGGAAAAGTTGACGTAGCCACAACGACGCCGAAAGCAGTCTCGTAAGACACCAAGTTGTAGCTTCTGTGATAGATGTGAAGAATTCGGTGATTGTTGGAATCGTGAAGCCAATAGTGCAGCAAGTAGCTTGAGGTTGCAAGAATGTAAGTGAGATTGAATTCATGTGTCAAAGATCAAGAATTTACAAGATGATCTAAGAGTCAAGAAGATGGAATGAATATGAAGAATAGGAATTTGAAGATGAATTGGAAGGGAAAGAGTTGTTCAAAGGTCGGTAGGAAGGTGCACGGGTGTTACATTTCGTCATCAATGGAGAAAGTAACACCTCTACTGATTCTAGAGGAAGGAATCCTATCAAGATGGTAGTGCATCATGCAAACATCTGTGCACCGTGCATGCATCCCCCAAAAAAATTCCCCCACCGACACTAAAAACAAGCACCAAGTGGATTGAGTTTAGATGGGTGACATAAATTTACATGGTCAAATTTTATTCTTCTAAGGTAAAGGGTGTAAAAGGGGAATTTTCAAGGGGGGTGCAATTTTAGATTGGCCTACACTGGTAAACATTGGAGAAGTTAGATCATTTCATGGATTAGCTAGTTTCTACTAGAAGCTTATCAGAAGTTTCAGTAGTGTTTGTAACCCCATGATAGAAACAATGAGAGGAGACAAGAATTTCAAGTGAACATCTAGAGTGCAAAGAAGTTTTGAATTGTTAAATAAAAAAGTGATAGAACAACTAGTGTTAGCATTACCAAATTTTGATAAAGTATTTCAAGTTGATTGTGATGCAAGTGGGAATGCAATTGGAGCAGTATTGAGTCAAGAAGGAAGACCTATAGCTTATTTCAGTGAGAATTTGAATGATTCTAGAAGAAGATATTCAATTTATGACCAGGAGTTTTATGCCATAATTCAAGCCTTAAAGAAGTGGAGACATTACTTGTTACCTAAGGAGTTTGTGTTGTATACAAATCATCAAGCTTTGCAGTATTTGAATAGTCAAGGAAAGTTGAATTAGAGACATATGAGATGGGTTGAGTTCTTGCAAAGTTATACATTTGTGTTGAAGAATAAAAGTGGCAAGTCAAACAAAGTTATAGATGCATTGAGTAGAAGGAATTTTCTGACAAAGATGAGAATGGAAGTATTGGGATTTGAGGAACTAAAACATATGTAAATGGATGATGCAGATTTTGGTGAAGCTTGGAGAGCATGTAAGGAACCAGTTGTGATAGACGGGGGCCAATGGTTGGATTATTTCATTCAAGAAGGTATGTTATTCAAAGGAAATTATTTTTGTATTCTAAGGAGTTCAATGAGGGAGAATTTGATCAAGGAGAAGCATAGCACGAGGTTTAGCAGGACATTTTGGAGTAGATAAGATAGTAGCTTTAGTAAGTGAACATTATTTTTGGCCGCAGATATGTAAGGATGTAAGAAAGTATGTTAAAAGTTGTAGAATTTGTCAAGTTACAAAAGGGAGTAGTCAGAATACTAGATTATACAAACCTTTGACAATACCAGAGAGACCTTGGGAAGATTTGAGCATGGAATTCATATTGGGATTACCAAGAACATAGTGAGGACATGATTCTATTATGGTAGTAATGGAAATATTTTCTAAAATGGCACATTTTATTCCTTGTAAGAAGACTAATGATGATGTGTATGTTGCTGACCCATATTTCAAAGAGATTATGAGACTGCATGGATTACCTAAGAGTATTGTTTTAGATCAAGACACCAAGTTTAGTGGATATTTTTGGAGGACATTGTGGAAGAAGATGAAGACAGATTTGAAGTTCAGTTTAGCTATCACCTACAAAAGGATTGAAAAATAGAGGTAGTCAACATAAGTTTGGGTAACTTGTTGAGATTTTTGGTTGGAGATAAGGCAAGAAGTTGGGATATAGCTTTACCACTGGCAAAGTTTGCATATAATAATTTAGTGTACCGGAGTATAGGGAAGACACCATTTTAGATTTTTACCTATTTAAATCTTAGAGGAGTTGCAAAATTAAGGGACATTCATATGGAGAGTAAAAGAAGTGTAGAAGTAGAAGAGTCTGCATATTTCATGAAGACATTACATTATTAGGTCCGAAAGCATTTATAAGACATGAACAATAACTATAAGAGAAGGAAGATGAGCACCAAAGATATAAGGAGTTTGATGTTGGAGTTGAAGTGATGGTATATTTGAGAAAGGAGATATTTCCAATTGAAACACCAGAAAATGGATTTGCTACTTATGGTTTAGGACATAAAGAAAACACATTCTCCAATCATTCCATTGAAGGAAAACCCTAGAGATCTCAATCTAAGGTATGTAAGGAGAGAGAGATCTTGCAATAGGGTTGTCCTAGGGTCTAATTATAAACTAAAGAAGGGTTCACTACCAAGCTAGGGCTTGGAAACACTGTAAATGAAATGAAAAACTTGAAGAGGATTGGATGAAGATCTAAAATGCTGAAAGCACTAATTTTAATGCTGACTGGGACTCATACGCCATATTGGGCAATTTAGTCCTAGATCAGGGTTTCTGGTTTGGAACAGGTTTCTGATAGTGTGGATTTTGAATTTGCAAAAATTTGGAAATTGACCTATACTGGGACTCATACGCCATGAGTGGCGTGTCAATCTAGTTAGGGTTTTCTAGAAATTCAAAGTCTAAATTTTCTCCTCAATGTCCACTCTATCCTTTCCACTTGATTTTTGGGACCAAAACTTTGATTGCAACTTGTAGAAGTCTTCTAATGATCTCCAATGCAAGGTGACAACTTTGACAAATCTAAACACTTTGAAAACTTTCTCCAAACTTTCTATTCAATGTATCTTCAATCTAGATCTACAAATCACACACAAAAGAGAGAGAAAAATGTTGTTTTGTTAGTGGAAAGGGGTTTTCCTTGTTTTCCTTGGTCAAACCCCGTTTTGGTAATCAAACCTTGAAATAAAATGAAACAGAAATGAGGAATGATGAATGAACAAAATGCAATGTTGCAACTCACCAAATCCTAGCAAGAAAGTGTTACAAACATGTATGAAGTGGCTCCAATGGATGTAGATCTTGACTCTTGCTTGAATGTGATAGATCTTGACTTGAATCATGAAATCCTACATCACAATTGTTAACTCAAAACAAACATGATGCATGATGACTTTGCCATGATGCTTAATGCTTGAATAATGCTCTAAAACACTTGATAATCAACCCTTGAATGCTCTTGTAAACAATTGAATGCTTGGGATGAAAATGAGTGAAATAACCTTGTATTTATACTTTTTATGCCAAATTTCTCAAAATTACAACACTACAAGCCGACATCAGATCTAGGAGAAAAAAATATTGCCAAGAATTTGAATTCATTTTGATTTTGGGCCACATGAGACTCATACGCCAGAAGTGAAGTATGAGTCCCATTAGGCATTAATTATGGGAAATTTTTCACAAATGCTTAGAAAGGTGCAAAATCCAAATTGGGACCCAAAAACCTAGGTGGGACTCATATGCCCAAGGTGTTGTATGAGTCCTAGATCACTAAATCTGGGCCACACAACCTGAAAACATTTGAATTATTATTTGATGTTGATTTATGTTGGGATTATCCTTGAAAAGATGCATTAAATGAGGGTTGTGGATGCAGAATAAGGCCAATTAAAGCATAAAGAAGCCCAATTATTTATTAAAACCCTAGAAAAGTGTGAAAGAGTGTTACAACACTATGAGTAAGGTACAATTAAGTTTATTTAGCTCACAAGGGCCCAAGACCTAACACGAATGTGTCAAACACATTACAACACTATTTCAAGGAAATTTTTTGCTCAATTTAATAAGGAGGGCCCAAACAAGCAAGGAAAAGTAAAGGAATATTTTTCTGTTGCCACATTTAGCCCCCACTTTAGTGAGAGGAGAAACTTGCTTCAAACTCACACTAAAGTAGACAAAGTCACTTCAAGAGTGGTTTAAGTGCACCAATTCTGGTAAGATAGGATGAAAATGATCGAGGGATGATCAAGCCCCTAGGATCATGATCCTATGGAAAACCAACATATGCACACAAAAGAACACACATGAAAATGATAGGAAGAGCAAAAAAAATGCACAAGGATACACTACCAAAGACACAGAGAAAGGAAAAAAAAAAACAAAAGGGGCAGATCAAGCTTCGACCGTTTTTCCATCACGATGTGGATTAGATCTAAGTTGTTTGTCCAAAAAAATGTACTCTCACTCTGAGGTAACAAAACTTTAGGTTGTCCACTGGGTGAGTAGTCCAAGAAGGTGAGATGCATACACAAACTACCATTATGTGCTCACACACACACACAAGTGGCTTTAAGGGAATTCATGCCTCATATTGGTTTCTCGTCAAACCATACCAAAGTTATACCTCCTATTAAATTTGATAAGGCACCATGCAACAATGAAATTTGAGCTCCATGAGGCAATCAAAGCTTCATATGCTTAGAACTCATGAAAAAACAAGATGACTCCATAGGCATGTAGGGTGTATTATGCAAGGTGGCCATATAACCAAAATTTTGAAAATACAAAATGTAAAGAATGTTTAAAGGAGTCTTGATTACTTCATGTAAGATCTTTAATGTAGGGAACATTGTACCTAATGTCTCCAAGAGAGGACCAATCAAAGAATAGAAGATTCACAACTTAGGGGATGCAGTGTGTCACATCAAGCCACCAAGAGGAATATAATATGCTAAGAGAGATCATGGTCTTGAGGGACATCATACCCAATGTCAACCACAAAGTGAAAAACACATTATATGAAGCAAGAAGAATACACCATAGAACATGAAAAGGAAAAATGCAAAAGAATAATGCCAATGTATTCCCCCACTTTAAAGAAATTGCTAAGCACCCTACTGTGAGCAATTACTTTAAAGTAGAAAATGATAAATGCTAATGATAAAGAGGACATGAGAGCTAACTTGGAAAGCCCTATGCCAAGTCATATCTTTCTAGATAAGCTACATCATGAAAAGGGATTTCCCCTAAAACTTAGTATGTCACTTGTGAGCCAACTTAAGGCATGTCGTCCACATCCCAAGCTTGATTTTATATATACATGAAAGGTGGTCAACTATCCAAAAGAGACAATAAGTGACATACGAGGACAAGGCTACCTAACCCCTTGCCCCCAACTAGTGCATGACAAGGATGAGCCAAATAGGACAGAAATAAGTTTCAAATAGAGGAATGAGGTGCTTCAACACAAGGAAGAGCACCATAGTCACTAAGATGTTGAATTTTGTTATTCAAAGCCTTATATTCATTAGTAGAATGACCATGAACTTTATGATATACACAAAATGAAATCTTGTAGTAAAATTTCTTTTGTGTTCTTGAAGGGAGGCATATCAAATGATCTTGGAGGAATATTGACAAGATACTCTCTTGATCAATAGTAGAAGATGTTCCTTTATTTCGTGATAAATATTTCTCTTGCTTAGTACAAGGTGTCATACCTACACAAGACTCGTTAGATTGTGATATTTTGTTTTCTTCTTTAAAGGAAGGTGTAAAATCTAACGTACTCCAATCGTTAGTGTTATGTGTGATGACATTGATATTAAGCAAAGAGTTCACTATTTCTTTTGACTTTCAAAGGATAATACTCAAGACCACTAGTGTCTATCAGTTCAGGATGCACTGATGTTAAAGTTGGCTTAGAGGAATCTTTTGTAATAGTGTTGATATTAAGGGAAGGCTTGTTTGTTTCTTTCGAGGGACAATAACTAATACCATTACTCATTCCTTGTGTGTTAGGCTCTATAGGACACAAATACCTTGTTCTCTAGCACCACATCCTTTTCCACTATATCCAAGTTGCTTCATAAGTTCATAACATTTTCCATAAAGTTGTTTCATTTCTTTAGGGTTGGGTGGTTGTTCAGTTTCATCAAAGTTTGTTGTGTAATTTGCTTGATCTTCTAAAGTAGTGGAGGTGGATTATTTTGAAGGGTCATCTAAATTTTGTGTTGACATTACGCCTTTTTCTTTTCCATTTTAAAAATATTTGTTTATGATCTTGTATTCACCCATGAATGTTGGTGTGAAATCTAAGGAACCCCAATCATCTTCTAATAACTTCATGACTTTCTCAATATGTTTCTATTTTTATTTTTGTTGCATGGGTTCTACTTGTGTAGTTGGTGTCAATGTTTTCAAAGGATTTTCCTTATTTTTCTCAATGTTCAAACAACTGTTTGGTTCAAGGTCAACTTCGAGTGTGTACACTTTGTTGTTGTAGACATACTTCATTATATGATGAAGAGTAGAAGGAACCCCATTCATTGCATGAATCCACAGTCTTCCTAAGAGAAGATTATATGAAATATTGTAATAGGCAAAGTGATCACACCAAGAAATTGTTTGTCTACATTGTCGAATCCACGAATAGATAGAGAATCAGGTTGAATTTTTTATTTATCCACACCAAGTCTATCCAAAAGGTTTACGCTACACACATTAATACTGGAGCCATTGTCAACAAGGGTTCACTTTATGCGTATTCTATTGTGTCTAGCTATTATCACGAAATCAACATAATGTTTTTGCACGTCCAATGGAGGTAACTCATCTTGACATAAAACAATGTCCAAGTTATTTGGTGTTATAGCTTGAATTTGGGCTGCTACGTCATCTGATTTCACATATTAGAAGGGATAGGAACTTGTTGTAAAGCACTTTGAATCATGTTGTGAGAATGAGGGGAGGCTTGAATAAGATCCCATAGTGATATCTTAGTAGGAGTATTCTTTAGTTGTTCAAAAAGATTGTGCTCCTTTTCACTATGTAAAGGTAAACGAGGAGGACCTAGCAAGATAGGGCTAGGCAATGGGAGGGATGTTGAAGGTGTTTTTCTTGGTTGCAGATTGTTTCTAGTATTATATGTATGAGCAATGGTATTATAACTTGGCTACTAAAAAACATTATTATTAGGTGGGTAGAGGATAAATTTAGGTTTGTTTTGAGTTTGTGGTCATTGTGAAGGTGGGTAAAGAATTAGAGGATTCTTAGGATGTCCCACAGGGTATGTATGAGGTCCATTAATCAAGGGAGATCTAACAAACAATTGTGCATCAAAAACTCAGGGGTTTCAGTTTGATGTCTTTCTAATGAAGGGGAATCTAGTGTTATCTTTTGACCATCATCTAAAGAAGCCAAAATTTTGTCATTTTCTTCCACCATGATATCTTCTCTAGTAGGAGAGTTTTAAGGAGAACTACAAACTAGATGTTCATGACATTCAGAGGTTGGTTCTTCTAAAATCGCTTCATTGCAAGTAGGGGAGTTACCAATGGTTGGATTTTCTTGCTCAATAAGGTTTTCCCTAGGGGAAAAGGGGCAAGTAAGATTCTCATGACTTTCATTGATTGTATTTGCTCCCATCAAAGTATCTTCTTCACAGCTAGGAGAGATACTAGGAGAAAAACAAATGTGATTGTCATGATTGTCCATACTTTCATTCCTTTTCCCTACAATGTCTTCTAAAATAGGGGAAGAAACATAAAGAGGGTTGTCATAGGTCCTAAAGTTTTGATCATCCAACACCAACATATCTTCCTCACTTACACTTTCATCTTCTAAAATATTATCACAAGAGGGGAAGATGTTGGAAGATGAATGTAGACTAGTTGAAGTTTCAATGGTATCTTATTGTGTTATGTGATCATTATGATTTCTTATGGTTGCATCTTATTTTTCATCAATGTCTTGTCCACTAAGAGACCTATAAGAAGAGAGAAACAACTAGGACTCTCAAAACTCTCATTGATTGGTTCTTCTAACAAAAAAATATCTTCTTCACAAATAGGAGAGATATTAGGATCTAAGAATGAATATGATTGTTATGATTGCCCAAAGTTGTATTCTCTTTCGCTAAAGCCTTCTCATAGGGAGGGGATATGAAATTTTTATTAGCATGCCTAGATAGGTAAGATACTAAATTTGTTTGACCAAGAATGAAAAGTACTTCTAACCATCTTGTGCAATGCTTCAATAATGTAAACAATTCATATCCAAAGATGAAGAGTATTTTCATCCAATGTATGCAAAACTTTAAGAATTCAAACAATGTGTATCCAAAAATGAAAAACACTTTTATCAAACTTATGCAAAGCTTTATGAATGTGAACATTGTGTATGTGAAAGTGAAAAGTACTTTTATCCATATTATGCAAAGTTTCAAAAATGTGAACATTTTTAGATATGATGATTGTTGTCATTGAAATGATTTCAAAATTGACTACCCTAAATTGATGTTTTTGACCTAGATGCATAAAATTTAAGTTATTGAAAATTTCTAGACTGATAGTATATGTTACCAACAAGCTTAAGAAGCATAGAAACTAGGTTTTCAATGTTGTAAAAGGTAGTTTTAGGTATGATCTAGGACTAAATCACCCAAAGGGGCATATGAATCACAGTCAGGGTTTTTTAGGGGTCTGAATGCCGAATAACAGTCACCACAGAATACCCAAAACCTAGGAAAAACCACTTGTACTAGGACTAAATCACCCAAAGGGGTGTATGAGTCCTAGTTTAGGGTTTTAGCACTGTTTTCAAAAAATTATGTGTGAATGTTATGTTGGATGTTGTGGTTGTGTTGCTGATATGTGGTTGTCATTGATGTCAACACTATTAGCATTAGTGCATTAGAAGCTACATATGTCAAGGATATTGAGAAAATGTAATAAAAAGTGCTGCAAGTTGTCAATGGTGAAGTGAAGTTTAGTCTGTCGGTGAACTCAGTATGTTGTTGTTCATAGGTTATGGACTAAAGGGTTTTTTTTTGAGTATATCTAGTTTATCCATGTTGAGTTTCAGAGATCTGCATGAAGATTTGATCAAGTTATGAAGATTTGTATTTTGGCAATTTTTCTGTTACTTCAGTTTGTGTTCCTGAATGAAGATCATGTAATTTCACTAAGTTCAGTTGTTGTGGATGCTTCTTTGGTGTTTCATGATTTTTATGAATGTTTCTAGATCATGCTCTATCTGTGTTGCACGTTTGCATTAATCATTGTGCTCGTGATCTAAGATTTTCTCTTGAGTGTTCATGTTTTTCATGTTCTTGGTCGACAAGGTGTTGAAGCATGTTGTGGATCTTCGAAGAGTAATTAATTGAAGTGGTTCATGTTTCAAGATGTTATTTTCGGTCTTCACTATGTTGTGGCCGACCTTGGTTGATTCACATGTAAAATCTTTATTGTTTTAGGTCGACTATTTATATTCATTTTATTATTTATTTGTGGCCGACTTATAGCAGTGTAATTTCTTGTTGTAGATATATATTCTAGCGATTGTTTATTCGAATTGAAGTGTACAAGAGTGAATTGTGTGAGTCCTATGTGAAAATATTGTTCAAATCATTCGAAGGTAGAGTAGAGAGTCAAGGAGAGTGAAGAAGAGTGAAGAAGTGTTCACGTACTTAACGAGAACTATAATTAGGCATTAGCAGATGCTATTTTCTCAATTCAAAATATGATGGATATAATCAAAACCTTTCTGTAAGATAGTGTGTCTTCCTTTATAATTGAGCAGTGAGCTCTAGGCAGTGTGCCTGAATGCATGTGCATTCCCCATTCATATTTCCTTATACTTTTAATAAGGTATAATCTTGTGGATTGATCTCCACCATGGTTTTTCCCCTAACAAGGTTTCCACGTAAAAAATATTAGTCTTATGTGTGCTTCTGATATGTTGTTCATTCATGCTTTCATGGTTATTGATCTAATCTATGAATAAGGTTAATAAAGTTGAATAAGTTTAAAATTATGTGACAATTGATTCACCCCCCCTCTCAGTTGTATATCCTTGTGTTCCCAAAAATTGGAATCATAGTAGGTTCCTTGGAAGAAGTTCAATAGCTTGAGGTGATCTCGGATGGCGACTTATAAGAAGGATAGTCCTAGATTTGATGGAACAAGTTATTCTTTGTGGAAGACTCAAATGGAGTGCCATTTCAGATGCATTGGTGAACCCTACTGGAACATTACAAGTAATAGGTATGTTATTCCACAAAATGGCCCTACTTCTTCTGCTAATATTAGGGATGCTAAGTATAATATCAAGGCTAAGGAAATGTTGCTGAGTGCTTTGACTGATATTGAGATAACAAATGTGATGGATTTGAAGACTGCTTATGAGATATGGAAAAATTTGGAGACCTTGTATGAAGGTGATGCTAATGTGAAGATTGATAAGCTACAAAGTCTGAAAGGGAAATATGAAAAGTTGAGAATGGGTGATGATGAAAATGTTACTACTTTCATGCAAAGAGTGAATGAACTTGTGTGTGGTATCAGATGTGCTGGTGGATAGATAGATGAATCAAAGATTGTTTCTAAAGTGCTTAGATCCTTGCCTAATTCTTACAAAGTCAAAGCTAGTGCTATTGAAGAGCTCTGGATTGTGACAAATGTTACCAAAGATACCTTGATTGGTAAGCTTACTACTTTTGAGTTGAGTGAATTTGGTGATGCCCTTCCTAAGGTAGAATCTGTATTCAAGGCCACTACTTCTGGAAGAGATAAATAGAGATATGATCTAGGTGAAAGTTCATCAAGAAAGATATTCAATTATGAGGATGAAATGAAACAACTCAATGAAGAAGAAAGAGGGCTAGAAGAGCTTGAAGCACTGATTGTGAAAAGAGAAGCTAGAGGACAAGGTAAGTATAAGGGGAAGTTTCCTATTAAATGTTTCTCTTGCAATAAGATAGGTCATTTTGCATCAAGATGTCTTGAAAGAGTTTCCAAGCCAAGATATAACAAGCCTAAATTTCAAAAGAAGTGTTACTATGCTATTGATAAAGGTGTGATAGATGATGAATATGATAAAGAAAATGCAAGTGAAGATGAATTTGTATTTATTGCTATCAAGGAAAATAATCCCATGTCTACTGAATCTGATAATTGTACAAATGTGGAGAAAGCCCTAACTGCTCGAGTTGAAGAGAAAGATGAATGGGTAATTGACAGTGGTTGCTCTCATCATATGACATGAGATAAAGGTAAGTTTGTGAGTTTGGAAAAGTGTGATGGTGGTGTTGTGAGATTTGGTGATGACAAAGCTGGTGTGATCCATGGTAGAGGATGTATTTCTCTCGATAGTAAGCATAATACTGATGATGTCTTGTATGTGGAAGGTTTGAAGCATAATATTTTAAGTGTTGGATAGATGGTTGATAAGGGTTACAATCTTCAGTTCATGGATGGTAAGTGCAAAATATTGGGAAATTATGGAAATGTGATTGCATCAGGTACAAAAACAAAAGGTAATATCTTTCACTTGAGTGCTACTAGTAAAAGTTGCTTAATTGCTCAAATTGATGAAAGATGGTTGTGGCATAGGAGAATGTGTCATGTTAACTTTGATAATATTGTCAAGATAAGTTTTACTAAGGCTGTGAGAGATCTTCCTAAGTTGATGAAACCTACTAATGCCATATGCAAGGAATTTCAATTAGGAAAGCAAACTAGAATTTCATTTCGAAGCAAACATAAAAATTCAAATGGATTGTTGAAACTTGTATATAATAATTTGTGTGGTCCTACTAGAACCAAAAGTTTACAAGGATACAGGTACTTCATGTTGCTTATTGATGACTATTCAAGAATGATGTGGGCTACTTTCTTAAGCGAGAAATCTGAAGCTCTAGAAAAGTTCAAGATCTTTAAGGCTATGGCTGAGACAAAGATAGGCCTAAAGATTAAATGTTTGAGATCAGATAGAGATGGTGAATTCACTTTTGGTGAGTTTAATTATTTTTGTGAAGAATGTAGAATAAAGAGACAATTATCTGCACCGTGGACCCCTCAACAAAATGGAGTTGTGGAAAGGAAGAACAAAACAGTTCTAGATGTTGTTAGAACTATGATGTTAGAAGGAAATGTATCTCATATCTACTGGAGAGAAGTTGTGAGCACTACTATGTACACACTTAACTGGGTACAAATCAAAGGTGATATTGGTAAGAATCCTTTTGAGCTATGGATTGGTCAAAAGCCTACTATTAGATATTTCAAGATATTTGGAAGAAAGTGTTATATCAAAAGAGATGAAGATATAGGAAAGTTTGATGCTAGGAGTGATGAAGAAATCTTTTTGGGTTATTCTACTAAAAGAAAGGCCTACTTGTGTTACAATAAGAGATTGAAGAAAATGGTTGAAAGTGCAAATGTTAAGGTTGAGGAAGACATAGCTACACCAGCCAAAACCTATGGATATGATTCTAATGATTAGAATGATAGTACAAACAAAGGAAAGCATGTTTAGAATTCAAGTCAAGTTCAAATCATTCCAGTGAATCAAGAAGATCAAGATGAAGAAGAGAGATCAGAAGAGCTTGAAATTCAAGAACACCCTAAGACTCCGAGGTATGTAAGGTTGATTCACTTAGACAATCAGATCATGGGTGATAAGAACAAATGTGTTTAGAATAGGAGAAATATTGCAGAAGAATACTCTTTGATTTCAAAGACTGAGCCTAACAATATGAATGAAGCATGCAAAGATGAACATTGGGTTGAAGCAATGAAAGAGGAACTATAGCAGATTGAAAATAATGATACATGGATTCTTGTTCCTAGACCTGAAGATACAAATGTAATTAGAACCAAATGGTTCTTTAGAAAAAAACTAAATGAGCAAGGTGGAGTGGTTAGAAACAAAGCGAGACTAGTATGTAAGGGATATTCACAAATGGAAGGTATTGATCTTGAAGAAACCTTTGCCCTTGTTGCTAGAATTGAAGCCATGAGATTGTTTCTTGCTTATGTTGCTTACAAAGACTACAAGGTTTATCAGATGGATGTCAAGTTAGTTTTTCTAAATGGCGAGTTGGAAGAAGAGGTGTATATTGAACAACCAGATGGATTTCAGTTGAATAATAAGGGACATATGGTTTTTCAGTTGAAGAAAGCATTGTATGGACTCAAGCAAGCCCCTAGAGCATGGTATGCCAGATTGGATAAGTACTTGGTGAAGCTTGGATTTAACAAAAGTACTACTGATAGCAATATGTAATTCAAGATTGATCATAATAAAGATTTGATTGTGGAAGTCTTTGTTGATGATATCATATTTGGAGGAGATGATAGCTTGTACATGAAGTTTGCTGATGAGATGCAAAATGAATTTGAGATGTCAATGATTGGAGAGATGAAATTATTCTTGGGATTGAAAATTACTCAATTAGATAAAGGGATCTTTATATCTCAGTCCAAGTATGTGAAAGAATTGCTGAAGAAATTTGGGATGGAAGATTCAAAGCCAGTTGGTACACCCATGGTGACTAGATGCAAGTTGACAATTGATGATGATTATCCGAAGGAAAATCAGACTAGATACAGATCAATGATTGGTGGATTGCTCTACTTGACTCAAACTAGGCCTAATATCATGAATGTTATATGTATTGTTGCAATATTTCAAGTTGATCCTAAAGAATCTCATGTGACTACTGTGAAGAGGATTTTCAGATACTTGAAGGGGACAGTTGATTTTGGCCTATGGTATCCTAAAGATGATGATCTTACTTTGAGTGCCTTTACTGATGCTGATTGGGCAGGAGATATGAATGATAGGAAAAGTACTAGTGGTGGAGCATTTTTCTTTGGAAAGAAGCTAATTTCATGGTTAAGCAAAAATCAAAATGCTATTTCTTTTTCTATTGCAGAGGCAAAATACATTGTTGCTACTAATAATTGTAATCAAGTACTATGGATGAAGCAGATGTTGAAGGATACCAGAGTTGTGTATGATGAGCCTATTGTTATATTCTATGATAAATCTAGTGCTATTAAAATTTCTAAGAATCCGGTGTTGCATTCCAAGACCAAGCATATATATATCAAATTTCACTTTTTGACATAAAAAGTAAGTGAAAAAGGAAGTCAGATTGGAGTATGTGCCTACTAAGGAGAAAATTGTAGACATATTTACCAAGCCATTTCCTAAGGATAATTTTGAGTATCTCAGAGGGAAGTTATGGGTGATTACCCCTCCTAATCAGAACTAAGATGCATTTATTTGCTTCAATCCATGCATTTCATGATCATATTTTGATCTGGATTGATGTTGTGGTTGTTGCTACTCAGGGGGAGTAGTTAGATGTTCAGATGTTCAGGTGTTCAGATATGTGGTTCAAAGCTTGTATAGAAGAGATCTTTGTCATTGATGACAAAGGGGGAGAAGGGTAATGTGAAAAACTTTCTAGAAGAGTCATAACCTAAGGGGGAGTAAGTGTAGTTGTGTTGATGATTTTTTCACATCATGTGTTGCCATCAATTCCAAAGGGGGAGATTGTTGAATGTTGTGGTTGTGTTTCTAATATGTTGTTTTCATTGATGTCAAAACTATTAGCATTAGTGCATTAGAAGCTGCATATGTCGAGGATATTGAGAAAATTGTAATAAAAAGTGTTGCAGGTTGTCAATGGTGAAGTGAAGTTCAGTATATCGGTGAACTCAATATGTTGTTTTTAGAGGTTATGGACTAGAGGCTTTTTTATTAAGTATATCTAGTTTATCCATGTTGATTTTCAGAGATCCATGTGAAGATTTGATCAAGTTATGAAGATTTGTATTTTGACAATTTTTCTATTACTTCACTTTATGTTCCTGAATGAAGATCATGTGATTTCACTAAGTTCAGTTGCTACAAATGCTTCTTTGGTGTTTCATGATGTTTGTGGATGTTTCTAGATCATTCTCTATTTGTGTTGCATGTCTACATTTATCATTGTGCTCGTGATCCAATATTTTCTCTTGAGTGTTCATGTTTTTCATGTTCTTGGCTGACAAGGTGTTGAAGCATGTTGTGGATCTTCAAAGAGTAATTAATTGAAGTGGTTCATGTTTGAGGATGTTATTTTTGGTCTTCACTATGTTGTGGTTGACCTTGGTTGATTCACATAGAAAATATTTATTGTTTTGGGCCGACTATTTATATTCATTTTATTATTTTTTTGTGGCTGACTTATAGCGATGTAATTTCTGGTTGCGGATATATAAGAGTGATTGTTTATTCAAATTAAAGTGTGTAAGAGTGAAGTGTGTGAGTCCTATGTGAGAATATTGTTTAGATCATTTGAAGGCAGAGTAGAGAGTGAAGGAGAGTGAAGAAGAGTGAATAAGTGTTCATGTGCTTAACTGAAACTATAACCAAGCATTAGCAAATGCTATTTTCTTAGCTCAAAATCTCATGGATATAATTAGAACCTTTTTGTAAGATAGTGTGTCTTCCTTTGTAATTGAGCAGTGAGCTCTAGGTAGTGTGCCTGAATGCATGTGTATTCCCCATTCATATTTCCTTATACTTTTAACAGGGTATAATCTTGTGGACTGACCTCCACCATAGTTTTTCCCTTAACAGGGTTTCCACGTAAAAAATCTTGGTGTTATGTGTGATTCTGATGTGTTTTTCATTCATGCTTTCATGGTTATTGATCTGATCTGATCTGTGAATAAGGTTAATAAAGCTGAATAAGTTTAAAATTTTGTGACAACTAATTCACCCCCCACTCAATTGTCTATCCTTGTGTTTCCTACATGTTATGCTTTCTATTTTGAGTGATGTCTAGGCTAAGTGCAAATGTAGATTTTAGATGATATTCAGTGATGTAAGATGTAAAAATGCAACCTATATGCACTTTCACTAATGCAAGATTTAGAAACCCTAGATGCCAATTAACTAATGCAAAACCTAATGCAAAGTCAATGCAAGCTATACCTAGGATTATGATGCACTCCAAATTAGAAAATGAAATGTTCTAAATGTGGGTTCACCAAAATGAAACACTGGAAAATGGATTTGCTACTTATGGTTTATGACATAGAGCAAACACATTCTCCAATCATTCCATTGAAGCTGGAAAACCCTAGAGATCTCAATCTAAGGTATGCAAGGAGAGAGAGATCTTGCAATAGGGTTTTCCTAGGGTCTAATTATAAACTAAGGGTTTACCACCAAGCTAGGGATTGGAAACACAAATGAAATGCAAGACCTAATACTTAAACCTAATGCAATGCAATCTTTCACTAAATGACCTAGAAAAGTATGCAAATTAGAACAAAGAATTGCAAGATGGAATGTGTGCACTTGGAAACCTAAAGAGGACTGGATGAAGCACTAAAATGATGACAACACTGATTTTAATGCTAACTAGGACTCATACACCAGATTGGGTGATTTAGTCCTAGATCAGGGTTTATGGTCTGGAACAGGTTTTTGACAGTGTGGATCTCGAATTTGCAAAAATCTAGAAATTGACCTGTACTGGGAGTCATAAGCCAGAAGTGGTGTATTGGTCTAGTTAGGGTTTTCTAAAAATTCAAAGTTTGATTCTACTCCTCAATGTATGCTTTGCCCTTTCCACTTGATTTTTAGGTTTGAAACTCTGATTTACAACCTGTAGAAGTCTTCCAATGATCTCCAATGCAAGGTGACAACTTTGACAATTTTGAACACTTTGAAAAATTTCTCCAACCTTTCTCTTCAATGTATCTTCAATCTAGATCTACAAATCACACACAAAAGTGAGGGAAAATTTATATTTTTTTATTGGAAAGGGGTTTTCCTTGGTCAAACCCCATTTTGGTAATCAAACCTTGAAATAAAATGAAATAAAGAGGAATGATGAATGAACAAAATGAAATGTTGCAACTGACCAAAACCTAGCAAAAAAGTGTTACAAACATGTATAAAGTGGCTCCAATGGACGTAGATCTTGAATCTTGCTTGAATGTGATATATCTTGACTTGAGTGCTATCTTGAATCATGAAACCCTACATCACAATTGTTAACTCAAAAACAAACATGATGCATGATGACTTTGACATGATGCTTAATGCTTGAATAATGCTCTAAAACACTTGATAATCAACCTTGAATGCTCTTGAATGCTCTTGTAAACACTTGAATGCTCTTTTGAACTCAAATTTTCTATATGCATGAATACTTGAATGCTTTGGATGAAAAAGAGTGAAATAACCTTGTATTTATACTTGTTTATGCCAAATTTTTTGAAATTACAATCTACAAGCTGACATTAGATCTAGGAGAATTAAATACCACCAAGAATTTGAATTAATTTTGACTTTGGGCCACATGTGACTCATATGCTAGAAATGGCGTAGGAGTCCCATTAAGCATTAATTATGGGACAATTTTCAAAAATGCTTAGAAAGGTGCAAAATACAGACTGGGACCCAAAAACCTAGGTGGGACTCATACGCCCAAGGTGGCGTATGAGTCCCAAATCACTAAATTTGGGCCACACAACCTGAAAAAAATGAATTATGATTGGATGTTGATTTATGTTAGGATTATCCTCGGAAAGATGCATTAAATGAGGCTTGCGGATGGAAAATAAGGCCAATTAAAGCATAAAGAAGTCCAATTATTTATGAAAACCATAGAAAAGTGTGAAAGTGTTACAACACTTTACAACACTCTAAATAAGGTATAATTAAGTTTATTTAGCTCACAAGGGCCCAAGACCTAATGTGAATGTGTCAAACACATTACAACACTAAATCAAGGCAACATTCTGCTCAATTTAACAAGGAGTGCCCAAACAAGCAAGGAAAAGTAAAGGGATACTTTTTCTATTGCCACAGTAGTTGACTCATACAATAAGTTGAAGATGAGGAATTTTGGACCATGTAAGATACTTAGGAAGTTTGATTCTAGAAATGCATATGAAGTAGAGTTGTCAAAGACATTGGGTATACCACCTATTTTCAATATTGTAGACATATATGAGTTTTATGAAGGAAAATTGAGTGGTAGTAGTAATGAAGTGGATTTGAAGGAGTAGTTAGCACATCAAGAACTAGAGAATATTGAGTAGATTTTGGATACCATAACCAATAGGAGCACTAGGAACAAGCAATACAAAGAGTATCTTGTGAAGTGGAAAGGAAGTCTAGTGGAGGATTCATCATGGATTTCTTAGGCTGAGGTGCACCATCTTGGTTTTCCTCTTAGCCTTGGTAAGTGAGGGACTCACTTTTATTCCAACCCTAAGTGTTTGATATAGGAGCATCCCTGGTTGTAAAATAATCCTACATCAACCAAAAATAGTTCTTTTTTTACATTGCATTATGTAGCAGCTTTAGTAGCTCATTCCATATTTTACCCCATCTTTGTTTCTTAGCTCGTAGAGAAGGATATAGCATCTTCACATCAACATCTATCACATAGCCATATTTCACATCATTTTCAATTATCTGTTGAAAGTTGTCGCTCTCAAAATTTCATTATATTTACTGGTCAGCTAGAGCATTTGGAGCTAACCTGGTCTAGTTTCTTAGTTCAGACCTATTCCAGATCGTACAAAGCCTAATGGGACTTCATACAAGTATCTTGGGTCATTTGGGACCTATCTTGAATATTCCTAATTTAATTCATTGCGCATGGAGCTAATTCTTCATATCTTGATGCTGACATTGAAATTTGATCACTCATCCAATTTTAGACCTTTGTGGCTGATGCAAACCTAGAATGGAGCTTGAGAAGCATATTTATAAGTAGCTTAATCATTGTAGATCAGTAGTTCTAGATAATTTTTAAATTAGATGTTTTAGGTTCATTACAATTCGCACAAACCCTTTAGGGGCATGTAATAAGGCCTGTTGGCCAATTGTATTGTTCAAATCCCTTGAGGCAAGGCTTGTGAACCCTGGATATTCGCCCATGAGGTAGAGTTTGCATGTATGATTATCAGCTCAATAATATTTCATGTTCGCATATCAATTTATTGTGTTATTTCCGTTGTGTTGACTTATTGCTACACATTCCAGATTGTTCCTTCTGGAACCCTCCCACTGTGATTGCACCACTATCTATGGAGGTGGGAACACCCACACTATAAAGATCACACCCACATTTTTTTATTATAAATTTCTTTTAATATTTCTTTTTCATACTCAAATATCTCTATTCATATGGAATAGACTTCCATCTAACCAGAATGTGTCAAGTTTCATACTCAGATATATCTATTCATACAAAATAGACTTCCATCCATCCTAGATGGGTCTCTAACCAAATGGGTTAGGATTTTGTCCATACGGGATAAGATTTCCAACTATCTATATGGGATAGGTGTTGATGCCTAAATTTGTGAGGCAAACAACCTTATGGGAAACTCAATTAATGGGGGGACCAATTGCGCTAAACTGAGTAACCTCTGGGTATTTTAAAGAAGTCGGATCCTTCTATATTTGGGGGGTTTGGAATGGGAAAAGGAATAAAATATAAAAATAAAGTTTAATCTAAGGCAATGTGCTAAGAGTTAAGTAAGGGCACGAAAAATATTCCTTTCAGATGAGATTTAAGGGCCCGTTTAACAATCTGCATGTCCATAAATAATAGAAAGCATAGATGAAAAACCTAATAAGTTTACCAAATAACATAACACAACTTCCATACACATTTACTGAACAAGAAGAGTTCAAGACATGATCTGAATCAAGAAATTTATATTGAAATTGTAGAAGTCTTGTAGATAAACTACTAAGTACAAGAAACAACATAGTATAATGTTTTATCCATTAATTAAGAAACATAGAGGGAGAACAATATGGCACAGTCTGTGAGTCTTAATACAATAATCAAAACAATACAAAAGGCATACAATATTTTCACTTATTTTTGTCATTTTCCAACCCCTTTTCTAAGAGTTGGAGCAGTATATATAGATGATCATTCCACCACTTGAGAGCCAACAATAGAAGAGATTTTGAAACATAGAATGTAGTCACCTTCGAACAAGATGTGTCTCTCTACAAATGATGACTGTGGTCCTAGGGAAGAAGCAGTGAAATTACTATGAAGACACGTGTTGTCTACCCACATAATTGGTTAGGATAGATGGCACAATGATGGGGCTTCAGATTCATTCCTACCTTCCTTGCGATCAAATTCCCTAAGGAGAAGACACATGGAGAAGTATCCATTTCAAGTGTTGACTGTGGGGTTTGGCAAAAGGTTTCCATTGGACTGATGCAATGTGGCACACGAGCGGAGCTCAGAGGGAGAGAAAAGGGAAAAAGGTTCTCAAAGGCCTGCACTACTGACACATGGTGAATAGGCGGGGCTTGATAGAGAAGCAAGAGAAGAAAACCTTCCAAGGAGTGTGCATCAGACACGTGGAGCAAGAGGGTGAAGGAGATTCAAAAAGGGGCCCAAAGATATTCAAACACATGGGGCACGGGATGGGCCAATGCAAAAATAAACCATGACCACCCAGAGGGAGCTTAAGGATTTTAATCCATAGCTTTTCGCAACTATCAGGGGCATTTCGCCTGCTAAATGGGAATCGAAATTTTTTGGTTTGAAGACCAGATCCTTATCCATTGGGCAACGATTAGAGATTCAAAAGGATAGTTTGTAGAGGCAGCTAGTTGGCCTCAGATGGCATCGATTGGGCATGCAAATTCTCTTGCACCTAATGCAGATCGATTATTTCTTTGAAGGGTAGCTCCATGGAGATCCCGATCCTTGACTCGAGTTGAAAGAGAAGTCATGCTATCTGATGGGTTGTGCCTTCTATGTCTGTAGCATTGGGAGGTTGACTAAAATCTTGAAAGGAAGATAAATCTTGTTTCTTTTCCTCGATCTTTGTTGCAATATATTCCATTGTGGCCATCGAATCATCAGAGAGAAAAGGGGAAGGAAAGCCCATTTGAGTCAAATGGGGGAATTGCATCCACATTTTGTTCATAGGCAAACTTAGTGTTGTTGAGCAATTGCTAGCTTGGAGAATGGCCGCATGACAATAGATGAATTCTCTCACCGTCTTGGCTGCTGACCTCCAATCTTCAATCCCTGCATTCACCAAGTCACTATTTTCCACCATGTATAACTTGTCCAACAACTTCTCCACCTCGGGCACCTTTTCTGCAATGAACTATGAAATTTTCTCCATCGTTCCACCCACTTCCTTGGTTAAACCCAACATCTCTACCATGAATTGGAGCACCGACTAAAGAGTCAAACAGAAAGAATTGACTCTCTCCCAGTAGGAGATAGATAACTGTTGGGCTACTAAAAGGAGATCTAACTGAGGAGTAGGGGGTTGGGGAGGATTTTTCAAAAGAACAATTTCCATCTCCTTTGACCCCACAACTTGCATTAGCTCTTCAATTCTCTTTTTCGTGGCTAAGAGTCATTCCTAAAGAGTCCTCAACTCAGAAAGCAATTGATCCTCAGCCTGGCCTCGGGTTGTGGATTCTTTTTCCAAGGAGAGCTTTAGTTCTTAGATCTCCTTCTCAAACTGAGCTTGTCGGTCCTAGAACTCCTTGTCTTTTTGCTACATTTTTTGCTCTAATTGAACTCATTGATCCCAAAGGTCTTCATTCTTCTATTGAATTTCTTCCTCCACCTAGGCCAATCGGTCTTGTAATTCTTAGTTTTTCTACTATAGTTCAGTAACCAGGTTGGAATCCAGGGACTAGAACTTTGCAAGTTCCTCATAAAGTTTGGCCTTTTCTTCCTGCGCTTGTTGAGATATTCGTGCAATTTTATCATCCTTATATTTTTCCTTTTTCAGTAGGGTCTCCAACCTTTCCTTAATGTTCTTGAGCTCCTCTTCCTTTTTCTTCAGTTGGCGACTATGCTTGAGAAAGTTGGCAGTCACTTCTCACTGGGTTTCTTCCTTCAACTCAACTTTGTCTTGTGGCCGGGCTGCACATAGATCAATCCCTACAACATGGATTATATAATCCTCAGGTTGCATCTCCCCTTTTGGTTTGATGGTGTTTGGAGTCATGGTTGCAAAATGCAATGATCCCTGAAATTCATTGAAAAGGGTCTATACACATGGCTTGAAAAGCTTCACTCCATCCTTTTCTTTTCTCTTCTAGACCCTGATAGCCCATGCTACTTTAGTTTTGTTGCTTTTCCCCATAAATTCTACTAGAAATTTAATTAATTTTCTAGCAAAGGGCACACTGGGAGGAAGAACAAAAGGGAACAAGAGAGTTGTGGTCCCAAATGATGTCTTCTTTGGCAGAGAGACTGTTAATGGGGAGAATGGGGGTATGTTATGCCAAGGTCCAATTTGGGAAGTGACAAAAGGAATCATAGGGAGTGGTGGTGGTAGCAGAGATGCAGAGGATACCAATTATTGGGAAAGATGAGTTGGAGCTGATGCAATGGTAGAAAAAGGATTAGCAATGGTGGATCCAGATTGGGCTATGACAAAAGGTGGGACAGATTGCGGGGGAGTAAAAACTACTTGTCCAATTTGGGATAATTGAGAGAAACCTCCTGCGATCATGGAAGAAGAAAGTGATAGGCCAACACTCAAAGTAATTGCGGGAATGGATACAATAGAGGTAACCAAAGATTATGAAGCAAGAAGAGAGGGAAAGAAAGATACCTGAGTTGCAGAGGATTCTGATCCTTGGATTGTTGCAGGTTCTTGTGAGCCTTCTCCAGAAGTTGCATCCCTATGCAGCCTCTTGTTAGGTGGAGAATTGTCCACCTCTATGACCTCCTAAGGTTGCTAGGCTACTCTGGATCTCTTCGCAGCCCTTGTACATGGTAGCGAGGCCTTCGAATGCGATGTAGTCACTTGCGCGATCATTGGAGCTTTGTCGGGCTGCTCCACCTCTTTTCCAATTCTCTGTGTTTGGGCCTTTTTTCCTCTTTTATCTTTAATATTTCCCTTACTTCATCTAGATCTACATCCTCATCATTGCTTGCATCAGTATCTTCATGCCCTCTATTTCATAGATCATCAAATCTATCATCCTTGTCTGTCTCCTGGAACATGGCATCAAGGCATTTGCTCTCCTAACAATAAATCCAAAACTCTACAATTTTTTCCTCACTCCACTGCCATTGCTTGACTAGTTGATTACAAAGGGTGGCCCCCATTTTAAGATTTTCATTGGACTTCTCCAAATGAAAATAGAAAGAGAGCCATGGTGGCCTTTTATCATCAGTAGGAACATAGGCTAGGTCCATAAATAGATCATCCTAGTCCCCTGACTGTGGATTCTACCACTTTTCCCAGTATGAACGAGAGTTGTGAGTCACTTTAACGTTCAGCTCCACTAAGTCATCATTAGGATTATAATCCCATTTGTCACAAATTAATACCAGGCCTAGATGAGCCAGCTTCACCTCTAGTAGACCATGTGTCTACTTTTCTAACATTATTACCCTACCGAAGGTCAAAGGGCATTTGAAAAAACATTTTTACTTCTTTCCTCCACAAAATTTGACGTTGATAATCGCCAATTGTTGAAACAACTCAAGGGCCAACACCTTGTTTGTGATGCATACCGAGAGCCAGAATGGCTCCTCGATAAAACCATGTAGCCTAACGAAAGTAAAATCCTCCCCAAGGAACTAGTCACCAGGAGGAGTGAAATTCTGTATCCATCCGGTTTGCTTGGAGGAAAGCTGATAACCCTCACCATCCTTACTAAAATCGTTCAAAATCAGAGCCAAGAAACACCTGAAAAATGAATAGTAATCATAAGTTGCAAAAAGGATGGGATTCCACATAGAAACCGACCTTCTTACTCCTTTTTCATTAAACATAGCCAAATCCATATGGTTTCTAAAGAAGTTAGGATTTTGGTGTAAAAGCATGTGAGCAAGGAGAAAAGAAAACTTGAACCTATGTTGTGTGTTGTATTCCTTGAATTGGTTCAACATCTCCCGGACAATGACTTCTGTGAAGTCATACTAGAATAAAGAATGTTGTTTTCTTAGCTGAAAACCTAGACCCATTTGAAACTCCATAACATCCCTATCACTATCCATACCACAAAAAAAAACCATCATAGAGAAGGCATCCTACAAGTTTGAGTTGAAAGCATTGTGCACAACTAGAAACTATGGTGGCTTTTCCACATCTTCCCTGGGCTTTTTTGTTTCTTGATTATAAAAGTCTAGAGCAAACTTTTTGGTCCTCCAGAAATCTTCCCTCCCTTCTACAGTGAATGTCTCCATTATTTCTTCTCTAGAGCTCCTTCTGGTAGGGATGCATAGCATATTCCTAATAGCATCCATGTTGATGACAATGCTCAGTGTCTGGCCTTCAATAGCACTAGTATCTGGGTTGAAACGTTGAGCACACTCGTGAACTAGTTCTGGGCAGTGGTGCACAAAAGGAACCATATACTGAGGGAGACTACAAAACCATTACTTGTATGCCAAGGACTCCTGGCTACTGGTAATTTTCATCCTCTCATAGGTAACTTCCCTAAGACTCTTAGGGTTGGTTCTAAGGATAGGGTCGTGAATGCTATCCCATTCTTTTGTTATCAGGGCCTTGTCCTTGTGATTAATCTTCTTTATGACCTGCATGTGAGGCCATTTTGACTTATCTGGTATCCCAAGCAAGGCATAAGAGATTTCATTGAAGATATTAGTGATTGGTATTGCTAACATGGCATCAAATAAGATTTGAACTGCCTCACTTTGTGCTTCCATTTGAGGATTTTGGGCCATTCCAAGACTCTATACACTTTGTGAACACTCCACTTTCCTACAACTCACTTGGGCTCTTCAACAAACTATGCACTCAAAGCCTTTCGCAATGAACAATGTACTCAATAAATCTTTAGAGTGTTGTTCTTCTGCATGCAACACTTAGCCTTTCCTTATTCAGGAGTTGGAAACAATAGTTGTTTCAAGCAATAAATTTGGCATGTATCACCAACTCTTTCGTGCATGGAAAATGAATTCCCACTCCTTTCAAAAATACAATAGTTCATAGTGGCAATTAGTCATTATGACCTACGGTACCATCCCCCTAGAAATTGAGCCACAAATTGAAGGCTTATGAGACCATTCACATGCTCCTCAATTAATAACTTGAAAATAATGATTAAGCAAGAAGGCACAATAATTACAGGAAAATATTTGAGTTCATCCTTGGAGACTAAAAAGTGCTCATAGTGTGACACCTAGCACTTGAATGTGTAGATCATTACCTATGCCTACCACTAGTTTAAGCTGATTAATTACTTCTTCTTAACTTGCATGCAACAATTCATACACAACAAGCACAACTTGGTGAGATTTTCGAGTTTGCACCCAATAGGATTTTTGAGTTTGCTCTAAGTGGGATTTTTGAGTTTGCTCTCAACATCATGCTTATCACACACATTGTACCTTGGCCCTTTCTATAAATAGACTTAAGGAAATCAACATAATGTGCATTTGGTAGTTGGGATGAATTTTCATTTGGTAATTGGGACTAGAGATAGGCGCAATGAATACTCCAATTAGGCTTACTAGAAATAGGTTGCAGGCAACTTTTTTAGGTGAAATTTCTAGCAGACGTTTAAAGCACACGACTAAGAACAAGCATTCTCTAGCAATGATTATGATGAAATGGGTACTGGGGATGGATTGCATAGAATATGAGGATAAGTATAGAGTAAATACTAACATTTTCTCTCACTTTGTTGCCTCTTTGCTTGACATACATGTACCTAAGTAGATGATACTGTGACTCACCATGGAAATCTTCCCAAAGTGCTACCTTGGAGGCCTTACCAAAGTTATGAAAAATGTGGTGTATGGTCTTGGTCTTCCCATAGCAAGTGATCTCCACTGACACATTGAAGAGGATGTAGTGGTGTTGTGGGTATCATTCCTAAGCGGATTTTGCATTATGATGATTGGAGAGCACCGCCATAGAGTTTCTCGTGCTTGCCACATCCTATTGCAATGCTACAACATAGTACTATTCTATGACTTGGAGTGGTACATCAACTTTAGAAACTTGGTGTTTCCTCCTCCACTTCTTGTTGTTGTCCCTATGGTTGATAATGTGGTTGTTCCTGATGTTGCTTCGATTGAACCTGCTGCTACTCCTATTGGTGATGTTGTCCCAGTCGAAGAATGAACTCTTCTCTCTTCCTTTTTTTGTATATATGCCTTAGAATGATTTTAATGCATGTGCTTGAAAAGTTGATTAGTAAATATATATACTCAAAAAGTACATGGCCTGAGAGCCATTTTAAATTGTAATATCAAAGTATATATTACCATATAATAAATATAAATCTCTTTTTGTCAAAATTTTGTCTCTTTTTCTTTTCTCTGCTTCTTGTATCATGGGTTTCGTTTAATGAAGAACAGGCTAAACAAAACATAAAGAAAATTTACATAATTACATATTTACATTGGAAAAAGGATTAATAAAGCTAATTAAACAATTTGAGGTGAATTCTATTGACTGGAATTCCCAATGCTTCTTTCTCCATATTTTCTAATTCAAATGCATTATGTTGCTTGCATTGAATAATTCGAAAAGGGCCTTCCCATAGACTATCAATTTTTTTTGTGTTGGCTAGGCTTTGCGGTTCTCTCATTGAACTTTAGCACTGAGTCTCTACATTTAAGACCCTAGTCAGAGGTCTTCTTGTCAAACCACCTCTTAACCACTTGTTGATGGTTAGACATGGCTATTAGGGCTTTTCTGCATTTCTCTTGCACCTCCAACAACACATCCAACCGAATCTCCATGGCTTCATTATGCTCAACCTCTAGATACTTGAGCAATTGTAATGCGGGAATTTCTATGGAGAAGGGAAATAGCGCTTCCTTCCTATATACCAACTCATATGGTGAAGTCTTTGTTACAAGTATGAGCAAGTTTGGTGGTGTTGTCATTAATATTGTCATTGATGTCTACATAGTTTAGTATGTTGCATATTGTGCATGCATATTTGAGATGTTGTGAGTACATGGAGCTATGCTTATGATGTTTCAAATTTGCTAAATGATTAGTTTCTACGTGCTTTTGATAAAATTAATAAAGAGTGAAGTCAGAGTTATGTATGGGTTTAGAATGTGCTTCGGTATGTGCTCCACGTTTCTTCTGTGTTGATCTTATGCTCATGCGGATCTAAAGGTTTGTTGTTGGTGATCTGTTGGTGTCATCTTCTTATTTGTATCTTCTGGTTTGATGGAGTGTGAAAGTTGCGTTCACCGGTATGTGAACTATTTTGGCATAGTTGGTTATCTATGGACTGGAAGAAATGTTTCTGCTCCATAGTCCTCCACTGTTTTGTTTTAGGTCTTGCAGATTTGGAATATGTCTTGTAATGGTGTTCTCTTGGTTCTGGCAAAGATGTTTGTGGTTTGGTGATCCGAAATTTGAGTTTCAAAGTTGATGCATGTGTTCGCATAGTCTGGATGGAATTATGGAAGGTGTTTTGTGTTCGAAAGTTGTTGCACCTACTGCGGATGTATCTGGAAGTATCTAAGATGTGTTCTTGTGCATGATGAAGCATGTTGCATCATCTGCATGTTATCTTCTTGCTGGGAAGCATGTAATTCAATGTTCATTTGTGTTTTTATTAGGTTTGACTGACCTGGTGTTTACACTTCATATGAAGAATTAAAAATTTAATCAAGGAAGCATGTGGTTGATCTGAGATTTTGTTTTTGTTCTTGGTTAAGTATTTAATTGGTCCACTCTCTTTCCTTTCCACCACAAGAGTGTTGAGTTGCCTACCTAGTTTGAATTTATGGAATGAAGAGTATGTGGCTGACCTTGGAGAAAGTTTCTAAGGTTGAAGAGGGTATAAATGCAAGTTGAGATGCAAAGAATTATAATCATACATAAGTAATGAAGTAAGCAACAAGTGAAGAGAAGAATTGTATGAAAGTGAGTTGAGGCAACAATACTTTATTGTGTTAGATTCTTGAAAGCAGTGAGCTGAAGATTTATGCAATCTTTTGATCAAGGCTATGAATGTGTGTATATTGCTATGGTGGATCTTTCTATTATCTTTTGTATCTATATATAGTGAGCCTCCTTGATGGACATTGAGTCCTTTCTATAGGTAGTCAGCCTTTGTATTTAGGCAGTGAACTTGTTGTATTCGGTTTTGCTATCACTTTATATTATGAGTTAATCCTCACCATAGTTTTTCCCTCTTTGGGTTTTCCATGTAAAATATGGTGTTCATTGTATTGATTTTTCTTTATATTATCTGCATTTCATGTTCATACTTAATAATAGAATAGTGTGGTTGTGAAATTGATAAGTGTTGAAGTATTGTGTTTGAATTTGGTGACAACTAATTCACCCCCCTCTTAGTTGTCTTGCTCCTTTTAATAGTATTTAGGAATTGCTTGGGGGTTATTCATTTTTCCCAAAGCACTTCTTTTAGGTTTTGATGCCACTCTCTTTGATGCTCCTACCTGATTCTTTTAATGAGTCAGACTAAATGTTTATTAGTTAACTCAGCTAGACCATTTCCCTATGGGTAATAGTTTGAAGATGTCTTTAGGAATATGTCGTGCTTAAGTGTGAATTGGCATACCTTCGAACCCAGGAGGGATTTTGCATTGTCAAAGATGATGGTCTTTGGCGAGCTGAACCTTGTTACCAGTTCTTCAAAAAAGTTTACAATCTCTACCTCTATCGCATTCTTCAAGGGCATGAGCTTAGTCCATTTGGAAAAGTAGTTTGTAGCTGTGAGGATCCATTTATGTCTAGCACTAGAAGTGGGATTAATCATCCTGATGAAATCTAGTTCCCACTATGCGAAGGGTTCTTCAACCACTATCAGATTCAGAGGCATTGTGGAGTTTTTCCTTTTTCCTGTGAAGAATTGGAATTCTTTGTAGGATTTAACCAAAGAGTGTGATTCATTGAACAATGTAGGCTAGAAGTACCCGACACATATAATTTTGATGGCAGTGGTCTTTGCAGAGAAGTGTCTGCTCGCGGGACTGTTATGAAAAATGTCTAGAATTATTTTAGCTTGCTTTGAGGTGACGTACCATAGTAGAACACCATTAAAGTTGCTTTTGAAAAGAACTTCTTTGATGAGCACATATCCACTATTCTGCAATCTATAGAATCTTTTGAGAAGGGAGGCTCATCGAATATTTCCTAGACTACATGAATCTCATCCTATCCTCCAACCAGCAACCTTCAGACTTGGATTCATTCATCAGAACCAACTTGGGTTGTTCTTCCTTAGCTTCTAATTCTTTGTCATGTGCCAGATACTTGCACAATTCTCTTCCTTGCACAATCTTTTTGCGCCTAAACTCAATGTCATATTCGAGGATTTTAGTAATCTAGTTGGCCCTTTTTTCTGTGATTTCTCCTTCCATAATGTATTTTTGCACTCTGGAACGCATGACATATACAACCACCTTATTGTAAGATATAATGTGTCAGAACTTCTTGAGCCCCTTAACAATGGTGAATGCTTGCCTTTTGATGAATTTATAGTTTGTCTCATAATCCTTTAAGTTCTGCGAGTGGAAATCTATCAGATGTTCTCCCTTTCCTTCATCATCCTTTTGGGTCAAAACAATAGCAATACTGGATTTGCTACTGAACACATACATTATGAAGTCCTTTGATAGGTCTAGATTTACCAGCATAGGAGGTAAAGAAATAGCCTCCTTAACCTTCTCAAATACTTCTCTAGCCTCTTTTGTCCATTTGAACAATTGATCCTTCTTGAGCATTAGGGTGATAGGTCTAATTAAACCTGCAAAATTAGAAATGAATTTTCTTACAAAATTTACCTTTCCTAGGAAGGACTAAACTCCCTTCTTGTTGACTGGTAAGGGAAGTTCCCCGATTTCCTTCACCCACTCTAGATCGATTGCAATTCCATCTTTAGATACCACATGTCCCAATAGTTTTCCTTGCGACACTCTAAAAACACATTTTCTTGGGTTTAGGGATATCCCAAACTTGAGGATTTTTTTAAAAACCATTTCCAGATGATCAAAATGATCATCTTTAGACTTAGAGGATACTGTTAGATCATCCACGTAGATTAAGATAATCTCATTGATCAATTCTCTGAAAGCAATATCTATTGCTCACTAGAAGGTAGCTCACACATTTGAGAGACCAAAGGGAATTTTTAGGTAGGAAAACATCCCCCACTTGGTAGTGAACGCTATTTTTTGTTAGTCCTCCTCTTTTACCTAGATCTAGTTGTAATTGGAGAAGCCATCCAATAGAGAAAACATTTATGAGCTAGCCATAGTTTGCAAGATTGACTCCATGGAGGGCAATGGGTAATGGTCCTTCAGGGATGCTCTGTTCAGATCTCAGAAATCAACACACAGGAGGATGCCTCCATTATTCTTTCAAATAGGAACTAGGTTGGACACCCATGTGTTGTGCTTGATTGAGAAGACAATCTAGGATTGAATTAGCTTTGTTAACTCTTGCACCATCAATGCATCAATCTTTGGATTCACTAGCCTATGCTTCTGGAAAATGGGTTTTGCTCCTTCTGCCAGTTCTATAGTAAGCTGGATGATTTCGAGATCATATGCCTTGAGGTCATCATATGACCAAGCTGCTACTCCTTCATATTTTTCACAAAAATGGATGGGCCATTGTTTGTCTTGGTGTGGGACATCCTTCCCGACCTGAAGTTTCCTTTCATCCCCGACTTGAAGATCTACATAGTCACTTTTTTCTGCTACAAAGTTCCTCTTTTTTCATTCCTGGCATCGTCACAATCGAATAGATTTTCAAGAGTGACCAGCCCTTTTGGAAGCTTCTTGGACCTTGGTTGAATAATTTTCCCTTCACAGGCTTCTGTGATTTTAGGTTGGAGCTAATCCACAAACTCTCTGGAGTGTTGAATGAATGAGTGATGTGTTCATCACTTTCAAACACTTTCTAGCTCTAGTAATTGTCTGGGATTGCTAGTCTGACTCTCACTCACACAGAGTGTATGCTATCAATTAGGTCAGAAACATGGTCAAATTGAGATCCTATCACCGCCATGCAGTCCGTAGCTACATTTTGCTCTCTAGGGACTATTTGGATATTGAAGGATTCAAAGATTTCAATCAAGTCCCAGACTCTATGTCTATAATATCTCATGTAGACATTCTTTGTTGTGGAGAGCCCTTAGATTTGATTGACTACTAGCTCAGAGTCTCTGAACACCATTATTTTTTTAACACATATTTGCTCCACAAGACTTAGACCTTGCACTAGACCTTCATATTCAACTTCGTTGTTCGAACAGGAAAACTAAAAGTGAAAAGACCTAAGGGTATTTTCATTGGATGGGGAAGTCAAACATATTCTGGCTCCTACACCAAGTTCGCATCTTGCTCCATCAAAATGCAGCGTCTACAACCCTGATGCTTAACCACCCTCAGATTCCTTCATGAACTTCAGGATCACTTGATCCTCATCATAGATGACATAGGTTCCCAACCCAGTAGCATGATAATTTTTGAAAGGATCGGTGTCTATAAATTTTCTCAAGAGGACCCCTTCTTGATCAATCTGGTCTCTGGTCACCTTCTCATCCTCTATTGGCTCAACACAATACATTTCATTTTTAGTGATAGAGGTATGAGTGGCCTCAAAGTTAATCATGGATTCATCTGCTACATGTTTTGAATGCAAAGGTTCAGATACTATCTTCATTTTAGCTCCATGCTTAGTCCTAAGGATCAAGTGCAACCAATCTAAGGAAAGATATCCACCTATCTTGGAAGTGAACTCCCAGGATAAGAAAAGACCTAAAATGGGAGGGATGTCTGTGATCACAATATCTTGTGGAACTATGATGCTAGGGAAGGAGAATAGAATCAAGGGGAGGTTTTTAATGACACACATAGTTTCAACCTTGTTCCCATCAAGCTACATAACCCCTTTGTTTAAAGGTTCATAGCTAAGTCCTAAGGCTTCAACTATCTGCTTGTTCATGACTACGGTACTAGCACTAGAGTCAATCATAGAATTGTACAACAAATTCTTACCCACAATGAGAGTCAAGAAGAAGGGTTTCAATTTAGGCTTACATTTATTTCCAGTAGAAGCTTCCTCTCCACTATTTGAGAGAACTTTTTCCTGAGGTAATGGATCAATGACCTTTCCCTTAGGTGGTTGCTTTGCTAGATCCATGCTTGTATCTTCCAGTAGGGCCTTCTACAGTAATGAATTCTACTTTAGAATAGCTAAGATATCCCAAAGAGATACATTAGTAGAGGATTTCTTCAATTCTTCCACCACATTGAATGTCGGTTGATTCAAAGACTTATGTTCCTTAGCTCTTGTTATAAAAATATCCCTACGTGGTTGAGATTGTTGTGCAATTGTAGAGGTACTAGGAGCTTGGTCGGGAACACTTTTGGGATGTCGAATGACCAGTTCTCCCATGAATCTCCATTTTAAGTGAGTATTATAATATGATTGCACTTACGGGGCCTTTGATGTGGATGCATCATTTGTGAACATTGCCTCATCTTCTTCCATCCATGAGAAGAGCGCATGGTTAGGAGCTATATTCATTTCTTGCTCTAGGGACATTCCTTGCATTTTCACAGTGAGTACCACATTTTCCATTTGTGGAGAGGCATATACATAATGTCCCGAATCTGACGCCACACCTTGATTTCATTGTTCCACCACTCTTTGTTGTAATTTTGGGGCATATGTGCTTCATTGTATGGGAAGCACCAAGGATTGATATCATCAACAAGATTATTTTTCCCTGCTACCACCTCTCTATTTGAACTTGGGTGAGATTTTTGTAGCGGAGTAGGGATCAACACCATCTAACTATTTGTTTGAGCCCACGGATTCATGCACACACCTCCTTGGAACTAATTTTGATGGTAGCAAGATATTTTGCATTGGTAATTTTGGTAAGTTGGTTTTAGAGGCATGTACAGGTTCCACTTGATGGTAGTTATTTCTTTTGAGATTCTTTGCAACAACTCCTTGACATCCCTCATCTCATCTTTTGAAGAGTTAGATGTAGAAGCAATGTTATGAGGCATGCTCAGATATGCGTATATAGATTGGGAGGAGCATATGCCCTGGTAGAAGCTATCTCCTGGGCAGGAATCGACAACTCTACAAATATAGGTATAGCAGGCCAAAGTGGTAACTTTTCAGCATTGATCAAATTGTTCTCCACCTTAACAACAACGTTATGCATCTGGTAAGGTGTTCCCACCAAGGGACTAGATCATCACCGAAATGTCGGTGTTGAAAGACTTTAGATAGAACATGAATTGAAAATCTGTAGGCGGATGGATTGCAGGCTATATCCTTTGCCAAGTCATGTGAAACTGGGTATTGAAGTTAGTCATGGCCTCTTGAGGGGCCCGCTTTATGGTCGCCAGCTATTGAAAGAGTAAAGACCGATCTCCATTGTTTGAAAATTGCTCGTAGAAAGGATCTCCGAGCTAATCCTAGGTATTGATAGTATTGGATCCCAAAGTGCGGTACCAATCTAGTGCCTTGCCTTTGAAAGAGGTCACAAGAAATCTCAATGATACATTTTGATTGGTTACACCATGCACCAAACATATATCTGCCACATCTTGTAGATGTTTAGATGGTGTTTTTGAGCCTTCCTTGGTGAATTTCGATACAACTTTCAAAGCAGAGGTTGGGATAGGATCCAAAATGGTGGGTGCTACTAGTGCTATGAGAGGGATTCCCACATCCCATGCCACATAATTTCTATTAGCAATTGGAAACATGGTTGGTGGAGGGGTTGGGATGTTCACTAGATAGGTTCTTGTTCATACTATTACTAGCGCTGACACTAGCAGGCCAAGGTTGTTCACTGTTTGGGATCTAGTAATAGTTCTATGGCTCATACACCCACTTTCAAATTAGATACATTAAAAGAAAGTTCCTTCGATCATGCCAAAAAAAGAACTATTGATGCCTAAAGTTGCAAGGAAAACAACCTTATGGGAAACTTAGTTAATGGGGGGACCAATTGTGCTAAACTGAGTAGCCTCTGGGTTTCTTAAAGAAGCCAACTCCTTCTGTATTTGGGGGATTTGGAATGGAAAAAGGAAGAAAATATAAAAAATAAAGTTTAATCTAAGGTGTTGCACTAAGAGTTAAGTAAGGGAACAATAAATCTTCCTTTTAGATGAGATTTAAGGGCCCGTTCAATAATCTGCATGTCTAGAAATAATAGAAATCATAGATGAAAAACCTAAGAAGTTTACCAAATAACTTAACACAACTTCCATACACATTTACTGAACAAGAAGAGTTCAAGGCATGATTTGAATCAACAAATTTATATTGAAATTATATAATTCTTGTAGATAAACTACTAAGTACAAGAAACATCATAGTATAATGTTTTATCCATTAACTAAGAAATAGAGAACTAAAACAATATGGCACAATCCATGAGTCTTAATACAATAATCAAAACAATACAAAAGGCCTACAATCTTTTCACTTATTTCTGTGATTTTCCAACTCCTTTTTTGAGAGTTGAAGTAGTATATATAGATGATAATTCCATCGCTTGAGATCCAAGAATAGAAAATATTTTGAAACATAGAATGTAGTTGCCTTGAACAAGATGCATCCCTCTGTAAATGATGATTGTGGTCCCAAGAAAGAAGTAGTGAAATTCCCATGAAGACACGTGTTGTTTTCCCACATAATTAGTTAGGACACGTGGCACAACAACGGGGCTTCAGGTTTATTTTTTCCTTCCTTGTGATCAAATTCCCTATGGAGAAGACACGTGGAGAATTATTTGTTTCAAGTGCTGACTGTGGGCTCCACTAAAAGGTTGCCCTCAGACTAATGCAATGTGGCATGTGGGCAGAGCTTAGAGGGAGAGTGAAGGGGAAAGGGTTCTCAAAGGCCCACGCTGTTGACACATGGTGAACATGTGAGGCTCGATAAAGAAGCAAGGGAAGAAAACCTTCCAAGGAGTGCACAACATACACAATTTGCAAGTAGGCAAAGGTGCCTCAAAAATGGGCCCGAAGATATTCAAATACATGGGACACGAGCTGGGACAATGCAAAAATAAACCATCAAAGAGATAGACTTAGTGCTTTGGCCAGAGAGTTAGACTCATCGGGACCATGCAGGTCCTGAGTTGAATGAAACCATCTGGGTTTTTTCTGAGTATTCAAACTTTCTTATAGCCTTTAAGCAAAATCTTTTATTTTTAACCCAAGATACAGTTTAAGGCTTTCTCTCCACCCAACCATATTGGCATCATCAAGTCATTTAGAATCTAACCAATCCCCTGAGCAAGGAAAGACTACCAAATTATTTTCATTAATTTATGACCCTTAATTAAATGGCTTAATTCTATCTAAGTGACACATTTGTGGGTTTGTAGCCCTTTTTAGGTCCCTTTCCCTAGATAGTTCCCAGTGCCTACCACCCACGATGAACAATATCTAAACTAAGTCAAATGAGACAACTAACCATAGATACAATTCCCCCCATAAGGTCGATAGCTAAAAAATAATGCATGGATTCTTTTAAATTATCTTATTAGATTTTCATTTCCAAGGGGGATTTTCCACCCCTTGGAATTTAATAAAGAAGATATGATCCTTATTACTCCTAAGTGATTTAAAAAGATGATATCACAAACATCGTTGTTGCAGCTTTATTAAACTACATATGTAGTAGCTCAAGTGCGATGGCTTTACCTGTAAACGTGAGCTAGAGGCATTGCTTAAAACAAACATTCTTGGTTTTTTGTTTCAAATATTGTTTCATTTTTCCTACAACTAACAAGAAGATTAATCAACTTATTTCCTCTTTTTGTTCACCAAGATCCTCAATGAGGTGAGGTGAGAGCATACAGTATTTGAAATTTGTTAACTAAATTCTAAAGAACGTATAATTAAAGAAATTTTAAAGAAAAATTAAAAAAAAAAAACATTTCCCTTTCACTTTCTGATCACCAAGATCCTCATGGAGGTGAGGTGAGAGCATATAGTGTAGAGGATCTAATTGTGAATAAAGTTGGAAATAAATAAGCAGGCTATTGGCAAAAAGCCTTCTAATAGAGAAGCCACTTTTTAAATTAAACATTTAACGTCTATTGGCAGCAAGCCATCCAATAGAGAAGTTACTTTCTAAATTAAACATTTGATGTCTATTCGCAGAAAGACACCCAATAGAGAATCTAAATTAAATATTGATCTATTGGCAGCAAGCCATCCAATAGAGAGTAGTTTCCATTTTAATTCAAACAATCCACTTCTACTTATTGAAATAATACTTCAAATAAAAATAAGAATTACATACTCTTTTTAAATCATGAATAACAATTGGTATACATATATAATTTCATTCTATATCCATTCAAAAACTATTATATCTCATGACCATTGATTTAAACATAATGTCAAATTTCTTTTCAAATATGGAAAAATTTAAGAGAAGATCATCCCTTATACCAAACTAATACTACCTTGGTTAATTACATCATATTTCATCATTTTCTTTGTAAACCAACTGTCAAATAAATTTCAAATAAAAAAAATCCGAATAAAAACAATAGTAGAAGCATGCAATTATCTAGAATTTCCCATCTTTCACTTATAAGTTTCTATGTCCATTCTTAATTGATTAAAAGGATTCTAAGTTTTAAACCGTAGATATAATAACTTGAAATACACAAGAATAAATTAATTAATATCAAGAAAAGATCGATACCTAAAGTAGCCTTGAAACCTATTGAACTCTTGGATTTACCTTTTCTTAAAGTATAGATTTACTTATCCCCAAATTGTATGAGCATCACAATGATTTTGTGAACAGTAAAATAAAACTTTTATAGACATGGTGAATTTTTCTTTATTAAATACCATAGCTCCAGCTCAACATTACTTTTCCAAAAAAAATGCTAAGGAAAATTACTTTAACCGTTTCTTCTTTTCTTAGCAACATAAATATATATACAAATTTTAAAATTCCTTAATAAGAATGCATAATAACACATGTATAATATTCACTAAGATGCACGAAATGGGAGTGGGCAGGAGTGTTGTGAGTGGAAGTGTTGGAGGTTTGAAAACCAGCGATGGAGAGGATGATGACACCTCTAAAGATGATGATGATGTAGCAGGGTTGTTGGGTTGTGCGGTGGGCTCCAAGCTTTCCCTAGGTCAGCCTCCTCTACTGGCTTTAGCTTGGGTTTTTCTCTATTTTTATTGGGGGCGTTTGGTCTCTTTCCTAGGATGTGCAGCATTGCTTTCATAGCTATTGTGTGTTTGGTGGTCATTTTGGAACTTAGTCCCCCTTTTGTCCATCTTTCCTATTCTTCCCTCTCGCCTCTACTTCTAGATGCTTTATGGCTGCCAGAGCGGCATGGGAGCTTGGGATGGGGTTGCAGCTTTTCTATTGCAAGTGTTGGTGGAGTTGGGGATGATGCTCCTGCTGGAGATGGTGGGTTCACTACTTTTTCTTTCGATCTTTTTCCTAGTTTTGTGGTTTTGGGAGCCTTTATGCCTTGTTGGACTAGTACTGATGGCCTTTGTATGTCAACTAAGTTGTTGAAGGACTGTCATGCTTATGTTTCTGGCTTGTTGTGGCATCTGGAATGGCCTATAAAGCATTTATGTTCGAGGGGTTCTAGCTTTTGTTCCCTTTTGTTGCTTAAGGGTGTCACTACATGATCACCTTTGTTGTGTTCCTTTTGCTAGTTGGGTTTCCTTCAAACTATTTTATGTCTACTCGAAGTTTTTTATTGCTTTCTTGGCTATGTGCTCCTTGGTTTGAAGCTTTTGAGTCCTCTTCTCAATGGGTATTATCTATCGATTGGAGCCCTTTCTATTTTTCTATGTTCTTTTCCTTTGTGTGACTGTCCTGTTTTGGTTTACAACTGAGTTGCAACCTGTTGGGCTCTTTGTTTGGGTTATTTCCTAAATGTGGTCTTTTGGCTAGGTGGCTTTCTAGACTTTTTCCTAGACCTCAGATGTTGATTCGTCATGTTTCTATTTATGGGCTGATGACCAGGATTTTTTTCAAGCTTTTATTAAAAAACCATATGCTTACGCTTGGTTGGTGTTATTTTTGGTCTTTGCTCCATCATTTTGTGGGTGATTTTAAGATTCTAGTGGAGTTGATGGTCATGTTAATATCCCCTATTTTTAATGGGGTGCTTTTGGCTGGGCTAAGTGACTATCTTATTCTGCTACCCCAGTTGTTTTCTTTGGTTAGGGGTGATTTTTTCATGCCTTCTTCAAAAGGTTTCTATACTCACATTCTTTTAGAGGTGGTGATGGAGCTAGTTGATTTGGGTTTGTGGTTGCTAATGAAGTTTTAGTTGGCTGGAGTTTGTGCTCTAGGTTCTTTTCTACTGGTGATTTATTGGCTGAAAGCCCCTGCTATTTTGGACTTTATTTAGATCAATTGTTGCCTTGTTCTCTTAGCTGGGTGGTTCTCAAGTTTTACTCCTAGACCCTAGATGGTTTTAATCCTAGTGCAGAGTTTTTCGAAGGATGCTATGGTTACTTGCTTGGTTACTGTACTGGCTTTCCCCTTAGATCCTATGGAGGTGGACTTCCCTCAGTTGTTGTTCTTATTGAGGTGGGCGGTTCTCCAATGGAGATGGAGGTTGAGGGTGCTGATGATTTCTGGTTGCAGTGGTTTAGTTGATCATATCATATTCTCCAATAGAGGGGAGCTCACTCCTTTAGAGGTGGAGATGGAGTTGGTTTCTTGTTACTAGGTGAGATTGTGCTACAGGGAAGTTGTTTACTTGTAGTTTTATGTTGTGAATCCCAAAGCCCCTATTGAGGTGGGGAGTTTGGACTTGTTGGTTATGCTTGGTAACAGGCTCTTGTTGGTGGTTTACACCAATGTGTTCTCTATTTTTTTAGGCTTAGATTTGAATGATTTGAGAGGTTGGTTTCTTGACGCTTGGATGATTTAGACAATGTTCAAGATTATCAAAGGGGTTTAGGTCCCTATCAAAACCTGTTTGTAATTGGGTTTTAGGCCCGTTCTTATCCTATATCGTGCAACTTGCTTATTCTTGTCATCCTATGAGCTATGGATGTTGTGGTTTAGGATGTTGTTGGTATGTATCTTTTTATTTATGCAGCTCTCTCTTTATTTGGGTTTTAGGTCCCTGTAAAACCCGTTGTATTGGGTTTTGAGGCCCCATCAAAAATCATTTTACCCGTAATAAAAAACACATGTATAATGATGCAATGACTTTGTTGTCATACCCGATATTGCAATGTATTTAATGTCATGCCTCAAAACCCCAAAATGTATGAGATTATAGTGACTTGAAACCATGACTTATGCTCAAGAATACATAATAAAATAGTGAATTCAATTCATGACTTATGCCAAAATTACCTAACAATATAGGGCCTTCTTTATTCTCTATGCATAAACATACATTTGAAACTTCTTCGACCAATTGTCATGTTTAATACCCAAAGGGGTTTGTGAAATGAATCATGCAAAGGTCTACTGGAAACTATTCATATAAAAGTATACTCTTTCTAATTTAATAATGAAGTCATGTCACATAATTTAGAAAGTTTCTCAAAAACACTCCATATGCATGTTACAAAATTTTGCATAGGAAACTATAATGAAAGATAGAAATGGAAATGTGTTCATACCAAAGTTACTTGCTATTGCTAATTTTGAAAAAGAAACTCTAGGGAAGACTTCCACATTGCTAGCATCACTGGTATTATTCACATTAAAGGAAGATAAAGATAGTGACACAGGATGACACTATGGTAAATAAATTTGGTTAATATCATATGGCAATTTGTTGTAGAATTATAATGAAAGGGGATTCCATGTGATACTCCAGGATTGAAAAATTGATAAGCACAAAGAAATAAAGGAGAGTAATCATATTGTAGATTGTTATTATTTGAAGGATAAACTTCTAATGGAAATGACGTCTTCATAAGGCTATGCCATGCCAATTTTTAAACATCTATTTGAAGAATCTAGTTTTGATCTGAAACACAGATCCACAAGGAGACATAGGCTCAGGCTAGAGTCTCACAAAGGATGAAAGGTGATAATGACTCCTCCATCCAAGTTGTAAAGGAATTCCTTAAGGACAAACATTCATGTACTCCTTGTAGATCAAGGATTATAATATGGTGATTTCACATCAGAGAAAGAAAACCAATCATCTGAGAGGAATGTAACTATGACATCACACTATAGTAAGATAAAGCAGTGAAAGAAGATCGCCTTGGATTGGAAAGAGGTTTTCAAGTTCATGAAAGAAGAAATAAAGATCTTCTGAGTTAAGAATTAGACAAAGAGAAAAAAGATCGACCTAACATTCATGGACGACTGACAGATGAAAATGACACCCATATACATGAAGTTTCAGCTAGGAAAAATGAGGCAAATCAAGACTGAGAAATACAAGGTACCAAACACTGCTACACATCCTAACTTATATCAGAGTTTATGCATATAGAGCATGAAGTAGATTAAATGACTGGACTAGAGTCTCTCAACTAAACTACCATTGCCGATTTATGTGGGAAAGGGGTAGAGGATTTAATATAAAACCAGAGCAGAAAATAGAAATTTCATATAGTAGTAAAATAAACAAATGCAAAGCATTTACATGCTACTCATAACACACATAAATAGCACAACAAAAAATAGACAACATCAAACTTATATATGCATTAATTTGGGGAGCTTCGATGCCTTTTTTTCTTTCTTACACCTTGTTCTTGCTACTTGTTGTAGAGCTACATTGCTCTTCTTCTGCTTCTTTCATCATACAAAAATGACAACCTTTTCAGCATAAAAATCAAAAAAGATACGGTGGAGAAGAAGGGAATATAATATTAATATTTTTACTACCCATAAAGCATGCGAGAGAAATAAGGAGTTAATGCACAATCATATCAAATCTCCTGAAATCTTTCACCAAAAAAATTCTCAATAAGTTTCCTTTAATGCTGATACAAAGGTGAGTTGGACGATAACTGGCATAATTAATTAGTTGAGATTATATTTTTGACACTCCCCCTTAATCTCAACTAGTTGACATTCTTCTCAAAAATTTTGGAGCATCCACCTTCTCAAAAATTTCTGGAGTATCCATCTTCACTTCCAACATTTTTCTTAAAAAGTTCTGGTGCATCTGTCTTCTCTTACAATTCTGAGATTTCTAGTGCATCTATCTTTAGTTACAATTCTAAAATTTATGGTGCATCTGTCTTCAGCGTAGACACCCAAACAACTTCTCAAATATTCAAATGCATCTTTCGCTAATGGTTTAGTGAAAATATCAACAAATTGATCTTTTGATCTACAAAACTCTAAACATATTTCTTTGTTATTCACTAGCTCTCTTTTAAAATGGTATCTAGTGTCTATGTGTTTGCTTCTTTTATGAAAAATATGATTTTTAGAAAATGAAATGGCTGAGTTATTATCATAATAAATCTTTGTTGCTTCATCTTGTTCATGCATCAACTCAGCTAGCATTATTCTCATCCATACCGCTTGACATGCTGCTCTTGTGGCTGCCACATACTCTGATTCTGCTGAAGAAAGAGTGATAATGGGATGTTTCTTTGAAGCCCATGATACAAATCTTGTTCCAAAATGAAAAACATAACCAAAAGTACTTTTTCTATCATCGATGCTACCAGCACAGTCGCTGTCTGTGTATCCAATGAGTTTGAAGTCATCTACGGTTGAATATAAAGTTCCATAGTTCTTAGTTCCATAAATGTACCTCAATATCCTTTTTCCAACTTGCCAATGAGAGTCTTTTGGAGAATCCATGAACCTTGAGATAAGGCTTACACCTTACATGATGCCAAGCCTTGTGGTAGTCAAATGCATGAGACTACCAACCAACATTTTAAACAATCTAGGATCAAATAATGAACCATCATTTTCCTTGCTTAACTTCAGTCCTATCACAATTGGTGTCGGAGCTTAACTTTTATTCCCAAAAAATATTTCATAAGACCAATATCAGTCATCTCAAACTCTTTCATCATAGGTACCTTACAGGAACTTATAGAAAGATCTCCCATAAAGATCAAATCATCTACATGAAGACAAACTATCAACATTTTACCTTCTTCATCCATCTTGATATATAAAGTAGGCTCACTACTACACCTACTAAAACCATTCTTAATTAAATAAGAATCAATTTGATTGTACCATGCTCTAGGAGCCTGCTTGAGTCCATAGAGAGCTTTTTTCAACTTGTATACTTTTCCTTAATGGCCTGCAATTTCATATCCTTCTGGCTGATCAACATAAACTTCCTCTTCAATAAAACCTTTTTTAAAAAGTAGATTTTACATCCATTTGAAAAATAGGCCACTTCTTTTGGGTTGAAATGGCCAAAACAGTTCTTACAGTATCCAATCGAGCTACATGGACAAATGTTTCAGTGTAATCAATACCAGTCTGCTGATTGAAACCTCTAGAAACCAACCTTACCTTATGCTTCAACACATTTCCATCCATTCCATACTTTTGTTTTGTAAATCCATTTTATGCTTATAACATCATTTCCTTGCAGGCAATCCACCAACTTCCAAGTGTTATTCTTTTCAATAGCTTCAATCTCTTCATCCATAGCTTTAGTCCATACTTCATCCTTTAATGCTTCATCTAAAAACATTGGATCAATAGCTTCTAAAAATAAAGAAAAAACATAAAAATAATTTGATGTTTCAACATTAAAATCAGCTTCATAGATATCTCTTAAACTTGTTTTTTGCTGCAATAAACTTTCCAATGTAGGATCCGATGAGCTACATCTATCAGCTGAATTTGATGGAATTTTTTATGGTGTTATGGCTAGTGTTCCTTGTGGAGTTTGTTGTGTGGGTGAAAAATTCTAATTTCATGAAAGTATTGTTGTAGAAGGAGGTGTAGCTTGTGTTACAACTTGTGTTCCATGTTTGGGAGTGGAAGGAGGTATTGTTTGAGGAATACCTTGCTATTCTATCACTTCATTAGTCATATCATCATGTGAATCAGCTGCTGCTATACTTATTACTTTTTCTACACTTCCATCCCATGCTTCATTCTCCACAAATTGCACATCTTTGCTGATTATGACTTTTCTAGTATTTGGATTAAACAACTTGTAAGCTTTTGTATCTTCTGAATATCCAACAAAAATACATTTCTCACCTTTGTTATCTAACTTCCTTCTCAGCTCTTCAGGAATATGATCATATGCAATGCAGCTAAATACTTTGAAGTGTGCAACATTATGATTTCTACCACTCCAAGCCTCTTGAGGAATCACATTCCTTACACTTGTAGTTGGACATCTATTTAAAATATAAGCAGCAGTTGCTATTGCTTCAACCCAGTATTCATTTGGTAAATGCTTTGACTTCAACATACTCCTTGCCATATCCATGATAGTTCTATTTCTTCTTTCAGCCACACAATTTTGTTGAGGTGTGTAATGGGTTGTAAATTTTTTGTGAATACCATATTATCTACAAAAACTCATAAAATCATTAGAACTATACTCACCGCCTCTATTAGTTCTTAATCTTTTGATGTAGTAACCACTTTTCTTCTCTACAAGAGCCTTGAACTGTTGAAAGACTCCAAAAGCATCATATTTATGCCTCAAAAATTAGACCCATGTCTTCCTTGTATAGTCATCAATGAAAGTTAGAAAATATGTACAACCTCCAATAGAAGGAGTTTGCATCAATCAACATATATTAGAGTGAATAATCTCAAGAGGTATACATGCTCTTTCTGATTTTCCAACAGGGAAGGTCTCTCTATGTTGTTTACCCAAGTTGCACGCTTTGCATACTCTTATCGGTTTTTGAATCAATGGAAATCCCTTAACCATATTATTTATATGCAACAAATTTAGACCTCCATAGTTTAAATGGCCAAATCTCAGATGCCATAACCAAGATTCATTCTTTACCATTGACTGAAAAGCTATTTGAACAGTTACATTATCATTTTGTTCATCTTTAGTTCTAATTTCTTCCTTTCTAGAGCAACCTTGTTCTTTTCTGGAGCAACCATGTTCTTTTCTGGAGAAACGTTGTTCTTTTCTAGAGCAACTTTGAGATGCGTCTTGAGAAATTTTCAGCCTTAAATGCCACTCCAACTTGCGTATTTTCTGACAAATGATGAGCTTCAACTACATTAATTTTGATATGAGGTTTCAACCTCAATGGGAACATTCTATTTTTTGTCATTTGTACCTCTACTATCAACTAAGTACTATGAGCTTTATCAAGAATAACACATGCATTATTCTTCATATAAATTCTATGTCCTTTTTGCACTAATTGACCAATACTCATCAGATTATGCTTCAGACCATCAACATAAAAAACATCATGAATGACTTTTTGCTCCCCCTTTTTGGTTAGAATATCAATAGTCCCTTTTCCCATAACATTTACTTGATTATTGTTCCCAAGAGTGACATTTAAAGTAACTGATTTATCCAAGCTAGAAAATAATTCTAGATTTCTAGACATATGATTGCTACAACCAGAATCTAAATACCAAATATCATTTGGAATCTCTTGAACCATATTGCATTCAACTAGTGTTTTTTGTAGAAATTGCTTCAACAATCTTTGTGCATGCAATAAACATAGAATTTTTTATAGAATTTTCTGGGGGATTTTGATTTTGTCTTCCTTGATCATGTTGTTTCTTTCTACATTCAGAAGAGTAGTGACCATACCTCTTACAATAGTGATATTGAACATGTGACTTATCTTTTTTTTGACCAGTTGAATGATTATGAGAGTGTTCATTGTTATGTCCTCTTCCACCTTGATTTGCAGGACTACTACTACATCCTCTAAATTTGTTTCTTCCTCTACCCCTAGGAGTGAATCTACCTTTACCTCTTCCATGGCTTATTGAAGCCTGAGATGAGAAAGCATTTTCAATAAAAGTGTGTGATCTGTTAAGCCTATATTCATGGTTTATCAAAGATGCATGCAATTCATCCATTGTCATATGGGTTAAATCCTTAGTTTCCTCTATAGCAACAACTAAAGGATCAAATTTAGCAAGCATAACTCAACATTTTTTCAACAATTCTTGTCTCTTCTATTGTTTCCACATGTGATTTTATTTGATTCACAAGTCCAACAAAATGTGTAAAAAATGATTAAATGGAATCTGAATATTTCATATTTATGTTCTCAAAATCTCTTCTAAGCAACTGGAGTTTTGTAGTTTTAGCGTTGTCCTTACCTTGATAGGTTGTTTGCAGTGTATCCCATGCCTCATTTCCTTGCATTGTTGTTGCAACTCTTGGGAGTATTCTTTCATGCATTGCTTGATGAATGTAGAAAAGGGCTTTTCCATCCTTCTTTATTTGCTCTTTCAAGAGATCTTTTTCTACCTATGTGAGTGCATTATATGTTGCTTGGTCTGTTGGCTCTACATAAACATTCTCAACTATCTCCCAAACATCTTGAGACCGAAATAGGGCTTTCATGGTTAAAGGCCAATACTCATAATTTTTACTAGTGAAAATGGGGATTTGTAGACTAGACAAGGATGCACCAGATGTGGAAGTTGTGGAAGCCATTAATGGTTGTCAAATAGAAAATAAGTAGACCCAGGAAATATAGAGAGACTAAGGGTTTGAAGCAAAGGCTCTGATACTAGTTGTGGGAAAGGGGCAGAGGATTTAATATAAAAATAGAACAACAAACAAAAATTTCATACAATAGTAAAAGAAACAAATGAAAAGAATTTAAATGCTACTCATAACACACATAAATAGCATAGTAGAAAATAGACAACATCAAACTTATATATATGCATTAATCTAGAAAGCTTCGATGCCCTGTTTTCTTTCTTACATCTTGTTCTTGCTACTTGTTGTAGAGTTGCATTACTTTTCTTCTGCTTCTTTCATCATACAAAAATGACAACCTTTTTAGCATAAAAACCAAAAAAGCTATGGTGGAGAAGAAGGGAATATAATATTAATATTTTTACTACCCATAAAGAATGCGAGAGATAAATAAGGAGTTAATGCACAGTCATATCAAATCTCTTGAAATCTTTCTCCAAAAACTTTCTCAATAAGTTGCCTTTAATGCTGATACAAAGGTGAGTTAGATGATAAATAGCACAATTAATTAGTTGAGATTATATTTCTGACAATGTACACATTAGAAAAGAGATTACTTCTTGCATTCAATAAACAAAAATCATGTAGCAACCATCGTACATGCAAGAGGTTTACATACCTATAGATTCCTTCCCTGGTCTACAATGAAACTCCTATAGCCTCCTCTTCCTCATGTATCTCTCCCCCTTCATGCATCCTTCATACTACATCATCTCCCCTTATATAGAATGGAAGAGGAGATATTTTTGTGCGATTTCCCTTCTTGAATTCCCATTATTTGGGAGTTACTAATTACATGTTTGCATGGTTTCTTAATCTTTTATGTAACCATTCAGGAGTCTTTGGCAAAACTCAATGCCTTTGAATCCTCTTAGGTTAATGTTAATCATAACATATAGCCTATTTGATTTATCTTATTCAATACCACTGAATAAATTATCAACATTGGATTTGTAAAAGGACACCATATTATTCTTAACAATAGATCATTGAAACGTTAAATTGCTTATAAGAAATAATTCCATAATAATCATTAAATGATTTAATAAAGATAAGAAATGTCAATAATCATGTCTTGAATTTATTCATCTTTAAATAATAATAAAACTATATCATATTTTTAACATCATTTAAAAAAAAGTACTAAGAGAGGGGTTATGACATACGCGAGGGTTTAATTGAGGCAAGCCTATAAACAACCCCAACATTTTCTCTCGATCTTATGTGTACAGGTGTTGGAAATATTTCTTTGTTGGAGATTTCATCTCTTGGTCTGTTGTAAGCATTTTCTTTTCCTTCTCTTCTCATTTCATCATTTACATTCCTTATAGCTTTCTTTACTTCATTCTTTTTTATTCTCTGTTATTTTTCCTATATTTCAAGATTTCCTAGTAAATCAGAATAGTAGTAGTCTTCTTGTTTTTTTCTATGATGTTCTTGATTTTTGGCTCGTACAAGATTCCAATGAGCTATGGGGACATCTATGCATTGCACTGTTATCCTTGGCCGAGAGCTTGTTAGATGGTCCAAAAGACCTCTATGACTTACTCTTTCTATTTCTAGAACTTTCACCATTTTATCTTGTCATCTGGGCATTAATCCTTGAGGTAGTTGAGGACTATTTTCTCCTTGTAGACTCTTCTTGTCCTAAGACTCGAGGGTAGAAAATTTCCTCCTCTGCATTTTGGTGAACCCAACGTGAACAAAAATCTTGTATTATTATAGTTTATTTCATTTGTAATCAATCTTATCATTTCTCATATTTAGTTCAGTACTTTCAAAATGCATGTATTATCTTATCTTATTAGTTTAATTTCTAGTTTTATTCAAAGTGATAATGATATTCCATTCCATGTAAGTGATGGTGACTTGGATTTACCTATGTTACTTTATACCTTTGATCCTTCTCATGAAATTCCTCTTGCTTCAAAGGATATTTTATTGCAAGAAGATGAAATCATTGGTACTTTTCTTAATGTCACTTTACCTTCTCTTCATTCCAATGCACTCTCTTCTAGAGATGATACATTAGTGAATGATGAATCTCCTCTCACATCAAATCCTCCAAGGATGTATGTTCAACATATTCTTTCAATTAATTCTTCTATTAATTATATTCATGACATCCCTTTTAATAGTGATTTGCAAGATCTTTACACAAAGTTTATGCAGTTTAAAGCTTCATCTTATAATACAATAGCTCATAGAAGAAATAAATAAATATCAATATTCTCAATCTACCCTTCCTCAAGCACCTAAATCTATAGCTAAGCAACTGAGTGAGTATGATCTTGTCAAATTTTTTTGTGGTGCTCCTGCCAAGATCTCACTTTGGGATTTGCTTCAAACTACTCCAGTTTATTAGGGTATGGTTTAGGAAGCTTTGAAAAATATTATTTTTCCTTCTTTTGTTAGGCCGACATATGCTAATGCATTGATAGCTCATATTCATGTATAGCCATTGAATATTACATTCTATCCACATGAACTCTCACGTCAAGAAGTGCAAAATCAAGTGATCCATTGATGATAGTTCAATCTATAAATAATATTGGTATTAGATGCACTCTCATTGATATCGGTTTGGTGCTCAACATTTCTAGTGTTGATCTTTTACTTGAAATCAAAATTGATCGAAGTTATCTTACAATTTCTTCTTTATCTATGAAATGTTGTAAATGTGTTATGGATGCTATCATATGGTTTTGGACATAGAGCATACCCACACTTCAAATTTCATTCAATGATAACCCTTGAGATCTCAATGCAAATAAAAAAGAAATCTTTCTAAGGGCTATCCTAGGGGATGAATATGATCTAATGAGGGGTTCACCACCAAGTTTAGCCTTGGAAAAGATAATGAAATGCAAGATGAAATGCTAAACCTAATTGAATGCAAGACAATACTAAATGACCTAGAAAATTATTGAAATGAAATAGAAAAAAATAAAAAAAGAATGTGTACACCTGGGAATCTAGAAAGTGGCAGGATGGAGGTCTGAAACACTAAAAATATTGCTATAAATATTGACTGGGACTCATTCACCAAGCTGGGAAAATTATTCATCTTTCTGGGAAACTACACAGGAACATGTTTTTGCCAAAAGGGTATCGAAATCTACAAAGTCCTAAAAAATTGATTGGAATTGGGACTCATTTGCTAGAAGTGGCGAATTAGTCCAGTTAGGCTTTTCTGAAGCTTCAAAGGCTGATTCTATTTTCCTCAGTCTTCTATGCTCTTCCTAATTGGTTTCCAGATGTAAACCAATAATTTGTGACCTATAGGTGATCTCCAAGATTCTCCAAGGCTTGATGACAACTTTGACAACTTTCAATGACTTGAAACCTTTCTCCAATATTGCTCCTTACACAATCTACAACCTAGACCTACAAATCACACACAAAGGAGAGGGAAAAATGTTAGGGGGTTAGTGGATAGGGGTTTTCCTTGGTCAAACCCCTTGTTGGAAATTCATCCTTGAAATAGAATGAAATAAAAATGGAGAATGATGAATGAACAAAGTATGATGTTGCAACTCACCAAACCATAGCAATAAGGTGCTACAAATATGTTTGAAATGGTTGCAATGGATGTGGTTCTTGTATCTTGCTTGAAGGAGATAGATCTTGAAAGTAATACTTGCTTTAATCACAAAACCCTACACCATAATTGTTAGCACAATGACAAACATGATGCATGAAGTCTTTGACATGATGATTGATGCTTGGAGAGTGCTCCAAAATGCTAAATAATCTGCCCTTAAATGCTCTTGAATACTCTTGTGAACTCAAATTTTCTATAAGGATGCTCATTCAACTTGCTAGGTTAGAAATGAATGAAAGAACCTTGTATTTATACTTGATTATGCAAGAATTCCTGAAATTACAACACTACAAGCTAACATTGGATCTTGGAGAATAAAATTCTATGAAAGATTTAAATTAAAATTTATTTTTAGTTAAATGGGATTCATTTGCCAACCTAGGTGAATGGGTCCCACCTAAGGGGGCCCATTCGCCCAGAATGGCGAATAAGTCCCACCTTAGGAATTTGAGGTGGGTTTTTGGGATTTTGGTGTTTTATATTCTTTTGTCGGGATTATCCTAAAAAATACACATAAATAAGGCTTGTGGATATAAATTAATGCCAATTAAAGCATAATAAAGCCCAATTATTAATGATAAGCCTAGAAAAGTGTGGAAGTGTGTTACAACACTTTATAACACTTTGAAATAAGGAAAGATTAATGTTAAAAAGAGGTTATTTGGGTGTAATTACTTAACAAGACCTTAGAAAAGTGTGAAAGTGAGTTACAAAACTTCACAACACTTAATCAAGGTACCATTTAAATCTATTTAGTTCACAAGGGCCCAAGACCTAATGTGTATATGTTAGGCATATTACAACACTAAATCAAGGCCAAGTTAAGGGGACCTTTTTCTATCATTACATCTAGTCCCCACTTTAGTGAGAGGAGGAACTTGCTTCTAACTCACACTAATGTAAAACAAATTCCATAACAATCAAGGGGGGTTCAAATGTACCAATGCCAACAAGATAAGACAATCATGACCGAGGGGGTTGTGCAAGCTCCTAGGACCAAGGTTCTATGGCAAACCAACATAATCACAAAGGAACACATATGAGAATGATAAAGAGAAACAATAAGACACAATCATGCATTTCCAAAGATGAAAGGAAAAGTAAAATAAAAAGATCAGATCAAGCTTCTACCATTTTTCCATCACGATGTGGATCAGATCTAAGCTATTTGTCTGAAAAGTGCATACTCACTCTAAGGCAATGGAACTCTAGGTTGTCTAATGGGTGAGAAGGCCTAAAAGAGTGAGACACATATACTCATGGATGGTATGCACTCACACACGCAAGTGGCTATGGGGAAAGTCATGCCTCAGTCGAGCTTCCCGCCATACCAAAGTTATACCTCTTGATAACTTTAATAAGGCACCACACAAAAATGGTTTTCGAGCTTCATGAGACAAGCAAAAATTTGTATACTTGTAGCTCATGAATAAACAAGATGGATCCACAGGCATGCAATTTGTGTTATTCAAGGTGGCCATATAAATGCAAATGCAACAATAGAGAATGTTCAAAGGATTCTTGCTTAGTTTATGCAAGGTCTTTAACTTAGGGAACATTGTGCCTAATGTCTCCAAGAGGACCAATCAAAGAATAAAAGATTCAAAACTTAGGGGATACAATGTGTCACATCAAGCCACTAAGAGGAATGTAATATGCTAAGAGAGATCACACTCTTGAAGGACATCACACCCAATTTCATCCACAAAGTGAAAAACACAACATACAAAGTAGAATTGATTGAACAACAAACGATGAGAAATGAAAAATGCAAAAGAATAATGCCAATGTATGCCCCCACTTTAAAGAAATTCCTAAACACCATACTATGAGCAATTACTCTAAAATAGTTAAAGATAAATGCAAACAATAAAGAAGACATGAGAGATAACTTGGAAAGCCCTATGCCAAGTCATATGTTTCCAAATAAAGCTATGTCATGTGAAAGAGAAAAGAAAAGAAAAGAGAGGGGTTGTCCCCAAAATGAAAACACCAAACACATAAGGGATCTATGGATTTGGGGTTAGTATGTTCTTGCTACAATGTTATTTTAGGGAGCCAGAACTGCTATCATTCCCCAAATACACTTAGAACTGGAAGAATGACATAAAGAGAGAGAAAACAAAGAAAAACCTTTTGGGTCAACATGGAAGAAACATGACTATCTCAACACCTTGCCTCATCCCCAAAAGATAAAATGAAAAAGATAAAGATGAAAGAAAATATTTTGGGTCAACATGGAAGAGACATAAATGTCTCAATGCCTTGCATCATCCCCAAAAGGAAAACACAAGACACAATGAAAAAGATAAAGAGCAAGAAGATGACATAGAGAAGAATGAAGGTACAAATAGAGGAATGTCACAAAGAGAGAGAACATCGAACATAATGTCATGGGGCATCACATGCAATTAAATGAAAGAAAAAGAAAAAGAGAAAGAAATAATGCAAAAGACTAGTAAGGCATAAGCGAGTCAACCTATGAGCAGGTCATCCACCTCCCAATAATTTTCATTGAATACTAAAGGTAGGAAACTAGCCAAAGGGACAAGAGAAAGTGTCAAACTAGAAGAAGCACCAAGTTTAATACTCTTTGTAGGAGATTTGTCATTTAAGCTTATGGAAGAGGAAAACAATGTATTTAATTGATTATGCACCTCTTCATCAATTTTAGCAACCTCGTCATCATCATCTAAGTGGATCACAATAGGAGATCGAATGATAATGTCCATGGAAGATTTCAACTCTTGTTGTGGAGGTTGTGTTGGAAGATCTAGTTTTGTGAAGGGGGAGGTTGGTCATGCATTGCTTCAATCAAGTTTGTATTTTGATTTTCTTTATTATTCTCATCATGTAACTTGTGAGCAAGAGCATAATGTCTATTCCTATGCTCTCTAACACCTCTGTTTCTTTTAGTTTTGTTTTCAAGTTGCATTTCTATAGGATCGGATTGATCAACCATAGGTTTCTTTTCTTCCCTAAGGGGAGGAATGGAAGAAACCTCAGGAGGTTGTTCGACCTCTTTCTCTTTGAATTTGTAAACTTGTTTTATTTTAGGAGGTGTGATGGGATTATTTTCATTGTCGCTCAGTCTTTTGTAGGATGCAGGTTAAGGTTTTTTCTTAGGATGGTCTTGGGTGCTTGGATTTTATTTAGGCTCTAACATGGTTTCATCAAGGATGGTGGGCTCGGTGGTGGGTGGGGACATGTTTCAGATGGATAGTTTTGCTATCTTCTTTGCCTTGAACTTTTGATCGAACAAGAAAAATAAGTCCTCTCATGGTTTGATAGGTTCCATAGGTTTTGGCCAAAATAAATCTAAGGAAAAGTTACCTTTAGTAGATAATTGGTTAAAGCCATTGTGGTGGATAGTGAATACTTCATTTTCAAATGGAAACTTTATGCATTTGTGCATGACTAAAGGGACAAATTTCATGGAGCGAATCCATGGATAGCCTAGCTTCACACAAAATTGGTCCAACTACGGGATGATAGAGAATGATGTATCTAATATTTTTGGCCCTATTGGCAATGGTAAGGTGTTTGATCCAATAGTAGGGAAATAAAATCCATTATGTGTCTTGATCCATGCTTTTGGTTTATCGTATATATCTTGATAGAGCTCATGTAAAGTAAAAATTCCTCAGGGATCACATTCTTTCCACAGGCGGGATCTATTAGTATCGCATTATTGGGCTTGTCATAGATATGGCCGGCTATGTAAAGAGGACCATCAGGTGCATGTTTAAGTATATCCTTAGAGGAGAAAGAAATTTCAAGATAATTTTTAGGTCGGCCCTTATGAGGGATGACATCTATCACTCCTACCATCTCATCTATAGGATCATTTTGAATGGAATCATTGTTATCATCATCCGTATCAACATTCATCACATAATTATTTTTAGTTTCTCTAGCTTTGACAAATGAAATATTATGTTTGGCATGGGGTTGGTGAAAATTTGCTTGTTTTGGTTAGGAGGGGCAAAAAAATTATTTCCTTGATCACTAACACCTCCAATGAAAAGGTGACCATAATCAATGAGGTCTTGCACAAGATGTTTAAGATGCTTACAATGTTTTGTGTCATGTCCATTTTTTCAGTGATAATAACAATAAGCATTAGATCTAAAGCTCAAGGGTAAAGTCTTATTAGGATCGAGTATTTTGACGGGAGGAAAGGTAATCATTTGTTGTTCTAAGAGTTGGGACATTGTGTTTTGAAGGATATTGGGTAAGGGAGTAAATTGTCTTTTTGGGTCCCATAGCTAAAGGGTATCGAGGCTTTAATAGTACCCACTTGGTTATTGTTAGAATTGTCTATGGCTGCCAATACCTAGAGGCCACATGGAAAGCACAAAAGAGAGAGAAATGAATATGACAAGAATAAACTATATTCAATGTCAATGATATGAGATGATTGTTTACAATGAGAGAGACCCCTTGGTTATATAGCCAAGGTGAGAACATAGAAGGGCATAAGATTATGAAAAGTGTCATAATCTTATGACATGAGACAACTATGAAAAGCTATCACTCCACCTAAGGTGGAGAGATAATCACATGATGTGTCCACAAAAGGTGGAAGTGATAAAGTAATGACATGTCAAGTCCACCAAAAGTGGAAATTCTCCAACTACCTCCTATGTGGTCCCTAAGTAAACTTAACTAAGTTGTAATTATGACCTAGGAAAAGGTACAATACATTTAATTACACCAACAGTTATTAACATTTTGAGTTGCTTGCTGAGGGGGATTAAATTGAAGGAACCCTTTGTTTTTCTTTCTAAATGATTGGGAATTGTTTTGGTTTGCAGGCTCGGACTTCTCAGTTTGACTAGAAGTGAATTTTGTATCTCGACTACTAATTGAATTCTAATAATCATAGAGCATGGTACATAAGTGCATGAAGGATGGGAATTTCATCATGGTGAGCTTGTCTTGAGTCTTCCTTTGTAAATTTTCTATGAACATATTTTGAAGATGAGGGTTGCGAACCTTGAAATCTATTTGGGAATAAAGCAATTGATAGCATGAGATAAAATCAGTTATCTTTTCTTCTTCTTTTTGTTTACATCTCATCAAATCAGCCAAGGTCATTGTAGGAGTCATATGCACTTGGAAATGGTTGACAAATGCCTCAACAAGTTCATTGAATGAATGAATTGAGTTGTTTGGTAAGGAGGAGAACCATTCCAAGGCAATATCTTTCAAGGACCTAGGAAAAAGCTTTGCCAAAAGTTTATCATCGAGGATAAAGTCACTACATAATGCAGTATAAGCATTAACATGGTTAGAAGGATCTCCCTTCCCTCTGTATTTCTCAAATCTAGGCATCTCTATACCTTGTGGCATCGGTGTTTGCAATATCTCCAAGGACAATGGATTTCTTTTGACATAATATGTAGGTGGACCATTTTGATTTTGGTTGATGATGGAAATTTTCTTTTAAAGGGATGAGACAGTTTAGAAGAGTTGTGTTATGAGAGGTTCATTACTTGTGTTATGAGAGGGAAGTGAAAGTGGTGAAGGAGTGTATGTGTTTGAAGGAAAAGTGAATGGAATTCTTATAGGTGGTAAGGTGGTAGGAAATATGACTTGCAATGCCACATAGAAACTAGGGATGCTAGTAGGAATACCCAAGGAAGGAATCACATTACTAACTTGTTGCATTGTTGCTATGACTTGAGGAGTGTTACAGGTAGGTATTGAGGCAATTGTTGTGGGAGGAAGAATTTGAGTTCGTCCTTGGCTTGTGAAATTGCTTGTTGGTAAAGGAAAAATAGTGGTTGGAGTGAGATGTTTTCCAAATATTTGAACTATGTTTTTCACAAGGTCAAGCCCATCTTCACTTTCAAGCATGCAGTGAATGATTTCTATTGTAGGAATGGTAGTAGTTGAAATGTTGTCATTTTGCACTTGATGTTGTAAGTTTCCTAGGTCCTCATGGATTTGGATTATGTTTGTGTTCGGGACATTATCATTTTTTGTTTCAACTTGCATACTACTTGAAGGCAAAGAGTTGTTAAGGGTATTTTCCATACCTAGTGTACTAATGTCAATACTAGGAGTGAAAGAGCTTGACAACCCAAGACCCACAATGATTGTACTATCAAAAGATGCCATGAGTCTCGAACTTCATCTTACTACAGTATTAGGAATAGGACACCAAATACTCATGCAAGGGCTACTAAATGCAAATGCAATATAAGCTAAGAATAATGAAATGCTTGTAACAAAAATTCTAGAAACTAAAACAGAAAGTAAATAAAAACAAATAGAAACACATAAACTAAATTATAAATGCCAAAAAATGCAATGCAAAATGTGCAAAGGGACTGATTCGCCCAAGGTGGAAAATGAGTCCTAGTGATGATTTTTTTTTAAAATTTCAGATTTTTTCAATTGAATTTTATGCTTTTTATGTTTTATGATCTAGATCTAAGATGCAAATGCAGATTTTGAATGTTTTTCAATGAAATTAGATGTAAAAATGAAAGCTATATGAGCTTTCACTAATGCAAAATTGAAAAACCTAGAATGTAAATTAACCAATACAAATCCTAATGCAATGTGTAATGCAAGCAAGATCTAGGATGAAAATGCACTCCAAATCAGAAATTTAGTGTTCTAAATGCAGGTTCACCAAAATGAAATATTGTAAATGTGGTATGGATTCTATCATATGGTTTTGGACATAGAGCATACCCACACTTCCAATTTCATTCAAGGATAACCCTAGAGATCTCAATGCAAAGGAGAAAGAGATCTTGCTAAGGGTTGTCCTAGGGGCTGAATATGATCTAATGAGGGGTTCACCACCAAGTTTAGACTTGGAAAAGATAATGAAATGCTAGATGAAATGCTAAACCTAATTAAATGCAAGACAATACTAAATGACCTAGAAAATGATTGAAATGAAACAAAAAATAGTAAAACAAAATGTGTGCACCTGGGAAACCAGAAGGTGGCAGGATGGAGGTCTAAAACACTTAAAATATTGTTATTAATATTGATTGGGACTCATTCACCAAGTTGGGTGAATTAGTCTTGTTTCTGGGAAACTACATAGGAACAGGTTTCTGCCAAAAGGGTATCAAAATTTATGAAGTCCTAAAAATTGACTAGAACTAGAACTTATTCCCTAGATGTGGAAAATTAGTCCAGTTAGGCTTTTTTGAAGCTTCAAAGGCTGATTCTATTTTCCTCAGTTTTCTCCAGATCTGAAACAACAATTTGTGACCTGTAGGTGATCTCCAAGATTCTCCAAGGCTTGATGAGAACTTTGACAACTTTGATTGACTTGCAACCTTTCTCCAATCTTTCTCCTTAGGAAATCTACAACCTAGACCCACAAATCACACACAAAGGAGAGGGAAAAATGTTGGGGGGTTAGTGGATAGGGGTTTGCCTTGGTCAAACCCCTTGTTGGAAATCAATCCTTGAAGTAGAATGGCATGAATGAACAAAGTATGATGTTGCAACTCACCAAACCCTAGCAATAAGGTGTTGCAAATATGCTTGAAATGGTTGCAATGGATGTGGTTCTTGACTCTTGCTTGAAGGAGATAGATCTTGAATGCAATACTTTCTTGAATCACAAAACCCTACACCACAATTGTTAGCACAATGACAAACATGATGCATGGAGTCTTTGACATGATGATTGATGATTGAAGAGTGCTCTAAAATGCTGAATAATCTAACCTTGAATGCTCTTGAATACTCTTGTGAACTCAAACTTTCTATAAGGATGCTCGTTACACTTGCTAGGTGAGAAATGAATGGAAGAACCTTGTATTTATACTTGATTATGCAAGAATTCCCAAAATTACAACACTACAAGCCGACATTGGATCCTGGAGAATAAAATCTTGCCAAAGATTTAAATTAAATTTTATTTCAAGTTAAATGGGACTCATTCGCCAACCTGGGTGAATGGGTCCCACCTAAAGGGACTCATTCACCTAGAATGGCGAATAAGTCTCACCTTAAGAATTTGAGGTGGGTTTTTAGGATTTTGGTGTTTTAAATGCTTTTGTCAGGATTATCCTCAAAAATAAACATAAATAAGGCTTGTGGATACAAATTAAGCCAATTAAAGCATAATAAATCCCAATTATTAATGATAAGCCTAGAAAAGTGTGAAAGTGTGTTACAACACTTTACAACACTTTGAAATAAGGCAAGCTTAATGTTAAAAAGAGGTTAATTAGGTGTAATTACTTAACAAGACATTAGAAAAGTGTGAAAGTGAGTTACAAAACTTCACAACACTTAAGCAAGGTACCATTTAAATCCATTTAGTTCACAAGGGCCCAAGACCTAATGTGAATATGTTAGGAATACAACACTAAATCAAGGCCAAGTTAAGGGGACATTTTCCCATCATTACAATCTATTCGTGGATTTTATAATGTTGGTCAAAAAGCTCTAGGTATGATAATACTACTTTTTCAACTTGGAAAAGTTACTTTACCCACCCTAGTACATGTAATTTCAGGTACTTTAATACAATATAATTTTTTTTCTTGGTGGACCATGGATTGACACTATTGGTGTAGTCCCATCTACCCTGCATCAATGCATCAAATTCATTCATAAGATTCAAGTAGTTACAATAAAGACTGATCTTGAGTCCCATCACTATTACCAAGGGGATGAAGCAGATCAAAATTCAAGTTGCATTACTTTTAAAAATTTAATTCCTTCTTTATCTTCAAATCTGGTTACACCACCATTAGTTTCTAATCTTGATTAGGGGGCTAACTCACTTTCTTCTCAATAAAATGTATGTCTCGATGATCATTTTGGTTCCTTAGACTTTGTGGAATCCTTCATTGGAGAATATAAAGTCAACCCTATCCACCTTGACATCTCGAAAACATCATTCATGCCTACTATTAAAGATGATTATTGTTCTGTATCATGGGATAATGTGAAAAATAGTTGTAATGTCCTTAACATTGATCCTCCCCCTTTTGAGGAGTTGCAATCACATTATGGTTTCAGATTCGATATTCTTTCTAAACATGGATACAAAGGAAATGGTCTTGGAAACATGGAACAAGGAGTCAGAGTCCCTTTAGAGCTGAAAATGCACTATTTACAATGGGTTTAGGTTACAAGTTTTCTCCTTTATCTCCATCCCCTCCTCCATCATTTGCTATACTTATGTATTCTTCTTGTGAGTAGTCAAACCTTTCTTCACAAGAGAAAGGGTCACTTCTTACTCCTCATCTTTTATCTGAATAAGAGCATATCTTGTTGGGGCTACTCAGATCCCACTTGATTACTCTTCCTCATCCTATATGTAAAAATTTTCATAAATAAAAACATTCTTTTTGTGCATACCATTAAGTCTCTGGCCATTCCACCCATGAATGTCGATCCTTAAAGGATAAAATACAACAATTTTCTGAATCCAGTGTCATCATTCCTTCATTTATTAATACACATGTCTCTTCTTCACATGACAAGTGATATCGAGGTTTACTAAGTTGTCATGTTCATTCTATCTTCTCATGAGGTTCTTGCAACTCCCTTAGAATGGTTATCCTTGCCTGTATACTGGGGCAAGGATAGCTTGTTTTGGGGGTGTGCATCCATCTCAAGGTTTTTCCTCTCTACTTCTCACTCTTAGAAAAAATTTCTCTTATCTTGGATACTCTAGTTGTCCTTCCTCTTTGATCTCATCCTCCCTCCCCTTACACTTATCTAGATTGGTATCAAGGTGACTTGTTCAAGGTGCATGACTAGAGTAGTTCCTCTTCTTATCTTTAGATCAGATTTGTGTTTCCATGTGCTTGTCTATTTATGTTTGTTCTCTCTCTTGAAGGACCCTTATTACCCCTGTAGGTACTTGGATACAAGAGAGAAAATCTATCATAAATTTCTTCTATATGTTTCATCATTCTTCTATTTGTTGTAAAATTGGATTTTCATTTTAGGAATGATGCAAAGCAATGAGGCTTTTAGGCCTCTTCCATGTTGACCTAGATTCTTATTTGTCTTCATGTGCTCTTCTTCTCATTCCAATCTCTCTCTATTTATTTCTTCTCCTTCGAATGGTGTGTGTTCCTCTATGCAGCACATATCACTCTAAAGGAGGGGCTATCTTATCTTGTTCCTATTTCTCAGAAATATATCTATGTCTTAATATATGTCTTGATGTCTTTTGATCCCATCTCATCATCTAGCTTGGGGGTAGCCTGACTAGACCTATCTTATTTATGGTTGTCCTGCAACACAGTTTGCAATAGCCACATGCTTATTCACTTTTCATATAGTCTCTAGCATAGCTAGCCATACACATTAGCACTCTTATCACATTATTTCATGTCTTCAATTTTTATCATGTCTAATTCTAGCTTTTTTTCCTAATGTATTTTTCTATAGCTAACATGTTTGTGGTGAGATTGCAGTTAGCTTTACAAGATGGAAAACTAGTGTCCTCTTCATGTCTTTGTTCTACTTCTCTATTGTATATACTAGGTCAAAGGCCAATTTCCTCTTCATCCTGGGTATATTCTCTTCAACCTCTTTCTATCTACTTTAGCTCACACATGTTAGAATACATATGCTTTCTAAAGTGGGGGAAAATGTAATGTTGAAAATTACACCCTGTGTAATTTTTCATTACATAACCCTCCCTTTAGCTTAATAAAAGACAATAAAAATTCCATTTTTAGGTTAACTTTAATTTCATCTTTAAACCCTCTATTTTTAGTCTTTAAGTGATTTTTTGTCGGGGATGCTTCCTCGACGCACATCCTAATAAGATTCTTGATTCTATGGTCATTGGGATATTACACTTCTTCCTACTCACAAATTCTAAAACCTTTGTGGTGTCAGACACACCCAAAAATTCCTTCTTGCATGCCTTTTATTCATTCAAAACCTCTCATTCTCTCATTCCTTCAATTTGTCTTCCATTCTTGCTCATTCTATTCACTCTTCTCATCTTTCTCTTTCATTCTCAAGAATTCTCATTCTCTTCTATACCACTTCCTCTCATTCTTGCAAGCCCTATCATGCCTTGGCTCTCTACACCAACACTTTGGTTCTCTTGGCACAATTTGGGTATCGTGTACTATCCTTTGGCATCTCTATCTTTCTTAAGGGAGGGTAACCACACCCCCTTTTGCATTGTATTATCATCTATTTTGATAGCATATTGTCATTCTAACTTGTCTATTGTCTTGTCTATTTACTTTATTGTCTATCGTCTATTTTATTTTCTATTTGTCTATTTGGTTTTCCATAGAGGTGGGAACACCTATGTGGGGATTTGACTGAGGAAAGCCCCTAAACAACCCCAACATTTTCTCTCGATCTTATGTATGCAAGTGTTGGAAATATTTTTTGTTGGAGATTTCTCTTGGTCCATTATAATAATTTTCTTTCCCTTCTCCTCTCATTTCATCATTTACATTCCTTATAGCTAACTTTATTTCATTATTTTTTATTCTATGTTATTTTCCTTATATATCAATATTTTATAGTAAATCATAATAGTAGTAGTCATCTTGTTTTTGTGGCATTCTTGGTTTTTGTTCCATATGAGATGCTAGCATGCCACAAGGACGTCTACACATCATATTGTCGTCCTTGGCCAAGATCTTGTTAGATGGTCTAAAAGACTCTATGACCTACTCTTTTTATTTCTAGAACTCTCTGTTGGAAAAACAAGGATAGGCAATTGAGAGGGGGGGTGAATCAATTGTCACAAAATATTTAGACTTTTCAATCTTTACTAAACTTAATCTCGGATCTGATGAATGAACAATAAACCATAAACAATCAACACATCAAAAACACATAGAACACCAATATTTTTACATGGAAACCTTGTTAGGGGAAAAAACATGGCAGATGTTAGTCCACAATATTATACCCTATTAAAAGTATAATGAAAAATAATGGGAATTCACATGCATTTGGGCACATTACCTAGAGCTAACTACTCAAATACAAAAGGGTTGACTGCCCAACAATACACAACAATACGGATTAGATCCATAGGGTATGAACTAAGAAAATAGCTTCTACACAAGCCTGATTACAGTTCCAGTTAAGCACAAAAAACCTTCTTCACACTTTGCTCAAACTTCTTCTCACTCTGCTTTGCAATCGAATAATTAAAACACTATTCACACATCTACACTTTCTCTCGCATACATTCGTTCTTTTGCATGCATTAAATTCTCTCAAACAATCACTCTTATATATCCACAACATGAAATTACATCAACAACCTTGTCGGCCAAAAAGTATAAAACAAAGTTTCAGTGTCGGCCCAAATTTACAAATAAATTTTCAATGTGGATCAAACATTGTTGGCTAATAGTATGATGCAACCCAAAATAATATCCTCGAGCGCGCCAAACATTCAAATTTAAATCTCCAAGGATCTGCAACATGTTACAACCATCATGTTGGCCAAGAACATGAAAACCCAAACATACCGAGAAAAATCTTTGACCATGAGCACACCGATCAACACAGACATACAATAAGAATAGAGAATGATCTAGAAGCATCCACAAACAACAAGAACTAATAGAGAAATATCCACAACAACATAAATTACTAGAATCAGATAAACTTTAATCAAGAACACTATCAGAGCACAACTGTTCATAGCATGATCAAATCTTCACACAGACCTCTAAAACTTTTGATAGATGAACTAGATACTCTCAGAAATAAACCCTTTAGTCCACAATAATTTATCTTCAAGGTATGGATCAAGACACCTTCATGACCTTCATAGCTTCACTGGCAACTTGGAACTCTTCCTTTAACAATTTTCTCAATATCCTTGACATACACAACATTCAATACAATAATGCTAATAGTGTTGACATCAATGAAAACCACATATCAGAAACACAACCACAACATCCAACAATATCCCCCTTTGGAATTGATGGAAACACATGTGAAAAATACCATCAACACAACTACACTTACTCTCCCTTTGGTTTTGACTCACATTGCTCTTATCCCCCTTTGACATGAATGGAAAAAATAAGAATTACCTTCCCACATACAAGCTCTAAACCACATATCTGTACATCTAACTACTCCCCCTAAGTAGCAACCACATAAATATCAATCCAGATCAGGAAATATCTATGAAGCACATAGATTGATGCAAAAGAATGCATCTCTAGTTCATATTAGGAGGGGTAATCACCCCTAGCATCCCTCTGAGATACTCAAAAGTATCCTTTGGAAACAACTTGGTGAAAATGTCTGCAATCTGTTCTTTGGTAGGCACATACTCCAGTCTGACTTCTTTCTCACCAAATTCTTGATTGATAGGCACATTGAAGAGTATCCTTTGGCAACAACTTGGTAAAAATGTCTGCAATCTGTTCTTTGGTAGGCACATACTCTAGTCATACTCTGCAATGTGCCTATCAATCTAAAACTTGATTGATATATGCTTGGTCTTAGAGTGTAGCGCCAAATTCTTTCATATGTTAATTTCACTTGAGTTGTCACAGTATATGGAAATAGGTTCATCATATACTACTATGATATCTTTCAACATCTATTTCATCCACATCACTTGGATACAATTATTTGTAATAGCAATATACTCTGCCTCAACAGTAGATAGAGAAATGGAGTTTTTCTTTTTACTCAAACAAGACACTAGCTTCTTCCCTAGGAAGAAGGCACCACCACTAGTACTCTTCCTGTCATCTACATCTCCTACCCAATCCACACTAGTGTATGCATTCAAAGTAAGATAATCATCCTTAGGATACCAAATCCCAAAATCAACTATTTCTTTCAGATATCTAAAGATTCTCTTTATAGAAATCACATGAGATTCTTTTGGATCAACCTAAAATCAAGCAACCATACATACAACATTCATAATGTCTGGTTTGGTTTGAGTTAAGTAGATAAATCCACCAATCATTGACCTGTATCTTGTTTGATTTTCCTTAGGAGAATCATCATTTTGTGTTAACTTGCATCCGGTTATCATGGGAGTACCAATAGGTTTCGAGTCTTCCATACAAAAATTCTTCAACAAATCTCTCACATATTAGGACTGAGATATGAAGATCCCCTTATCTAACTGAGTAACTTGCAATCCCAAAAAGAACTTCATCTCTCCAATCATGCTCATCTCAAATACATTCTTCATTTCATCAACAAACCTCATAAATAGATTATTATCTCCTCGAAAAATAATATCATCAACAAAGACCTCAATAATTAACTCTTTTTCATGATCCAATTTGAAATACAAGTTGCTGTCAACAGTGCCTTTATTGAATCCAAGCTTCGTAAGTATTTTTCTAGTCTAGCATACTAGGATTTGGGGGCTTGCTTGAGTCCATATAGAGCTTTCTTCAATTGACAAACCATGTCTTCCTTATCAATCAGTTGAAATCCATCCAACTGTTCAATATATACTTCTTCGAGCTCACCATTCAAAAAAGCTGACTTCACATCCATTTGATAGAATTTATAGTTCTTATATGCAGTATAAGCAAGAAATAATCTTACAGCTTCAATTCTAGCAACAAGGGAAAAGGTTTCTTCAAAATCAATACCTTCCATTTGTGAATACCCTTTACATACCAGTCTTGCTTTATTCCTAACTACTTGACCTTGTTCATTCAACTTATTCTGAAAGACCCATTTAGTACCAATCACAATTTTATCTTTAGGTCTAGGAACAAGTATCCATATATCATTATTTTCAATCTACATTAGTTCTTCCTTTATAGCTTCCATCCAGTGTTCATCATTGCAAGCTTCATTGACATCTTTAGGCTCAATCTTGGAAATCAGGCAATACTCTTTTGCAATCTTTCTTCTAGTTTTCACACCTTTATTCTTGTCTCCTATAATTTGATTTTTAGAATGATTTAGATTTACATACCTCAGATTTTTAGGATTCTCTCAAACTTCTAGTTCTTTTGTTCCTTCCTCTGCACTTGCACTTGTCTTTGCTTCCTGACTACCTTGATTTACCGGAACAAATGAAAGTTTTTTTACCGGAACATGACACAATTTGAAGTTGATTCTATTTCTGATCATTTTTCCCTTTATTTGTGTTGTCTTCCTAGTCATCTGAATCATATCCACAGTATCTGGATGTTTTAACAGAGTCCTCATCAACTTTGACATTTGCACTCTCAACAATTTTTCTCAGTCTTTTGTTCTTCATCTCTGCAACTCCATTTTGTTGAGGGGTTTGAGGAGAAGATAACTATCTTATGATTCCATGCTCTTCACAGAAATAATTAAACTCTTTGGAGGTGAACTCACCACCTCTGTCTAACCTTAAGCATTTCATTTTTAGACCTTTCTCATTTTCTGCCATAGATTTGAAACTTTTGAACTTTTCTAATGTTTCACATTTTTCTCTTAAGAAAGCAACCCATATCATTCTAGAGTAATCATCAATAAGTAGCATAAAGTACCTTTCTCCATGAAGAATTTTGACTCTAGAGGGACTACATAGACCAGTGTGTACCAGCTCTAGTAATCCATTTGAATGATGTTTTTTCTCCAAAAAGAGACTCTAGTCTATTTTCCCATCTAACACTCCTTGCAAATTGTGTTAGTAGGCTTCACTAGCTTAGGTAGATCTCTTACTGCTTGAGTGGAACTTACTTTGACAATGTTATCAAAATTCACATGACATAGCCTCCTATGCCATAACAAAATTTCATCTACTTGAGCAATTAAACAACTTTCATTAGCAGCATTCAGGTGAAAAATATTACCTTTTGTTTGTTTACTTGAAGCAATTACATGTCCATAACTTCCAAATATCCTCCATCTTCCATCTTTGAACTAAAGATCATAACCCTTTTCCACCATCTATCCAACACTCAATAGGTTGTGCTTCAATCCTTCAACATAAAGAACATCATCAGTGTTATGCTTACCACCAAGACAAATAGATCCTCTGCCATGAATCACAAACGAATTGTTATCTCCAAATCTTACAACACGACCATCATAATTCTCAAGACTTACAACTTTTCTTTTGTCACCAGTCATATGATGTGAGCATCCACTATCAATAACCCACTCATCCTTTTCTTCAATTAGGGCTGCAAGAGCTTTCTCAACTTTAGCAGATTCAGTAGCCACGAGACTATTTTCCTTGATAGCAATGAAAACCCAATCATCTTCATTTCCATTTTCCTTATCAAATTCCTCATCAATCACTCCTTCTTTAGAAAAATAACATTTATTTTGAAATATAGGTTTGTAAGGCTTAGATCTAGGAACTCTTTCAGGACACCTTGAAGCAAAATGACCTATTTTACTGCAAGAAAAATATTTGTTAGGAAACTTTCCTTTATACTTACCTTGTCCTCTACCATCTTTCTTTACAATCAATGCTTCCAACTCTTCTAACTCTCTTTCTTCATCTTCAAGAAATTTCATTTCTTCCTCATACTTGAATGTCTTTCTAGAATTCTCTCCCAGATCATATCTTTGCTTGTTTCTTCTGGATACAATAGCCTTAAATGTAGTTTCAGTCTTGGGAACAGATTCACCAAATTCTCTCAACTCAAAGGCAACAAGTTTACCAATCAATGTATCCCTTGTCACATTCGTCAATGATCTGGTTTATTCAATAGCATGAACCTTTTCTTTGTAGGAGGGAGGCAATGATTTGAGCACTTTAGCCATAATTTCTTCCTCATCTAGGGTAGCACTGACACATCTAATACCCATCACTAGTTCATTTACTCTCTGCATAAAAGAAGAAATAGTTTCATCTTCACCCATCTTCAAGTTTTCATATTTCCTTTCAAACTCTATAGCTTAGCCTTCTTCACATGTACATCTTCATACAAAGTTTCCAGCTTTGTCCACATCTCATGAGCTGTCTTTAGACCTATCACATTTGTCATTTATGAATTTGTTAGAGCACTTAGCAAAGCTTCCATAGCCCTAACATTATTCTCAGCTTCTATAATCTCATTAGTAGTGGAAGGACCCTTCTAAGGGATAACATATGGATTCCTTGTAATCTTCCAGAAGGGTTCACCAATACACCTTACATGACACTCTATCCTAGTTTTCCACAATGAGTAGTTTGTTCCAGTGAATCTAGGACTGTCCTTCTTGTATGATGCCATCTCAAATCACCTCAAGCTTTTAAAATTATTTAGAGGAACTTGCTTTGATACCAATTGTTGGAAAAATGAGGAAAGACAACTGAGAGGGGGGTGAATCAATTGTCATAGAATATTTAGACTTTTCAATCTTTACTTAACTTAATCTCAGATCTGATGAATGAAGAATAAACCATAAACAATCAACACATTAGAAACATAGAGAACACCAATATTTTTACGTGGAAACCCTGTTAGGGGAAAAACCATGGTGGATGTTAGTCCAAAATATTATACCCTGTAAAAAGTATAATGAAAAATAATGGGAATGCACATGCATTTAGGCACACTACCTAGAGCTCACTACTCAAATACAAAAGGGCTCACTGCCCAACAATACACAACAATACGAATTAAATCCACAGGGTATGAACTAAGAAAATATCTTCTACACAAGCCTAATTATAGTTCCAGTTAAGCACAAAAAACCTTCTTCACACTTCACTGAAACTTCTTCTCACTCTACTCTGCAATCGAATGATTAAAACACTATTCACACATTTGCACTTTCTCTGACATACATTTGCTCTTCTGTACACATTAACTTCGCTCAAACAATTGCTCTTATATATCCACAACATGAAATTACATCAACAATCTTGTCAGCCAAAAAGTATAAAACATAGTTTCAGTGTCAGCCCAAATTTACAAATAAATTTTCAATGTGGATCAAACACTGTTAGCTAATATTATGATGCAGCCCAAAATAATATCCTTGAGCATGCCAAACATTCAAATTTAAATCTCCAAGGATCCGGAACATGTTACAACCATCATATCGGCCAATAACATGAAAACCCAAACATATTGAGAAAAATCTTCGACCATGAGCACACCGATCAATGTGGATGTACAACAAGAATAGAGAATGATATAGAAGTATCCAAAAACAACAAAAACTAATAGAGAAATATCCACAACAACATAAATTACCAAAATTGCATAAACTTCAATTAGGAACACTGACAAAGACCACATAAACATTGTCAGAGCACAACTATTCATAGCATGATCAAATCTTCACGCAGACCTCTACAACTTCTGGTAGATGGACTAGATACTCTCAACAATAAACCCTTTAGTCCACAACAATTGATCTTCAACATATAGAGTAAGACACCTTCATGACCTTCATGACTCCACTGGCAACTTGGAACTCTTCCTTTAACAATTTTCTCAATATCCTCGACATATACAACCTTCAATACAATAATGCTAATAGTGTTGACATCAATGACAACCACATATCAACAACACAACCACAACATCCAACACTCTCACCATTTTATCTTATCACCTAAGCATTAATCCTTGAGGTATTTGAGGACCATTTTATCCTTGTAGACTCTTCTTGTCTTGAGACTTGAGGGTAGCAAATTTCCACCTCTACACCAAACCTTTCTCTCTTTCTTGTTTACATTCATTCCAAGTGTGTTAAGATAATTTAATCCAAATATTTCTATATTTCTCCTTCTGACCATCAATTTTTATTTTATATTATAGTACATTATATCCTCCTCTTGTACCCACCTTTCATCATCCAAGACCTAGTTTCCATTTGGATGTATGATACATATTAATCCTATGTGGGTATACATCCTTCGTTGCCATCCTTTGAAGGTTGTAGCCATAATCATTTCAAAATTACATTAGAGATGATTTAATCTTAGGTTTCAATCTTCTACATTAGTCCATTTTCAATAAATAAAAGAAATATTTTCCCAAAACTAACTATTTTCCCTCCACCTTTCTCCCACCATTATTCACCTTAAAGTATTTTTAAGAGCCCTAGAACTTTTTAATGAAGGTTTAATGGCTTTGGCATGCTTCAATATTTTATTTCTTATGTATTAGTGTTTATTTTATTATTAATAATATAATTCATGTGGATCTACATTTAAACACCCTCATGGGACTCACTAAGGAAAAATCCCATTTAACCCATGTTTTTTCCAAGCCACCTATCATGTGATTTGTATTTGTAGGGATATTTCTAAGAACAATGCAGATTTTCATAGAAAGTTGTGGAAGTAAATTACTAGTTAAATTTTCTCATTAATATGCACAAATTTTTATAGGTATATATCTACCAAAGACAAGGCTTACCTAAGAAAACCTAACAACCCTATTGGCTACCAAAAGAGGACCAAACCACCGAGTTAGTCCCTACTAGTCATTTTATTCCATAAAATAGCTCAAAATATGTTCAAATCAACAACAAAAATCTTTGAAATCTCTCCAAATCCATCCATTACAAAATAGCTCAAAATAGGAAGAGTAGAGTTGCATATTCCATATTTTTTGTTAGTAGAGGATAGTAGTGTGTGTGTGTGTGGAAAGTATTTGAAAAAATATCTTCGAAGAAGAGGAAAGAGAAAATAAACACTTGCAGCCCTATGATGGAAGAGGCATGGAAGAACAAACATGTGGGAACAACCCACACAGATGTCAATGAGAAAGGAAATGATAAGAAAAGAAGGAGGTGTACTACTTTTAAATCAATTATTGAAAGGGAGAAAAGTGCAGATAAAGGAAGAGTTGAAGAGGTAGAAGAGAAATAAAAGAGGAACAAAAATGATGAAAATTTGATTTTATCTAATATTGTTTTGTTTGCAAGGAATGGAGAAGAAGTAGAAGAGGAGTTCATAAAATGGACCTTGAGAGTCCTATATTTGATGAAGAAATTTATGAAGATGAGGAGGGTCTCTTGTTGAAAGAGGGGATAAGGAAGGTAGAAAAATTATTTAAAGGGGAAGTAATAGAGGAAATGAAGATGGGAAAAGATGAATCCTATATTTTATTTACTAACATATCTTTGAATATAGGTGAAAGAGAAGATGGAGCAAAGTGGCATGCATATGGCATTGAAAAGGAAGAGATCCTAATGCAAGAGGATAATGAAGAGAATGAAGAAAGAAAAGAGTTAGCAGCTGATATATGTCTTTTGGAAGGCATAAAAGTCAAAAACGAGAATATTGCATGCATAAAAGAAGAAGTTGCAATGACAACAAAAGATGTATTATTTATTTTTTTGAATTTTAAAAAAATGAGAATAATGTTGATTTGCATGTAGAAAAGATAAATGAATATATTGAATAAGGTGATTGTGAAGTTAGGGTAGGGATTGGTCATTGGAAGGACATAAATATATTGCAGAAAATGACATAGTTGAGTGCAAGGGAGGAGGTAGAAGAAGAAAACAACAAGATTGTGCAATAGAAAATCAAGAAGAAAAAGTTGGAACAACAATAAAGAAGCAAGGAAACACATAGGTAAAGGGTCATTTTTATGATATTTGTGAAAAAAAAATTGATGTTAAAGAGATATACAAAATTGTGCATGTGAAAATGAATGAAAAGGATGGTATTTCTATATTGAGTAATAGTGAAGTTGTAGCAAAGTTTGGTCCATTGAAGGATATGGAAATATTGAAAAGTTTGGGGCAAAAGTGTGAAGAAGAGAAAGTAGAAAGGAAGAAAAATGAGAAAAGTGAAGGAGAAATAGTAAATAAATAAGAAGATAACTTACTAATGCAAGTTGCATTAGTTGAGGAGTGAATTGCATTGACAACATGTGGAGAAAAGGTTGTAGCAAAGAATGGTAAGGAATGTGAAGAAGGAGAAGAGGTTAGGAACAACAATAAGAGGCTATAGTTTCCTTCATGATATTGACATCAATAGCAATAAAATTTAAACAAAACAAATAATTAAGAAAAATATCAATTATATTGAATTTGGTGCCTAAAGGCGAACCTACTACATATTGAAAACCAAATAAAATAAAAAAGAATTTTAAATTTTAAATCATTTCCCCCTAAATCTTTGAGAGTGAAAAGGAAGAAAGTGAGGAAGGTGAGTTGATAGAATTCATTAACTTCTTTGAGATTGCTAGTGCTGATAAAATTCCTTTAGGCACCAAAATCTTTGATTTTGTTTGGTTTTCAATATGTAGCAGGTCGCCTTTAGGTTTTAGGGGGCAATGATTTAAAATTTCAAATTCTTTTTGTAAATTTTGCACCAAAAATTGTAAAAGGTGAATTTTTTAAAAATGTGAATGCTAGAAAAGAAAAAATGCAATGCCCTTGAGTCTTGGTTGTTACAAATACATGCATCATGGGTCCCTTGGTAGTTTTGAATGTCTCTTTCTTGTTGCACATTCATTTTTTGGGAATCAGATTGAGGAGTGGAGACAATTTTTGAATTGCTGGAATCTCTTGAGTGGTACATTTAACGCATTTAGGAGTTACATTCAAAAACTAGCTCTAGATGATTCCCACACCTGGTATGGAGTCTGGGAATTAATTTTACAAGAGAAATGATGAAGAAATCCAATGCATAGGTATGCAAATGAAGAAGGATAAAGAGAGAAAAAGTTATGAGTTTTTGGTGAAGTTTACAACATAGTTCTAGTACCCAGAAATGGGTTTTTTGAAATTTTTGATTGCAAATTAGCATGGTATTGTCGGTAGGAAAAATTTGACATACTTGTATTCATCTAGATGAAGGTGGGAGCTTCTTTTTGTAAAATTTTTTAGAACAAATGGAAGATGTTTGCATATTTGAAATAATTTATAAAATGTGATCTGTCAAGAGATTTGTATGCACATTTGCATAAGTTTAAATGAAGTGAATTTCATAACTTTTTGAGTTCATATATTTTTCTATGAATATGCTTTTTTAGTTGAATAGATTAAAGATTTGAGTGGTGGCTGTAAAGATCAACTCTTCAATTCAGGGTCCTGGTCTTTGATCTGCATCATAGGGGAGAGAGATAAAGAGGAAGATAGAGATAGAGATGGAGATGGAGAAAAAGATGGATAGAGAGAGAGAGAGGTATTTGTTTAATTAAATTGTGCTTCTCATATCATATGACTCCTCACAAGGAGAAATTATCTTCCTACCATGCTTATGATGGAGGAAAAATGTATGTAGGTGACAATATTTGTATCAAATGGTTGATTATGGGAATGTGTAGTTGTGTTTTAATAATGGAGGGTAAAAATTCTTACTCGTGTTTTGCATATTCTAGTAATTTGAAGAAATTAATGTCTATATCCAAGTTGAATTATTATGGATTAAATTTGATATTTTACAAAAACCATAAATGATAGAAGAATTTTGAGGCCCTACCTCTCTCATCTGTAATCTCGATGGGTGAGATTGTATCATGGAACATTATTACAATTGTAAATTGAGACACAAACCATTGGTGACTAAATGCACTTGGTAGTTATAAATGATTAAGATAACATCAATTGTCTTGCATCATTAAAAAATCCTATTAATTATAGATCGTAAACACCTTACATATAATAAATCAAATATTAATAATCATATAAAATAATTTATTTACAAATATTCATCACTAATAATAGAAAAGAAAATAATTACATGATTGATCCTTCTTTCCTACAAACTACTGTCATGCTAAATTCAAGATTGAAATATGATAATATTTGTTCTTTTCGATAATGTATTGATAATTTATATTAGAGTTTATGTATTGATACCAATTTTTGTCATGGGAAATGCCTTCGGCATAATAACAGAAATATATTGGATTCAACTAAGAATTGAAGTTTAGTTGTGCGGCCCAAAATGGTGCGATTATCCTGTTGCATAAAAAAATGGCCCAAAATCTCTTTCCACTGAAACGTTGGAGTTGTTAATAGTTTTAATAGGGGAGAGGACCCAGTACCTGAGCATGTTCCAATAGTTGTGAATATTCTTGTGATATTTTTGTCCATTTATAGAACATATATAGACTAATACTTGAACATTAAAATATCAAGTTTTATACATTTGTGAGTTAATAACTGAAATATAATTAATCATTTTTAACCTATTTTATATATATCATTGAATTATTAATATTTGAATAACTAACCATTAACTAATATTAAAATAAGAAACCAATATCATTAATTACATATTGAATATGGAACCAAATAAAATGAGTTCCAAAACAACTTTAAAGAACTCAAATAAATTATTATATTCCAATATGTATAATTTTACAATATATTGGTTGAAACACATGAACCAAATAGTCAAACCATTACATGTTGATATATAATAAATAATCTAAATTGTTCAACTTTCGGATCCCAACATGGCATCAATTAAATAATGTATGTCCCGTCATTCATCACATCCCTCGTAACTTCTAAGGTGTACATTCCTAGCCTGTAGACTTCAGCCGCCTAGCCTGTAGACTTTAGGCGCCTAACTTGTAGACTTCAGCCACCCAACTTGTACCTGCAAATAAGAAACACCCAGATCTAAGGCTCACCATTCGAATGAAAACAAGCAATCAAAATGCAAAGATTTAAAATTTCCTCCATCAATCCACCCCATCACCTCTTTGTCCAATTAAAATGGAGGATTTCAAATCCATGGATCAAACAATTTTTAAAAATCTGGAGGGAAGAAAACTATAAGAATAACAATTGATGCAAGGAAACTATTTACATTTTCACTGTAGACAATTAAGACCTGTCCACCATATCAGACGAGACATTCCTGCAATTTCAACAATTACTTCTCTGCAGATTAGACAGTGCAAACCAACCATTTTCTGCTATTTTCTGTCAAGGTATTCTATTTTTTCCTTCAATGCATTTTAACACAATTTTACAGTTCATTGTTTGTTTTGTGATGGGGTCAAATTTCCACCCTAAATGCACACACTGATCTTTCAGACGTGCAATCAATAGTCTTAGTTTAGGTTGGCAATTTCCATTTTGACTTTATATGAAATTCCTCGTGCTCAATGTTCCTCATTTGATAGTATTAGTGTTAAGTATCCTCGTTACTCTGGAGGGTTTTGCGGTTGGGTCATACTTCTACCAAAAATGCAGCCACTTCATTTTTTCATGTTTTGGATGATTGAGGTAACAGGTTATAAGATTACATGATTCTGCCTATTAAAGTATAAACTTATACACATGTACAAGTGTAAAATACTTAACTGCCAATAGTTTCAAAGCTAAATAAACATCACTATAAATTAGTCAACCTTGTGTTTGTCATACTATGTGACCTTTACCAGCAATAATTTTTTCTTGTTTGTCACAGTATACAAATTTTATAACAAATCTTTGAGTGTATTATTGTATATCTAATATTTCTGTTTTGGAAACAATGTGTGCTTGGAAAATCTCCATAAGTAGTTACAATGCTTAAATTTTGATGGTGATCAAATTCAAAATATTTTGCTGAACTATATTAAAAATAACGTCATTGAAGTTGAAATGAGCATGTCATGAAGTTTAAAAATACCTTTGTATGTCTGTGACATACACCTATATGTATTATGTTTATATATATACATACACACACATATATACAAATATATATATATGTGCATTTAAACATACACACATATATATGTTTGTGTATGTTTATATTATATATATCTGTAGTAATTACCAACAATAATAATTTTTTCTTGTTTGTCATAGTATGCAAATTTTATAACAAAGCTTTGTCTATTTAATCAATTAAAGTGTATTATTGTATACTTAATATTTCTATTTTGGAAACAATGTGTGCTTGGAAAATCTCCATAAGTGGTTGGAGTGCTTAAATTTTGATGGTGATGTTATTCAAAATATTTTGCAGAACTATATCAAAAATAATGTCATTAAAGCTGAAATGAGCATGTCATGAAGTCTACAAATACCTTTGTATATATAAACATACACCTATATGTATTATGTTTATATATATACATATTACATACACATATATATACAAATATATATGTGTGTATATAATATATATAAACACACACATATGTGTGTATGTTTATGTATATTATATATATCTGTGATTTGTAGTAATATTTTTAGTTTCAATTCTGATTACTAAATGATATTTTTCTCAAAATCTATATCCTTCAACTAGTTTAGGGGGGGCGAGGAGTACTCCCTACAGACCATTCCATACTTTACAATGACCTGCTAGCAGTTTTGTAATGTTTTAAAATTCCATACATTGTAACCATTTTTGTAGACCATAACTACTTTGCCATGACTACAGGTTTCATTATTTTGTATTGTTTCAATTTTGCAGACAATGTAAAACTTTCTATAGACCATGCAATGTCTACATGCATGTCATCTTGTAAAGTTTCAATTTTCTAGACAATATAATTTTCTTTTGCAGAGCACATTCACCTACTTTGTAATGTTTAAATTTTGTAGAAAATGTAAAATTCCAATAACTGTTTGTTTATTTTCTTATCATATGGAAGTTTGCAACAGTCCAATTATCACCAAAAAATATTAATTAAACTTAAAAATGTGAGTAAGTTTGACATATGAAATTCTATTTTAACTACTTGAGATCCTGGAAGACATTAGAATTGGGATGAGATTTCTCAGTTCCATTTGAGAATGTCACTTCTTGTACTGGTATATCTCAGGCAAGATGAACTAATTGGCTTACCTCCAAAATTCACTTATGATTACTGGCAGTAGCCATCAGAAGTTGTCTTATCTGTCTCTATTTGAGTATTCAAGAATCAATGAAGTATAAATAGACTACTGCACCGGGTCTTACAAGAATGAGTATTTGAATTTATAGGTAATGTGTCTCAAAAATGCTAAAGAAATTGACCCTACATCTGCTCAATTGGATCTGCAAGCATGCTCCAAACAGCTGATGGATGAGAATGCTCAAGAATGTGAAAGTAGTTTGGAGCAAAAAAAATTTAAAAATTGATATAGAGAATGATAGGGAATCTGGAAGGTTACTAGACATTAGAACAAATCTAAAGTTGGATTCAAAATCAAGCTTCAAGCAAAATCCCTACATCAACAATTATGCTAGAGGTGATAATGTTGCATCTGGAGCTGCAAATTTGGCATAAATGAATGGAGCTTCTAGAAGGACACTCTCAGTGTCAATGGAAGAACATGTTATAACTGCTTGAGATCCTGGAAAACCCATGCTGGGAGCTGAGGGTTGATAAAGTTGTATGTGGCCATCGAAATCTCTATTATAAAGACTAAATTTATGTCATGGGATAATTTGGAAGAAGTGTCTATTACAAAGACTGAATTTTTGTCATGGGAACCTTCATTGTATCCACCTTGTGCTATGTAGTCAAGGCTTACACACATATATGCTGTTTGGATTCAATTTACTATTTGTAGAGAAAATTAGTTGTTCTCACTATGTGTGATTGGCTGACAAAGCCATACGTTCCCACCTAGTACCCTTCTCCACTTGTTTCTACTTTAAATCGATTTCAATTTACTATTTGTACTCGACAAAGGCATTGGGAGAAAAGGAAAATTTAATATTCATTCTTGTAAGACCCGATGCATTCTTGTGATGTGTCTCAAAAATGCTGAAGAAACTGACCCTAACATCCTCATGTCGCATCTTATGTCAACCCATCTCAAACACATGTGGACTGCTCACAGACATATATGCGGTGCTAGCCAGGGCATGAGATCGTCCTGTAGCTGTGGAGTTGTGGCAACGCAGGAGGAGGAAATGAAGAAGCCTATTGCAAGAGGAGGGGAGAATATTAATAAGGGGTTTTGGATGAGAGATCCGGACTCTGGAAACTAGCTTCCTTGGGATCATTTCCACAACATAGACATTGCATAGCTCAAAGAGAAACTCATCTCCAGACAATCTGCTCGACAACCCTTGATTTTGTAATTATGTTTCAAAGAATCACTTAATTTTCTACCTAGTTTTATTTTTTTTTCAGCATAACACAATATCACAGGATGATAAATTCAAGAAAACCCCAAAATGGATCATACAAAATAGAAACTCCTCTCCAGACAATCTACTTGGCAACCCTTGATTTTGTAATTATGTTTCAAAGAATCACTTAATTTTCTACCCAGTTTTAATTTTTTTTTCAACATAACACAATATCACAAGATGATAAATTCAAGAAAACCCCAAAATGGATCATACAAAATAGAAACTCCTCTCTAGACAATCTGCTTGGAAACCCTTGATTTTGTAATTATTTTTCAAAGAATCACTTAATTTTCTACCCAGTTTTAATTTTTTTTTCAACATAACACAATATCGCAGGATGATAAATTCAAGAAAACCCCAAAACAGATCATACAAAATAAAAGGTAAAATGCCTCTTGAGAATTATATAATTTAGATGGACAGTTGAAATTTCTACAAATTTTGAATCCTAACCAGATCCAAGCGAAAAAAAAATTGAACAGTACACAAAAAATCAGAAATTTCCATTAAGTTAAAAATTGAAGCCGTTACATAGAAAGATCATACAAAAATTTAAGCAAAAAGAAAAAAAGAAATGGTTCATAGCCTCAGTACGGTCATAAAAGACCTTACCAACTCTATAGATCCAAACTCTGATTAGCTGTCTTCCATTGAAGACCCTCCAGAAGATAAGTCTTGCCCTGTGCAACCCAAAATGCAGTGAGAAAACAAAAATAAAGCTAATAATGCAATTAAAAAACACATAAACCTTACTTTTTGGACACATCCCTTCCATGGTTGCAGCTGTATATGTTGCTAGGTGACATGAAGCACTGTGAAGCAGCACAGAGGAGCGGTGGAGGTCGAAGCAATGTGGCGGTGACAATAATGAAACGCCGGTTATGTTCAACCATAAGGATGCAACAATTAGGGTTAGGTTTATTTTATTTACTCATTTGTAGTTTACTATTAATTTGTAAATGCAAAATATACAAATTAACATTTAATATATCATAGTTTTAAGACAATTAATAAATAATAGTTGTTTATTTGTATTTAGTTATTAATATTAGGATGTGTAATTTATAATTACTTTTTATTCATATTAGAGTGTATAGATAATTTATTTTCATGAGAAATTGTTCAACTATTGGTACAAGTCTATTCAAAGATCAGGGGTGGTAATTCACTACGATGGGTAGGGGGTTAGAAAAGTGGTGTTTTGGATACTTTGTACGATTACGCATAATTAAGATATCAAAATTGCTCGCGACAACTTGAAACCTTAGTTATCAGTAGTCAACTAGTTGAAGAAGATTGTATTAAATTTTTAGAGTCATCCGACATTGAGAAACTAGATTTTGAGAGACACGAAGTTAGGGTGCACAACTACTGGGTCCTTTCCCCTAGTATCACATGCAACTTTGGAAAGAGGAGAACAATATCAACAATTTCAAACTGTTCATTTCAACAAACATGACAACCGTGTAGTGTACAAAATCTGACAAGTGTGTGTTTATTTTATGAATTTTATTGGGCAAATGTTAACAGAATGTGATAAATGTGTGTTTATTTTATGAATTTTATTAGGCCAAGTGTTAATAGAAATGTGTGTTTATTTTATGAATTTTATTGGGTTAAGTGTTAATAGAAATGTGTGTTTATTTTATGAATTTTATCAGGTCAAGTGTTAATAGATTGGAAGGATCAGAAAATGAGGGGCAAAATTGTCATTGACTAGGGGAGAGGATCTAGTAGTTGAGCACCCTAACTTCACACTTCTCAAAATCCTACGTGGAAATTTCAAATGACTACCATTTTTTTTTACAGTAGCTTACTTGGCAAGTCCCATGTTTATAACCAAGATTTCACAACTATTGGAAAATGCTCAAGTAGTGGGTCCTTTCCCCTATTTTAGTGTCAAAAAATGTGGTATTTAAGTATAGTTTATGTGGTGGGGTAAGAAAAATGAATGTTATATTGAAGGTTTGTACTTTAAGTGTTTATCTTAATTGGTAAGGAGGTAGTATGGTTGATTAAATTCAATTTGTGAGAATGATGGTACGATCTTTGATTACATTCCTTTGGACTTTGATAGATTATATGTCCCTATTTCTGACAACTTAACTAAAAGATGACTTCTAATTTGAATAGACACCCCTTTATAATATTATGTTATATAGAAAAGATGTCAACATCTATATAAATTAATTATTTTATTAAAAATATATTGTTAATTTCTCACAATACAAATTTAGAATTCTTTTTTTTTTATTTTCATTTGAAAGTAATTTATTTACAAATAATTTCAATACTTATAGTTTCTTAATAGTTAAGAGGGGTTACAAACAAATATTTATAATAAATGGACTATATATTTTTTCTCTTAACCTTAAATTCTCTTTAATATTTTCAAGTTTAATCAAATAAATACATTTAATTAAGTAATAATAAGTTTAATTAAATCCCTAATTCAATCTCCTCTATGATTAAATAAATATTACTATTTGTTTAATTATGCTAACCTTATGTTTCCTCGATAATTAATTAAATTATTTAATTTAATTAATTATTCATGACATCGAAAATAAATGAATTTTTACTTAATTATTTTTTGAAAATTTTCCTCTATCTCACTCTTCACTTAACTCCCCCTTTCTCTCACTTAACTCTTCCACTCTCCATAATTTTCACCACTTAAGTCTTGTTTATTTCTATTTTCCGCTTCACTCAACTCTTTCATTTCTCTTCCATTCTTCTATTTCAAAAATGAGCAACTCTTATATTTTCCATTTTTTGAATGAGCAACTTTCCCATGAAAGTTGTCTCATTTGATCTCAACTATTCATCTTCTATCTGATCTTGTCTATTCATCTTGCCAAATTCATCTATACAATCGGTCTTCAATCTCTTTATTCAAGAACCATAGTCTTCGACTCTTTTTTCGTTATTATCTTCCCAAGCCTATTGAATTTGTACACTTAAAGTTGAGAGCAATGCTTCAAATCTCATCAAAGCAAAGAAGAGAAGAGTAATAGAGGTCAATCAATTATAGCATGAAGGTATAACTAGTTTTGTTTTCTTTTTTCTTAATCTTTTATGTCATTTGTGCTCTATTGTTTGATTTGCAGATTTATAGCTTACTTCTCATAGTTGGTGGTGTTAGAACTGGCTATGGAGATAGCCTGCCAAGATCTAGAGGCCAAATGGAAAGCACAATGAGAGAGAAGATCAATATGACAAGAATAAATTGTATTCCTGTCAATGATGCAAATGTAATTCAATATACAATGTATGAGAGACCCTTGGTTATATAGCCAAGGTGAGACATAAGATGTCATAAGATTATGACAAGTGTCTTAATCTAATGATATGAGACAACTTATCATAACTACCTATGAAAAGATAAAATCTAGACATGACAACTAAGTCTTCTACAAAGAATCTTAGGACCTAAGTAAACTTAGCATGTGAATAAGTCCCCTAAGTCTCCTAGTAAGGAATTAACTAGGTACAAGACTTTATTCACACCAACATTCCCCCTTAAGTGCAACTTAGGGAGTAGATTATTATGCAAATGGTGCAAAGATGCAAGGATGGGTCTCAGCTACTAGGCCATGTTAGGTACCCATGTACAAATACAAATGAAATCTCTCACAAACGAAGAAAAGGAGAAAACCCAATGGGACAAAAATACTCCCCAAAAGACAGATGACATGTACAAAAAGCTCTCAATGATGCATGGGAATGCCAAAACCCCATGCAAGAAAAAATACCCCCCCCCCATAAGAGAGAATAAGAAGAGAGACAATGCAAGCCCCCTCAATGGTGAGTCTCCTGCAATGGTCGAAGCTCAACATTGAATGCTGAAGATGATCCAATCTCGCCAAACAATGTTCCTCCCCTTAGGAAGAAACAAAACCAAGATGATATGTAGGATGTCTTCCCATTTCTAAAAGGAAAAAGAGGGAAGATAGATATAATGTATGATGTATCTGGAGCATGCTCAAGTATCTCGATGTTGATGTTGAAAGCTGAAACACTCCAAACAAGTGTTCTAGGACACACTACTAAAGATGACAATCCAAAATCTAGTAGAGATGATTGTAGAACACAATCTAAAGACAAAGATATCTCCTTCAAAGACAAAGAAGCCTCCTCCAAATGCTATCCAAAAGTATCCACACTCATGCCAAACTGTAAAAGATGATTGTGTAGAGAATGAACAAGAGGTTCAGAGTCTTCCCTCACAAAAATTGAAGAAGGATCATCTCCATCAAAGAGAAGACATATGCAATCAATGGTGTCTCCCAAATATGAAATATGAGACTCCAAAAACAAGTTTGAAATACCTGTCAAGAAGCCATCACAAGTAACCAAATCTGAAAGAAAATGAATATCTTGCGGCACTTGAATCACAAGAAGCCATATTTGTAGCAACACAATCATCAAAAACTGCAAAAATAGAGGGAGGAGATGAAATGCATGGCTTAAGAACTGGATCTAATGTGAGAACTCCCAAGTTCAAGAAGCCAATTGTCTCCTTTGAATCATGGTTCACATTAGAAGTGTGATCAACAACTGAAGGAACAATTTCACCATCAAAAGAAAAATTTGCAAAGGTATACAACCGACATGAATGATCATCCATCCCAATAGCAATGATATGTCTACTCTTCAAGTCTTGAATGATGACTGAATCATGAGTGAACTCCACAGTCCTCCCATCTCCACCATGTGTAATATGATATATGGAAAGAAGATTTTTTGTCAAATGAGGAACACACAAAACATCCTGGAAAGTGTTTTCCTTGAAACTAATAGATCCCTTCCCAATTACACTCATATATGTATTGTTTCCCATCAAATTAGGAGACATAGAACAAGGCTCAAAAGAAGAGAATATATACTACAAAGATGCCATATGATGAGATGCTCGTGAACCTAGAAACCATCTCCCTAATCCATGACTTGAAAAAGCACAAATAGATTTCCCCTTATTACCTGATGTATGACCTTTATCCTTTTTAGATTGTTTTGAAGAAGAAGGAGGTGATTCAGAAATTCTAGAAGGTAATCAATCTAATTCTTTTTGAGAAGATGTTTCAACTCATCGATATCCTTCTTAGAACAATAGTGTTCTTCATGTCCTTCCTTCTTGCAATATACACAAGTAGTCCTCTCCTTCTTAGATGTTTCCCCCTTAGAAGATGGTTTTTTATGTTCTTCTATGGAATTAGATGTGGATTGTGTGTTCTTCTTATGATTTTTCTTTTTCTTTTCTCTGCCACTTAAAGACTTCTCATCCTTTGCAATCAAGGCATGGGATTTTGAAGACTTCAAAGTACCCATTTGAATAAGCTTCTCTTGTTCCCTAGTGAGTTGCATAGCACAATCCTCAAAGGAAGGCATCTTAAAATCACTCCCAAAGGCATTCTTTCTAGCAGAGAAAGTAGACACAAACACTGTATATTCAGGTCCTAGCTTTGAATGAACACTTAACACCAATTGTGTATCTAATTTCTCAATTTTACAATCCTTCAATTGTGTTCTTAGTGAATTTAATTTGGTGATGAAGTCTTGTATATTGTCAAAATTACATGGATTAGGACTAATTAATTCATTCTCCAACAAATTTCCTTGAATTTCATTTGTTTGCCCAAATAAGTTTGACAATGTAGTCCACATAGCCATGGGTGTATCCAAGTGCTCAATGTTAAACAACAACTCAAGAGATACATACAAGCACAAATAGCTAATGGCTTCTTCACAACTATTGAACCACTTATTCTTTTCAACTCCATCATCTTTTGGCTCACCAACAAGCGCATGAACTATCCTATACAACTTCTTAATTCTTAGCAATTTGTTCATTTCAGATTTCCATTTAGGATAGTTGTAAGCTATTAGAAGTGGAATTGTAGATGGCTCCATGATGAAACAAGGAGGAAAGAACACAAATCAAGAGGAATGCAACCAAAACCACAAGAAGAATCCACCCAAATTCACTCAATCAAATAAACCCCCAAAAATATATGAGCTTAGCACTTTATGATTAGTGCAATTACAAATGCCACTTGCCAAAAACAATGAATTGGTCTTGATATTGGCATATGCAAATGCCAAAATTGGCCAAAATTTAATCAAGTACAATTTTTGGTACATAATGAGATCAATCTCATCATACCATTGAAAAGTATGCAAAAAATTATGCACTTTCAAAAAAAACTGCACTAAAAAATATTACCATAGGAGCGAGAGTGGAGTCCCCAAAGTTCCCAAAATGAGAACAATGCATCAACACCTATGAGAATTTGCAATTTTTGGAAAATCTAGGCACCAAAAGCAAAAAATGATTGCACTACTATTAATATTGCAAAAAGTTAGCCCAAACAAAAAAAAATGCTCAAAAAATAGAGGTCGTATGGTTGAGATATGAGTATTTGAAAATTGCCTTCAAAATGAAAAAGGCCAATGGTGAGGGGGGGGAATTTTTTAGGCCCATTGATGCAATGCTGACATAAGTAGGTCACCAGCTTAAAATTGACGTCCACCTAGCCATCATCATTAGAATATGTTGCTAGTGGATGGAATATTCCCTGGATTGAGTACTTAAATTAACGTCTATTTGGAGGTCACAGGTCTGCCAGAATATGCTCTTTAGCTACAGGTATATTCTCTACACATAGGGAATCTAAGGAAAAATATTTTGTAGCTGTGGATTTTGAAAAGTCACCAATTTAATAGAAAATAGGTGTTGGGTGCCCAGAAACTTGGGGGTCATGACCAAGGTTGTGTGGCAACCTGTGGAACCCTGTCGTAGGTACTATAAGGTCTGTGATACCCTATGTACAACAAGGTACTCAAAATTTGATTTTTAATTTAAAAAAATCTTTTGTATTTAAAAATTTCTAAAAAATAATTTTGATTAACTTTTCAAAATTTTTAAAACAATTTTTTTTTTTTGAAATCATACCCATGTATATTAATGGCCACCTGTAGTCCATACAATCCAATAGGGGCTTTTTTTTCCTCAAGCCCTGGGTGAAGTGCTCATGTTTTGACAAATTGATAGTTGATCTTAGGGTTTTTGGGCCTTCTGGATGCAATGGCAGGGTTGGATTTGACCCAAAATGCTCCAAAATTGTAGCTACTTTCTAGATCTGGCAAGCACATTTCAACTTCAAACCCTCATAGATTTAGCCTCATATGTTCGATTTGGATGAAAGAAAAGAAAAAACTAACTTTATCAAGCACCTTAAACTCAATGATGAGCTCAGATTTGCACCAAAAAGCTTTGATTTGAACCTGTAATACAAAGCCACAAAGAGAAATCCCCCAAAATTGGTATTTCTATCAAGGTTTTTTGATTCTCTAGATCATTATTCCATGCAAGAGAAGAGCATACTCAAATTTTCAATATTTACCAAGATCTCTCAAAAAGTGGCTAACCAAAGACACCCCACTTGCTCTAATACCATGTTAGAGTTGGCTATGTAGATATCTTGCCAAGATTTAGAGGCCAAATGGAAAGCACAATGAGAGAGATCAATATGGCAAGAATAAATTGTATTCCTATCAATGGTGCAAATGTAATTCGATATAGAATGTATGAGAGACCCTTGATTATATAGCCAAGGTGAGATATAAGATTATGACAAGTGTCTTAATATAATGACATGAGACAACTTATCATAACTACTTAGGAAAAGATAAAATCTAGACATGACAAATAAGTCTTCTAGAAAGAATCTTAGGACCTAAGTAAACTTAAGATGTGAATAAGTCCCCTAAGTCTCCTAGTAAAGAATTAACTAGGTACATGATTTTATTCACACCAATAAGTGGTTGTTATGTGTGATCTAAGATTTTTGACTTGATTTACCAGTCGAAAAAATGGTGAACCCAACATGAAGAGCAAGACCTGACTTTTTCTTTTGTAGATTTGACACATTTTTTTTATTGCAAAATTTGGCAACACATCTATATGAAGAGAGTGACACATTTGTAGATTTGAGTGACGCATATGTTCACATCATGGGAATTTGGGATTTTTATTTGATGTTAGTTGTTTTCTAGTTTTTGAGTGGTCTAGAGCAGTAAATCTAACCCCCTGTTTGGTTAATTAGCTTGAAGATTGGATATGTATGCTTACTATTTTTTTTTTGTCTTCCCAAGTTTTTACACCGCATTTGTGTTACAGTTGTGTCGCAATCCATTTGTGACATAAAACGACACATTTTTCTAATAGAGCATCACAATTGTCAAGATAAAGCACCACATTTGTAGAGGAAAGTGATGTGTCTATCATTTATAGTGCTACATCTGTCTATTGACAAAAAGGTATAAGGTTTTTTATTTTTGCTTTATATATGTGCGTTGATCTATTAGATTAGAGGGTTTTTTGTTATTTATCTCTCTATTTTAGCTGTGTGGTGAATGTTGGGAAGAGATTTTGAATTTGAAACTACTAATCTATTTTCTTGTAGCTCGATTGTCAAAGTCTTTCTTGTAAACTACTAGTCTAATTACTACAGGATATTGTCAAATGTTTTCTTGAACTACTAACTGATTTGTTGTAGGTTCGATTGTCAAAGAATCAATTTTGAAACATTATGTATTTTTTTTTAGATTAGATCACATTTAGCCTAGTTGGGTTAAAAAGAACTTTATTTTTCATGTTTGGTGCACTTGTACATTGTGCCTACCCCAATCTAGTGTGTGAGTATCCTCTCCCCTCATGCACTTATGTTGTCTTGGGTGATGAGAAACATACATTAGTCTCTTTTTTATTTTTAGTAGGAGGCTTGCCTGAGGATTTCATCACCTCAAGGTTTGACCTCAAGTACATTTCCCGATGAGCTATATCAAATGGGGAGAACAAAATTTGTACCCCAAGGAGTGGCTAGCATCATTCGAAGCCGAGATGTGAGACCCTTAACTTGTGAAGACTTGCTAGTGATGAGAGTGGGAGTGGGGCTCGTAGTTCTCTAGCTATTATAAATAGTCTCTCTATTCATGATGGTTCCCCACTAGACACCTCTTATTTTAATAGCCTAGAAGCCTTCAATTGTAAGCTTAGTGTGGTGCAATGTACAATATCATGTATGATGTTACTCACCACCCTTGAGTGGAGATATGAATCTTTGGGTTGGCATTCTTAGCCTCCCAAGTAGAGAGGGAAGGTGTACCCATGCCAAAGAGCCGGTGTCACCAGACCTCTAGCTATCTACTCTCAAAAGAGAAGCATTTCACACTAATCTTGGTGTATTAGCACCTTTGGTACAATGGGCCCACATTAAGTGAACACACCCAATTGAATAACTAGGTTGTGTTTTTCATACGAGTGTCTTCAATTATGTTAAACCCATGAATTTATTGGGCCTTTGGGCTTTAAGCCATACCCTTTTCAGTTTAGAATCAACAACCATTTTTGTCTTATAGTTCTATCTTCTTAGTGTTTAAAAGTCAAAACTTGAAAAATTAGTCACATACCCTCTCAAAATATTGAAATTACACAAACCTAGGTAGAGTAATGCATCTGTGAAATCTAGAACCACATCTGTCTAGAAAACTTTAGCCAAAAACTAGTGTGATGAATCTGTGTTCAATCATGTCATGCATCTGTCTAAACAACTTTAACAAAAACTAGTCTGATACATATATAGTTGCCATATGATGCATCTATAATTATACATCACAATTGTAGTGCTGTCACACATTTGCCAAATTATCCACTACAATTTTTGTCATGAATCTATCAGTTTCCCCACCACATTTGAAACTTTCCCTGATGCATTTGTCAGTCTTGCTAAAATTGAGATTTCCATTCTTGATTCCACTTTGTTGATATCAAACCTAACCAATAACTAAATTATACACAAAGACCTATCTGTTTTAGACCCCCTTATTTTAGTTAAATCTTGCACTTTCCATTTCCCTTAGGTTAAATCACATCTGTAGGTTTAAACTTTAGATTAATTGATTCCTTATGTTAATGGGTTAGGTATTTCCTCCTTAGGTTAATCTTTGGTTTACTTTTCACCCTTAGGTTAATCTTTGGTTGTCCTTCCATCCTTAGGTTATTTTTTTCTCTCTTTAGGTTAATGTTTGGTTGGTCTTGCATTCCTAGGTTAAAATTTGGTTAGCCTTTCATCCATAGGTTAAAACTTTATTCAATAATTCACCCTATCACTCATAAGTCTCACATTAATCCACTTATCATCATTAGACCCTAGTTAACCCTTTGAGCTATCTTGAATCTCATCTAATCTTGTCACCTTGTCTATAGCTGCCCTAAATGCATCAATCTAGTTTGGGTTTGACTATCCTCCCACCTTCGTCTTTTGAGATTCTAGGCTTTTCTTGAGGTCACTTAGGTCTATTGTAATTCATACCCTATCATCATTCATGAATCATCACCCACCAATTTTATCCTCATTGGATTTCAATTCAACCTTGGTCATCCTTTGGGGTGTTTGGTATCTCTCATCTTTTCATCTTTTCATCAATAGTTGGCTTTAAACTCATGACTCTAGTTTAAGGTTAAATATTGTCTATTGTCTTCCTCACTTCCATATTTTGGAGATCTAGACTTCCCTTTTGATTGCTTAGGTCTATCGTCATCTTCCAAGATCAAAATCTAAGGACCATAGTCACATGTCATTCATTACCACTTTCCTCAACCATCCAAAATCCATAACCATTCACTGTCTATCATCCTTCATTTGCATAATCATTTAAAATAAAAAATACATAAACATTAACATCCTTTGCATAATTATTTCCTTCTAAAAAGAATAAAAAATTCAAAAAAATAAAAATAAAAATTTCAAAAATCTAAAAAAATCTAAAAACTTTCAAAATCCAAAATATCTAAAAAAACTTTCAAAAATCCAACAAATCTAAAAACTTTCAAAAATCCAAAGAAATCTAAAAACTTGTAAAAAAATCCCAAAAACATAGTTTTATATGGTTGAAACTAGGTTTCAAAGAAGGAAAAAGAAAATGGATTCCACCGTGGACCCTCTCTTTAATTCAACAAATGTCATGCAATTGAAATCTCAACAAGTAACCAACCCATTCATGAGCTAGAATATGTCATACACCCTGATGGTGATGAAGACTATGTTGAAGGTTAGGATGAAGGAAATTATTCACAAGAGGATCTTAAAGAAGCATTAGAGGATCCTAAATTCCTAAACATAATGGAAACGGTCATGGAAGAAAACCCCACTAGATATCTCATTAAACTTATACAAAGGGGGGCCAAACTTCCTACCAATTTTGACCTTTCAACTATAGTAGAACCCAAAATTGAGGAGGGAAAATAAGAAAAAGTCTCATTGACATCCCTCCATTGTATAATCCTCCACAACAATTAGGCATGGGTATACAAAACAAAAGGGTGTTTCATGAAGTGACCAAGTTGTCCATACCTCCACACCATACCTTTGAACAATAATTTATCAATCCACTCTATAATATGTCACCAATTCCTCAGGGAACAATATAAACAAGTAATTTGGAATCGGTGCAACAAGAAACAAGTCAAATCCTACTATTAAATGTCACACAATCTATATCACAAATGAACACAAACTTTGCCACGTCTTCTAGTAATTCACTTCCACCAATCACTACTTTGAGTAATCAAAATATAAACACCACATTGAGCAATTTAAATTTAAACATCACATCAAGGGGCCCAAATCCGAGAGTCCACATTCCATCAGCATAAGTTCCTATATATTCCTAAACAAATCAAATGTGAGTCATATTTCAACACCAAGAAAATGCTCTTCTTCTCTAAGTAGATATTTTTCAGGATGGTGTGTGGTACCTAACCAATGAGCTACTCATACATTGGCATCAAACACTGTTCCTTTAGAACCTATGGTACAACATCAATATTCAAACACCACAAATCAATTCAACCAATTTTCTCACCAAATACCCAACTATCAAATTTCTAATCCACACATCGATCCTATTTTGAATTTGATTTCCAATCCTCCAACTAATACCATTCCAACAATGACAAAAATGTTAGTCAAACAAATGCACACTCTTCAACAAAAAGTAGCCAACATGCAAACCTTTGATCCAAGAAGGCATATAACATAGATGACATATGTCCTTATCCTTTTGACAAGAATTTGTATATGCCACCTTTCCCTCCAAATCTTGAAATACCCAAGTTTGATAAATATAAAGGGCAAGGAAATCCGATAGATCATGTCAGAGAATTTTCTATAGCTTGTTTGGACTTCCAACATGAGAAAACTTATCTAATGCATCTCTTTCCATGTAGTCTCAGAGGACAAGCTATGGAATGGTTTACACATTTACCCCTGGCATAAAGACATGGGAAGAATTACTGACAAATTTATCACCCACTTCTCCTATAATGTTGATAATGAGATATACATAGTAAAATTATGTGCCAGTAAACAAGAAGGGGAATCTTTTGTATCCTTTTTGCAAAGATGAAGAACTCTGGCAAGCAGATGTCCTTGTGAGATATCTAAAAAAAAATTGGTGCAAATCTTTATTAATAACCTTAATTCATAATTAGTGTTCTATCTTTGAGTCCATTTCCCTACTACATTTGATGAATTTGTTCAAAAGGGCATCCCTATCGAAAAAGCTATTGTGGCCAAGAGACTCGTGAAAATTTTCAAATGACCAAATAATAATCCAAGAACTTCTAGTGACAAATCCAAATCTTGGTCCTGCAACAAAAATGTGATGAATGATGGTGTTATGGACACTAAAATGATAGAAAAAGATCATCTGATCTTGAATATTAAAGGGCATAACCCATCTCAGATGAAAACAATTAATAACCCTCCATTATCAATTCCTTCATAACCAACCAACAATGTTTAAAATAATTCTCAACATTGTCCCCTTAGACCTAATCTACCTTTGAAATGACAATTTACACCTCTAGGGGAACAAATCAAATCAATTCTAAAGAAACTCTTGCAGTCTAGTGTTATTCAACTCCCAGAGGTTAGACATTATGACCTCGACCCCAAAAAACCATCCTAGTGGAATGAAAATTCCTTTTGTAAATTCCACAATAACAAAGGACATAAAACATCGTCATGCTTCAAGCTCCAAAATATCATTCAAGACCTCATTGAATGGGGAGACATAGTAATTGATGAACCTATTGGATCATCAAATACAAATCATACTATATTCAAGGACCCTTTACAAAATCACAGTCAAGGACAAGTCTCCAGTTGAGGATCAAAAACCAATACCAATACTAATTATACAAATGTAGCCTATGAGTGCATGGTAAATAGTATTTGATAGTTGGATAACAATGTATCAACTATAATTGTCAAAGGGAAGATTCCTCAGTGTGTTGTAACTACCCATCGATCTAAAGTGGTTATACATGAAGCCAGACCACAACTTCCTAATTAATACAATTTTTTAGATCATCTAGGAAAAACCCCTACTCAAATGTCTATTCTTGAGCTATTGTGTACCTCACCCACAAACAAAGTTATATTGGACAAATCATTGCAAGAGTCATTTGTTCCAATAGATCTAGATGTCAATCAATTTTAGGCCATGGCTGGGTATCTTGTTACTATTCACCATGTCACTTTTACTAAACATGATGTCCCTTTTGATAGACCTCAGTACAATGACGCCATCCATCTAGAAGTATTCATTAATAAGCACAAAATCAGACAAGTCTTGGTAGATGGTGGAGCTGGCCTAAATATTTGCACTCTAAATTGGTTACTACATTGGGACTTTCTGAGGCAGGTATTGATGCTTCTAAAAGGATTGTAATCAAGGCTTGTGATGATGCAAAATATTCCTCTAAGGGTGTCATTAGCCTTCCCGTTAGAGTTGGTCTAATAGTAGAGAACATAGTATGTCAATTATTGGATCCCTATAATCTACTCTTTAGTGGGTATGTGTAGGATCATGATGGGCCAAAAAGTGGCAATATGATGGGTATGTGACTGACAACTATTTTTTTACCCAAAACTAATGAAACAAAAATGGTTTTTAAAGAAGATTCTCAGCTTTCCACTGATATAAATTATGCTTTACTTTGTATTTAATAAGTAATTATTATCCATTTTCTATTCAAATTACGACTAAAGTCTTGATTGAAGGTTGATTGAAAAACATCTACAACTTTCAAATGGTATCACATTTTTTGAATTGAAAACATGCGTCACATTCTATGCTTCACATATTATAGGATTAAAAAATAAAAATGAATTTCATGAAGTTTTGACCAAGTTAAGGTGGTCGACATACGAGTTTTATATTTTTTAAAAATTTGTAATAAAAAATTCATAATTAATTATTTACTTGGAAAAAATTACAAAAAATATACATCACATCGAGGCATGAGTCCTCTACTTATATCTAAAATATTATAAAAAAATATTATCATTTTATTATGGTTAGGGTGGTCAAATAGACACCTACTTCTTATTTTTTCCCTGAAATTTAAGTTCCACTCCATTGAAATTTCAAATTTTCACCAAATAGATTTTTTTATTTTAAACAAACCTAGTAGTTTAGAAACTACATTCAATTTTCTACATATTCTATTCTTACATATTTTTGAAATAATATAGATAACATATTCAAATTTTTATGTCAAGTTGTCTAACTTTGATTTTTCTAATTTTTTTGCCACTTAAGGCCCTGTTTTTTCCATGATGATCCTGCACATACTCCAATCATCCATAGATTCATTCCATGAAGGAAATTTCTTCCACCTATCACCAATGTCTCAAATTTCCTTATAATGGAGTATAAATTACTATATCAAGAGACCCCAATCTGTTCCAATACTACAACAATTTGAAGGGTATTCCTGAATGTCAAGTACCAATTAATAGAGAAGCTTCATTGACCAAATCTTCACATTACATTGATCCCTCATTTCTCACCAAGTTTTCATTTCATTACACATCCCTTCTTGAACATAAGGTCTAGATCCAAGATAAGGGATGCAGCGAGTATCATATGGGGTGATCCCACAATAGTGGTTTACAATTTTTGGCCAAAGTGGACACTGAAATTATTATTTTTATCTAAATCTTCACATTCGGGCACCTATAGCGGCTAAACCGTGAGGAATTTGAAGATGATGCAAAATAGAGTCTCATCACATTTTTTCTATAGATTCTAAAAATATTTTTAAATTTTTTTTTGGAATCATATTGCACTTCTTTTTCCATCTCCCACGAAAACTGGTTTTTTTCAGAAAACAACATTTTTAAAAAGTAAAGCACACCGTATAACGTATAACTTTTTTTCCATGAAGGATAAAAATATAATTCTTTCGGATTTAGATTTGTAACTCCAATAACTAGTAATTCCACTTGGTTAGATATTTTTTTATTGAATTTTTTTCTTTAATCAAGTTTCGAATTCAAACCAATTACAATCTAGACATAGCGTGACCATATAACGCGTAACTTTTTTTGTATATATCAAAATTCAATTATTATTTTTGTTGGATCAAGGACTTCAATATTTAGTGCACTAATATTTTTCAAATTTATTTTTTGATAATCTGCTATTTTTCCACATGTGCAGAATAAAGACCATTTTTTTTATGAAAAACCTATGTTTAATAAAACTAAACAAACAAATACATAATAAAACCAAAACATATTAAAATTATATTTGTTGGATAGCTCGTTTCGAGGACTACCTGATTCCAGTTGGGTTTGCGAAAAATTCCTCCATTTTCATCCTCAACCCGAGCTCCGAAGTGCCAAAATTTAGGTTTTTTTTGTGTCTCAAGGGGGATGAGGGTTAAGGGGGTTCATCCGAACCCCTAGGGGTTCAAGAAAACCCCTTCAAAGGGGTTCGCTCGAACCCTAGTTCGAGCAAACCTATTATGGGTTTGGTTGAACCAGTAGGTTTGTACGAACCCCCAAAATCACATTTTTTGCCTTGGGGTCATTTTTTATGAGTTTTCCTTCCTCACTTGAATTATAAACCACTATTGTGGCTTCACCCTATGGAAAATTCCTTTTGCATGAGAAAGTTGTCAACTTCTCCTAAGTCTTATGGTAAACCAAGTCCTATTCACAAGTACTCAAAGACCATCATCCAATGCCATCTGCCCACTAATTTTTCTAAGTGGGGAGAGCTATACAACGAGTCTGTTGGTGAAGACATTTCTACATGGTTATACCGAGATGAAGAAGACCAAAAAAAATGTAGTTACTAGTAGATTAGTATAGTAAAGGCTTTTCTATAATGAAACAAAAAGATATGATGGTCATAGTGGTTTGGGAGCACATAATCAAGGAATTATAAAGTTGATCCAACCTAAATATCTACCTAAAAATAGAGGGCTAGGGTATGTGCCATTGAAAATGAACACTTCAAGTACTAAGTTGCTTTCAAGTTAAGATGTGGGTGTTTCTAACGACTTTGAGTTTTATAAGGATGGTGCTATTCCAGACCCTAACCTTTGTGATGGCCAAGATGCTAATAATCAAGCCTATATTGAGACCTTTTGGGATCTTGTAGGATCTTCAATCCTTACTTTATTTGTCTTACCTCCATCTATGAATGATCAACCTTGGATTGATTCTTCAATCCCTACCTTGTCTACCACGTCTCTCACTTTTTTTGATACCAATGATAACATGCCTCTCATCCACCCTTAGCTAATAGATTAGGACCAAAAAGGACCTCCGAGTTTAGATCTCCTTAAAAATGATGAAGCCATCTAGTTGAGTTTAAGAGACTTCGAGATAATATACCTTGGGATGATCACAAAACTGGCTTCACTATAGATCTTGATCCTATAATCTACTTTGGGGAGTCCACCTCACCTTCTAGTCATAAAAATGAAAATAAATAGGTCTTCAAGTGATAACTAAAAGGAACCTTTAGACCACAAAAAAGTAAAAATAAAGGATGTATTCGAGGGTGAAAACCTCTTTGAGGAACTTGAGGATGGAAGGTTGGATGTACTCCACACATGTCAAGAGAGATATCCCCTATTGGTGGAAAAATTAGAAGAGGTCAATATTGGAATAACAAAAGATCCCAGTATTGTACATTTTTGTAGCTTCTCTAACTAAAACAAAAAGACCAAAATTTAGGAGCTTCTTTTTTGTGAGATATTAATTTCGCCTAGTTTTATGTTGATATGCCTGGTTTGGATACAATATTGGTTCTTCACCACTTACCTATACATCCAGGTGCAAAACCAGTCAAGAAAAAACTAAGAAAAATACACCCACAAATTGCCTTGTTGGTGAAAGAAGAGTTGAAGAAATTATTAGATGTTGGCTATATTAGGCCAATTGACTATGTAGAATGTATATTTAATCTTGTGCCAATGACTAAATCGACTGGGGGAATTCGTATATGTACATATTTTAGAGATTTAAACCAGGCATGTCCTAAGGATGATTCCCCCTTCCAAATATTTATCTCATAGTGGACCTTACCACTGAATATGAAATGTTGTCCATAATGGATGAATTTTTTGAATATAACCAAATAAGAATTTCTCTAAAGGATCAACACAAAACAACTTTCACTTGTCCTTGGGGTACCTACTATTGGAATGTGATTCCCTTTGGTCTCAAAAATGCTGGAGCCACCTATCAAAGGGATATGACTATGATTTTTCATGATATGATGCACACTCTTATGGAAGACTATGTTAATGACTTGTTAGCCAAATAATTCACAAGAAAAGTTCATTTATAGATGCTTGAAAAAATATTCACCAAACTAGAAAAATATAAGGTCAAGCTAAATCCAACAAAGTGTGTATTTAGGGTTATTTTTGGGAAACTCCTCGAGTACATTGTCTCTCATAGAGGTATCAAGATTGATCTGGAAAAAGTGAAAGCAATAATAGACATGCCTCCCATCAAATTTGAATCAACTAAGAAGTATCTAGGGAAAACTATAATCCATCTGAAGATTCATTGCTCAATTAGCAGAAAAATGTCACCCTTTTCAACATCTATTTCATAAGGGTGTCCCTTTTAAATGGACTGATTACTACCAACAAGAATTTCAATAGTTAAAGGATTATCGGATGTCACCACCAATTCTAATGCCACCAATTGATGGGAAACCATTGATTTTGTATATATCCACTACATCTTTGGCATTAGGGGATCTCTTAGCAAAACATGATGAACAAGGAAAGGAGAGATCTATTTATTACATCAGTCTCACATTGGTGGGATATGAGCTAAATTACACACCAATTGAACGTGCATGTCTTGCTATTTTTTTCTCCACACAAAAAATTCAGCATTATATGCTAAATCATCAAAGAAATCTCATAGCTAAGATAGATCATTTGAACTACCTCTTGAACAAAGAAGTGATCACTAGGAGGCTTGCAAAATGGGTAATGATTCTAAGTGAATTTGATATTCAACATGTTGATCGAAAATAAATAAAAGGACAAGTAATTTCTAATCAATTAGATGATGATCTTAATACAACTAACCATCCCCTTGTGACACATTTTCCTAATGGGGTCATATTTGCGGAAGTGATACCTACAACATGGAAATTATATTTTGATGGCTCTTTCACCTAACATAGATTTGGAGGAGTTCTTTTTGTCACTTCGTAAGGAGAAACCATTTCCAAGTCTTACCGAATTTATTTTCCTTGTACCAATAATATTGCTGAATACGAGATATTGATTACAGGAATCATAATAACCATTAAGTGAAAAATCAAGGATCTTTAGATATACGGTGATTCTCAGTTGATCATCAATGCAAATCAATGATGACTATGAAACCAAAGATTAAAAAATTACACTGTACAAAAAGATGGTTGATAGTTTTAAAAAAATATTTTGATGTCATCAATTTTGAGTAGATTCCTAGAGCATAGAATAGAGCAGTTGATGCCATGGCCACTATTGGATCTTTGCTTGACATGCCACAAAAATACATCAATGCGAGTTTAGTGGAGTAGCTATTGATCCATGCTTTCGATGTTACTGACTCTAAACTCGTGTGTAAAATTGTTGGTCTTGATTCCCCTCAGTATAATGACATATATATGTATCTTCATGACCAAACCCTTCCTCTTGACTTATCCAATAAATAACATAAAACCTTCATACGTCAAACCTATCGATACGTTATCATCGGTGATACCCTTTATCATCATGGTCTGGATAGCACTCTTCTTAGGTGTCTCGACTTCAAAGAATAAAAACAAATTTATGAGAAGTACATGATGGTATATGTGGATCTCATTCTAAAGGTCCTTCCTTAGCTAAGAAGCTCATAAAGTCTAGATATTACTAGCCTACTATGGAGAGAGATGTATATTGATTCATCAAGACATATCATTAGTGTCAGATTCATGGAGATTTAGTTCATTCCCTGACATTGGAACTTCATCCTCTCACATCCCCTTGGCCTTTCTCTTAGTGGGGGCTCAACTTCATGGGAAAGATCCATCCCACCTCCATAAATGGCCATAAATTCATTCTCATTGCAACTGTATATTTTATAAGATGGATTGAAGCCATCCTTATAACCTATATCACTAGTAATCAAATACAAAAGTTCATCCTCAATTGCATCATCTACCGATATGGAATACCACTTTCCATCATCACTAATAATGGTTGTAAATCAAGGTAAAATTATGAAGGTTAGGCAACAATGCATGTATATCAAACGCTAATAAACAATGAAGTACAAATAAGCATAAAGGCATAAACATAAAGCAATATCACCATAAAGTCTTCATTCCATCATTGCTTCACCTCCATTTCCCTTTTCCATATTGCTTGAATATGATAATTGCCCTCAAATTTTGAGTGTGCAAATATAAGTCTATGACAATGACTAGCAAAATATTGAAGATTGTTGTCTCACACTAACAAAATGCACTTGCATATGAACTAGATGTCCATAAGATGGACTGGCATAAGATGCAAAAAATGACAATGACAAGGGTCTTTTATAGAAAAGACAAATTTGAATGAAGGGCTGAGATTGAGTGTGAATAAGATATGCCAATCATTGGCTAAGAATGAAAGTTGTAGTATGAAATAGGGTTAGGTCAAAATTAGGGCAAATGATGAGGATGAAGGGCTAGGATTGAATTATAAGATAATTCAATCAAGGGATAGAATTAAATGAAATTTCAATACATAAGATTTGATGTGGAAGATAAGATTGACAGAAATAAAGGGGTTGTTGGAGGAATTCAAATAAATATAAAATTATTTATTTGAGAGGGAAATGAATAATTAAATAATAAAAATATTATTTAATTGTAGTAGAGAGGGACATTAGTGATGCAATTAAATAAATAAAATTTATTTAATTAATCAAAGAAGAAATAAAGCTAGAAAGAATTAATTAAATAATTAAAATTATTTAATTAATAGAGGACTTATGGAATTAGGAAATAATTAAAATTATTTAATTATCAATGATGAAATGCAGAATGAGGAAGAATTTAGGAGTCACAGGCCTAGGACAATTTTTAGTGTCTACATTTTTCCTCTCTTTGATATAATGCAATTTATTGCATTGTGTCAAAAAAATCCAGTCAAAATATGCCTTGGTGAAAGAAGGGTAGATGTATGCCCCCTCAATTTTTGTTTTTGCAAATTTTCAAAAAATTCAAAAAAACTGGAATTGTTTTGATAAATCAATTTGACAGCCAGGAGTTCAATGGTGCTAACATAAATGATTTTTGAGCTCATTTAGGGGGTCAAATTTAGGTTCAAGGTGGCCAGATAGTGTGTCCAATGCACATGCCTAGCACAAACGCTAGGTTGATTGCCTATAAATATGCAATTGACTAAGAAATTTGCTCATTTGTGCATTGCAAAATTAGAAATTTAGGAGTTCTGGGAGAGAGAAGCTGAGAATATGTTTTCGGTTCCACACTCTACACACCAAGGCTACCGCATTCGTACCTTCCACCGACTTGAGCAAGAAGAGGACCTGGTATGTACTCAAAACCCACTTTGTCAATTTTTTTATTTCCATGTATTTATGGCTAGGAATAATTTAGCAAGAAATTGTGTCGAACACTATTCGATGCAATTGTGTGCGTGAACGACATTGGAAATTGTGGTTCATCACAATCACCTTGTCGTGGCACAACTACTAGGGCATGGGGTCGGTTGTGGTGTGACGTATCTGACAAGGTGTGCCACATTTTCTTTCTACGTCGCACCCATGACCAGGAACGACACAATAAAAAAAGAGCACTGCAAGTGCAAGGGGGAATGATGCAAGTGATAGTGAAATGACACAACTGATGAGGGGTTGACTGCAAATTTCCCTGATGACACATTAGCTGAGGCATGCGACGCAATTACAATTGCATGATGCATGTGCAAGAATAGTGATGCGAATGACTTCTGTGACACAATTGACAAGTAGAATGACATAATTAACTGGCTAACAATTTTCCCTAGTTTAGAATAAAATGATTTCTCCAGATTAGGTCCAAGAGGTCAAATGAAGATTTTGAACTAATAGAATGACTTTTGTGGTGACCTCAAGTTGTTCTTCCCCCTATGATATATACGTAGGAGTCACGACTAGCAAAATTTTAGCTTCGAGATTAGCTTTTAGATGTGGAGAGGCTCACACTACTAGATCTAGGATTATTCTATGTCACATATATGCCCATTGTTATTGCAAACAAAGGTGTGTTGATAGCACTTGTGGAGCAATGGCACTCCGAGACTTGCACATTTCATCTGCATACCAGGGAGGCTACTATGATCCTAGAGGACATATATAGGATACTACGACTACCGATTCATAGGGAGCTAGTTAGATATGATCCCATTCGAGGGTTGTAGTCGATCTACAACCATTATGACTATGAGGATGTGTCAGAGCTTGGTGTGCAAGGTTACGAGATTAGATGGGAGACCTTGGCAGAGAGATATGACAGATTCGACTGTATTTTGTGTACATTGATCTCCAGTGTCCTGATTCCAGACCATAGGGGCCATGGTTTTCTAGTAGGGTGGGGAGAGGTGTTAGTAGGGATGATGCAGGATGAGACAACCTACACCTAGGGACCATGTTTATTGGATATGTTTTATTTCTAGTTGCATGACATTGCATATTGGGGTGGACATAGCATGAGTTATGGAGTGACACTATTGATGGTGTGGGCATGGGAGCACATAACAGTGTTTCAATCAGTAGTAGGGCACCAGTTGGGAGATGGGGTGTCATATTCATACTTGTATGGTGGTGCAGTGATGCAAACACATGTAGGTGATACAAGATATTAGAGACACATCCTAGATGGATCGACTAGCTTCGTCTAGAGGCCATTCATAGATTGTCAGTCATGAGTGGATGAGGATGAGCATTTACCATGGTGCCGAAAATCAAGGTATTTGATCATTCAGGTAGTACAATCCCAACATATCATAAATATGTATTTGCTAAAGTGAGTGAGGTGATAGTTCGATGAGATATAGGGTGTACCTATGGGGACAACATAGTTCACCCACTCCTCACGAGAGGTGCATCCATGCAGATAAGTTATACTAGTTACCACAGTGTTGGTTCTCAGTTGTGTTCTGGTTGGTTTGTCCTTGTTGACAAAATTCACCTTTGGGTATCTATCGACATGACATTCAAGTGGTCTTGGAGACAAAGGAAAGGTCTATTGGCACAAGTATTTCTCCCCGCTGAGAGGTCTTACCGAATGAGTCGGGTCTCATCGACTAATACATAAGGAGGTTCATCGGCATAAGTAATCCTTCATCGGCATTGTGTCTTGGCGAGTTTGACTTGTTACATCAACCAACTGGCACATTAAAGATTCACTTTAGCCAAACATGTTACTTTCGGTGTGAAGTCATAGCAATTGCACTTTGTCACACTGACTGGTGGCGAGAAGATACATCAGTAAGAGTTAGCGTATTTGGCATGAGGTCTCGGCGAGTGACCTTCGGTCTCGCCAACATTACACATGGAGTTTCATAGGCAACTTTCGGAATGACTTCTCTTTTGTTTCGATGATAGAAAAGGATCATATCGACATAAGTTATATCGTCAAAATGATGTCTTAGCAAACTCATCATGTCTCCCCGACCAGCAAAAAATGGTGCTCATCGGCAAAAGGTTTTTCTTCATTGTAACATCTTGGTGAGCTTACTTTAGTCTTGCAAACCGCCGTTGGAAAAATTGAATATCGGCAAGAGGTCTGAGCTTCGATATAATGTCACAGCGAATCCGTCAGGTCTTGTCGACTAAGTCTTATGAGGGGCTTTCGGCGAAAGGTTGGTATTGTCTCAGCAAATCATAATGGATAAATCCTTTCGATGAAACATAATGAAATCTACATAACATCTCCTCAACAGCAGAATGTCATAGTGACAAATAGAGGGATGACTGACGGTGATAAAGTTGCCTTCAGCATAGGTATTGAATTGTCACGGTGACATGTTTGAACATGGGGGCTCTCGACAAAACAAAGACTTGTCTACAAGATGTCTCTCTGATATCAAAAGGCTATCGCGATAGTGAATGAAACAAAAGGGCATCTCAGTGAGAAACTTGCTTATGTCTTAGCGATTGGAAAGAACATAACACATGGCTCTCGGCAAGACATAATGTATTTGTTATGACTTCTCCCTGACTCTGATGGGTCATGGTGAAAGCAAATAACTAAGAGGAATGTCTAGCGATTTAATTGGCTTTGGAAGAACTATCTGGATGTCTCGGCGAATGGTTAATGAAGACTCAAACACTGTGGCCAACATCATTGATTGGCATCGAAATCTCAGAACCGTTACATGGTAGAATATTCACTGAGTTTCCCTTTTGAGCAGTTGCATTTTTGAAATAATGGATGATTTTTTGCTCTCTGGATAAGCATTACTCTTGATTTTTACCATCATCTACAGACTTTCATTATTCAGCTAAAATTAGCAAGTGAGTTTCAGATTCTGATGAAAAATGCATTCTCTAAAGACCTTTGCATTGACAGACATACTTGAAATGTATATAAATACCAGTGTTGAAAACTGTAAAAATCTCTAGTTGTAATTCTGAGAATATCTTTCCTTGTCTGTATGGAAATGTATGAATAAACTCTTATATGAAAATTTCTTCTCTATATAGTATTTTAAGGATTCAATTATCAAATCCTTAGGGTATTCTATAGACAAGAAAACAGAGAGATATGTGCTTAACTGAAAACATAGAAATCCTCTGAGTTATTATTATTGTTCAAAACATAATTTGAGGGGTTGGTACTCCTTGAGATGGGTGTCTCAAAATGAGGGGTTGGTGCTAAAAAATCAGCCTATAAGGCATTGTGAATAGCTGATTAAAAATATTAAGCCTGCAAGGCATTTCGGGAGTGGTTTTTATACCCTAGGAGGGTTTTCCACTCGGCAATATCTTGTGTCTCTTTGTTCTTCTATGTGCTCTCTACTTTATTGTGTTGTTGTTTCAGTTCACTGTTGGGATTATTACTTTTCTCAATTCTGTTTATGAATGATTACATTCAAATCATGAATGATTTAATTAGAGTAATATTGAGATCAAATCGAGCTATGTTTTTGAATTAATGAAAATTGGTCAAATCTATTAAGAAACTGATTCACCCCCCCCCCTCTCAGTGTCATTTTAACTCCAACAATTGGTATCAGAGCATAGGGTCCTCTAATAGGTTTTAATCACCTTGGATTGATCTTGGTCTTGGAGTTTGTTTTTAATGGCACATTCTCAAGATGGTACCTCTGTAACCAGAGCTCCGTTATTTGATGGAACTGATTATGTATTTTGGAAAATCAGAATGGAAGCTTTTCTTATTTCTTTTGATGTTGATGTTTAGAGCATTGTTATAAATTCTTACAATGTACCAACCTCTATTCTCACTAATCCTACTAAAAAAAAGAGGTATGAAACAAATGCCAGAGCTAAGCATGCCATCTTGTGTGGGTTAACTAAAGATGTGTTCATTAAAGTCATGCATTGCAAATCTTCTCATGATATATAGGAAAAAATTGAAACTATATATCAAGGGAATGAGAAAATCAAACTGTCAAAAATCATTATAGTCAAACATTAGTTTGAGGAGTTGAAAATGAAGGATGATGAAAAAGTGGCTGAATATTTCCTAAGAGTTGATGAAGTTGTCAATGCAATGAAAGGTCTAGGTCAAGAGGTTAATGAATTTGATATGGTCACAAAGGTTGTTAGAACCTTACCATCCAAATTTGAATCTAAGGTTTTGGCCCTAGAAGAAAAGAAACACTTTGATCAGCTTACCTTAGAAAGCCTACAAGGAATACTTACTGCCTATGAAATGACAACTAGCAAAAACAATTCAACAGGAAAATAAACTGCCTTTAACACTGAAAAGAAAGAAAAAGTCAAAGTTAGTAAATCAGAGTCGTCTGATTCTAAAGAATCCCATTTTGTTAGAAGATTTAAAAAGGGATCAGGAAGATATAAGGGAAAACTTCCCTTTAGATGTTTTAACTATGGCAAAATAGATCACTTTGTTGCAAAGTGTCCCTATGATGATCAAATATGTGACAACGAGACAACTGAAAAATGCCTACAAAGAAGGCCTTCAAACCTAATCAAAACTTCTATTTCAAAAAGAAGAAAAGTCTATTTCATAAGGATGAATCTGATATTGAGTCTGAAGATTCATCAGTTGAAGAAGATAAAACTTTTTTCATTGCTGAAGTTACTTAGCAAAATGATACAAACACCATTGACATTGAACAAGGTGAAGTAGATCTTGAAAGTGAGCTGAAATGTGCTTTACAAGAGATCATAAAACTCAAAAAACAAGTTCTTGCTCAAGAACATAAACCAGATCAAGAAATGGTCTCTTTGAAAACTCAGCTTGAAGAAGCCAAAAGAATTGAAGACTATCTTCGAGACACTGTAAGCTACAAAGATCAAGAAATTCAAAAAATGGAACAAGAAGTAGTCTGTCTTAGGAAGGAAATTGAAAAGTATGAAAGCACTCTAAAACTGAATGAGATGCTCAGCAAGCAAAAGATGTACAAAGATAAAACTGGTGTTGGTTTTGAAAAGGGTGAATGCTCAATTGACCATGCAAAACCAAACCCCTCTTCTGAAGTCAAACGTTCAGGTTCAAATCACTCATAATTTGGTAAGGATCATGTTCAATCTTTAAGAGGTAATAGATTTTCATACAGAGTCAATCCTTTCTTCTATGGTTATTGTTTTTTCTGCAACAAATTTGGCCATAAGGTGAGCACATGTAGGCTTATGAATCCTAGAATACCTAGGTTTGGTCTTAGGCAACAATATGGTTTTGTTAGATAGATCAGATGCTTTAAATGCAATGCTTTGGGACATTCTATCAAACAATGCAGAACTAATCTACAATTGAAACAACAGAAAATTAAAAAGGTTTGGAAACCTAAGACTATTAACAACATTGAGCAAACTATGTTGGTTCAAACTACTTTTCATTCAAAGAAAAAGGACTTATGGGTCCTGGACAATGGATGTTCTAACCATATGACTAGCGACAAGGATAATTTTATAAATCTTGAAGATTATGTAGGTGGTTATGTTAAGTTTAGTGATAACTCTGGTATTCAAATTAAAGGTTCACTTCTTCTGAATGAAGAAACTCCTATCTATAATGTGTACTATGTGGAAGGTCTCAAGCACAATCTTCTAAGTGTTAGTCAAATCTTTGATAGTAGTTATCATGTTCTTTTCACTTCACAGGGATGTGAGATTAAGAACAAGCTAGGAAAGGCTATTGCAGCCAGAAGGAGGACAAAAGGAAATGTGTACAATCTTCTCGACACATCAAGCAATTACAATAATCAAGGTATGTGTTTAATGAGCCAAATTGAAGAAAGATGGTTGTGGCATAAAATATTAGGACACATAAACTTTGAAAATCTGGTTAGAATCAGTAAGAATCAAAATGTTAGAGGTTTACAAATCCTTAACAAGCCAAAAAATTCTGTGTGCAAAGAATGTCTAAGTGGTAAACAAACAAAAGTTAGTTTCAAAACAAAAGAACATTCTTCTTCAAAACCTTTAGAGCTTGTGCATATTGATTTATGTGGACCAACCAGAACAAGGTCTATTAATGGTGAAAAGTACTTTATGTTGTTTGTGGATGATTATACTAGAATGGTTTGGGTCAGATTTCTTAAGCACAAATTAGAAGCATTTGAAAGGTTTACAATCTTTCGTAAATTGGTTGAGAAGGAATCTGATTTAAAACTTAAATATCTATGATCTGACAAGGGAGGTGAGTTAACTTCTCAAGAGTTTATTGAATACTGTGAACAACACGACATTAAAAGATAGTATGCTACAACAAAAACACCTCAACAAAATGGGGTAGTTGAATGTAAGAATAGAACTGTAAAAGAAATGGCTAGAACCATGCTAGATGAAGCTAAGTTGTCTGATATGTATTGGAAAGAAGATGTTCATAGAGTTGTATACATTTTGAATAGATTGCGGCTTAGGGTGAAATCTAAACACACTCCTTATGAACTTTGGTATGGAAAAACTGCTTTTGTCAAACACTTCGAATTTTTGGAAGTATTTTATCAAGAAAGATGATGATAACCTTGGAAGATTTCAATCAAAGAGTGATGAGAGTATCTTTATGGGATACTCAACTCACAGCAAAGCTTATAAATGCCTTAACAAAAGGCTTAATAAGATTGTTGAAGTTGTTAATGTAAAATTTGATGAAAGACCACATTTGTATGCTGGATCTTTGCAAGATAATGAGGAAGAAGAACTTGAACTAGAAATAATTTGAGAAGGAGCTAAAAAAACAAAGCCTAATATTGATTCAGCAAGCCCTAGAAATGAAACAGCAAGTCCTGAAAAGGTTGCATCAAAAGCTCTAGCTAAATATCACCCCAAAGATCAAATTATTGGGGATAAAAATGCAGGAGTTCAAAATAGAAGAAAGGCTGCAGAATCTGATGAAAAGGCACAAATAGCTTTCTATCTAGTTACTCAATTTGAGCCTAAAAATTTTAATGAAGCTCTCATAGACTCATGTTGGCTTAATGCTATGAAGGAAGAAATTGACCAAATTGAGAAAAATCAGACTTGGGAGTTAGTCCCAAGACCAGATGACAAGAATGTCATTGGAGGAAAATGGATATATAGAAACAAGCTTGATGAAAATGGTAATGTTATTTGTAATAAAGCAATATTTGTCTGCAAAGGCTATGCTCAACAAGAAGGTATTGATTTTGGTGAAACCTTTGCACCCGTTGCTAGATTAGAATCTATCAAAATATTCTTGGCTTATTATGTTTATAAAGACTTTACTATTTATCAAATGGATGTCAAAACTGCTTTTTTAAATGGCTATTTAGATGAAGAGGTCTATGTTGAACAGCCTGAATGATTTTTGTGCAAAGATAAGCCTGATCATGTTTATAGATTGAAAAAGGCCCTCTATGGCTTAAAACAAGTTCCTAGAGCTTGGTACTCTAGGCTAGACAATCATTTGCTTTCAAATGGTTTTGTTAGAGAAGGTGTAGATAGCAATCTTTATATTAAAACTGAAGGTTCTGATATTCTGGTTGTTGAAATTTACGTTGATGGCACTATCTTTGGCTGCAACAATGTTACATTGAGTAAAAAATTCTCTCAGCTAATGGAATCTGAATTTGAAATGTCATTATTGGGAGAATTGAATTTCTTCTTGTGTCTTCAAATCTCTCAGTGCGAAAATGGAATATTTCTTTCTCAAACCAAGTATGCTAGAGAGATGCTTAAGAAATTTCAGATGGATGAATGCCATCTAGTTAGCACTCCAATGGTTATTGGATTCAAACTTAGTAAGGTTGATGATTCTTCTGATACAAATCAAACTGAATATAGATCAATGATTGGCAGTTTGTTATATTTAACTGCTTCTAGACCTGACATCATGCATACAGTTTGCACTATTGCACGGTTTCAGGCATCACCTAAAGAATCCCATGTCACTGTTGTTAAAAGGATTTTTAAATACATTAAGCACACTCTTGATTATGGTCTTTGGTATCCTAGAAGCTATGATTTCTCTTTGATTTCTTATACTGATGTTGACTGGGCTGGTTGTTTGGATGATAGGAAAAGCACCAGTGGTGCTGCATTCTTTCTTGGTGATCGTTTAGTGGCATGGCACAACAAGAAACAAGTATTTGTTTATCTTTCTACTACTGAAGCAAAATACATTGCTGCCACTTCATGTTGTACTCAAGTTCTTTGGATGAGTCAAACTCTATCTGATATGGGTATTGAAGTTCCTAAACCTATTTCAATTCTTTGTGATAACACAAGTGCAATAAATATCTCCAAAAATCCTATTATGCATTCTCGCACTAAACATATTGCTATCAAGCTTCATTTTTTGCGAGAAAAGGTACTGGCTAATGAAGTATGTTTACATTTTGTTGGATCACAAGATCAGGTGGCTGATATTTTTACTAAGCCCTTAGCAAAAGAGTTTTTTGAAAGGTTGTGACTTCGATTGGGAGTTATCTCTCAATCATTACTTCTCTAATTCACCAAGCTTCTGCTTAGGGGGAGCATGTTATATATTTTGTTTCACTTACAGCTCTCCTACAATCTTGGTTGTTGCACTGTTACTTTTTTTTTGTAGCTGTTTCTCATGATATTTTGGTTGGCTTCTCAGTTGTGATTCATCTCAATGCACATTCTTCTCTTCTATCTCTGTCATTGAGGCAAAAAGGGGGAGAGTCATTTGTGTTTTTCCATCAAGGACAAAGGGGGAGTTTGTTGGTTCTCAGTTGTGTTTTGGTTGGTTTGTCCTTGATGACAAAATTCACCTTTGGGTATCTATCGGCATGACATTCAAGTGGTCTTGGCGACAGAGGAAAGGTCTATTGGCATAAGTATTTCTCCCTGCTAAGAGGTCTTACCGAATGAATCGGGTCTCACCGACTAATACATAAGGAGGTTCATCGGTGTAAGTGATCCTTCATTGGCATTGTGTCTTGGAAAGTTTGACTTGTAACATCGACCAACTAGCACATTAAAGATTCACTTTGGCCAGACATGTTACTTTCGGTGTGAAGTTATAGCGATTGCACTTTGTCACACCAACTGGTGGTGGGAAGATACATCGGTAAGAGTTAGGGTTTTCGGCGTGAGGTCTCGGCGAGTGACCTTCGGTCTCGCCTACATTACACATGGAGTTTCATAGCAGCTTTCGACATGAGTTCTCTTTTTTTTCAATGACAGAAAAGGATCATATCGGCATAAGTTATACCATCGGAATGACGTCTTAGCAAACTAATCATGTCTCCTAATCGGAAACAAAGGGTGCTCATCAGTGAAAGGTTTTTCTTCGTTGTAACGTCTTGGTGAGCTTACTTTAGTCTTGCCAACCACTGTTGGAAAAATTGCATATCGGCAAGAGGTCTCAGCTTCGATATAATGTCATAGTGAATCCGTCAGGTCTTGCCGACTAAGTCTTATGAGGGGCTTTCGGCGAGAGGTTGGTATTGTCTCAGCGACTCATAATGGATAAATCCTTTCAGTGAAACATAATGAAATCTACATAACATCTCCCTGACAGCAGAATATCACTGCGACAAACAGAGGGATGACTGACGGCAATAAAATTGCCTTCGGCATAGGTATTGAATTATCACGGTGACATGTTTGATCATGGGGGCTCTTGGTGAAACAAAGACTTGTCTACAAGATGTCTCTTCGATATCAAAAGGCTATCGTGATAGTGAATGAAACAATAGGGCATCTCGGTGAGAAACTTGCTTATGTCTTAGTGATTGGAAAGAACATAACACATGGCTCTCGGCATGACATAATATATTCATTATGACTTCTTCCCAACTCTAATGGGTCATGGCGAAAGCAATAACTAAGAGGAATGTCTAGCAATTTAATTGCCTTCGGCAGAACTATCTGGATGTCTCAGCGAATGGTTAATGAAGACTCAAACATTGTGGCCGACATCATTGATTAGCATTGAAATCTCAGAACTATTACATGGTAGAATATTCATTGAGTTTCCTTTTTGAGCAGTTGCGTTTTTGAAATAATGGATGATTTGTAGCTCTCTGGATAAGCATTACTCTTTATTTTTACCATCATCTACAGCCTGTCATTATTCAGCTAAAATTAGAAAGTGAGTCTAAAATTCTAATGAAAAACACATTTTCTAAAGACCTTCTCATTGATAGACATACTTGAAATGTATATAAATACCAGTGTTGAAAACTGTAAAAATCTCTAGTTATAATTCTGAGAATATCTTTCCTTGTCTATATGGAAATGTATGAATAAACTCTGATATGAAAATTTCTTCTCTATATAGTATTTTAAGGATTCAATTATCAAATCCTTAGGGTATTCTATAGATGAGAAAATAGAGAGATATGTGCTTAACTAAAAACAGAGAAATCCTCTGAGTCATTATTATTGTTCAAAACATAATTTGAGGGATTGGTACTCCTTGAGATGGGTGTCTCAAAATGAGGGTTTGGTGCTCCTTGAGTTGGTGCTCAAAAATCAGCCTATAAGGCATTGTGAACAGTTGATTAAAAATATTAAGCCTGCAAGGCATTTTGGGAGTGGTTTTTATACCCCAAGAGGGTTTTCCACTCGACAAAATCTTGTGTCTCTTTGTTCCTCTGTGTGCTCTCTACTTTACTATGTTGTTGTTGTTTCAGTTCACTGTTGGGATTATTACTTTTCTCAATTTTGTTTATGAATGATTACATTCAACTCATGAATGATTTAATCAGAGTAATATTGAGATCAAATCTGAGCTATGTTTTTGAATTAATGAAAATTGGTCAAATCTATTAAGACACTGATTCACCCCCCCTCTTAGTGTCATTTTAACTCCAACAATTGGTATCAAAACTTAGGGTCCTCTGATAGGTTTTAATCACCTTGGATTAAAATTGGTCTTGGAGTTTTTTTTTAATGGAACATTCTCAAGACGGTGCCTCTGTAACCAGAGCTCCGTTATTTGATGGAACTGATTATGTGTTCTGGAAAATCAGAATGGAAGCTTTTCTTATTTCTTTTGATGTTAATGTTTGGAGCATTGTTATAAATGATTACAATGTACCAGCATCTATTCCTACTGATCCTACTAAAAAAAAGAGTTATGAAACAAATGTGAGAGCTAAGCATGCCATCTTGTGTGGGTTAACTAAGGATGTGTTCATTAAATTCATGCATTGCAAATCTGCTCATGATATCTAGGAAAAAATTGGAACTATATATCAAGGGAATGAGAAAGTCAATATGTCAAAAATCATTATAGTCAAACATCAATTTGAGGAGTTGAAAATGAAGGATGATGAAAAAGTGGCTGAATATTTCCTAAGAGTTGATGAAGTTGTCAATGCAATGAAAGGTCTAGGTCAAGAGGTTAATGAATTTGATATGGTCACAAAGGTTGTTAGAACCTTACCATCCAAATTTGAATCTAAGGTTTCAGCCCTAGAAGAAAAGAAACACTTTGATCAGCTTACCTTAGACAGCCTGCAAGGAATACTTACTGCCTATGAAATGAGAACTGGCAAAAACAATTCAATAGGAAAAGAAACTTCCTTTAACACTGAAAAGAAAGAAAAAGTCAAATTCAATGAATCAGAGTTGTCTGATTCTAAAGAATCCCATTTTGTTAGAAGATTTAAAAAGGGATAAGGAAAATATAAGGGAAAACTTCCCTTTAGATGTTTTAACTGTGGAAAAATAGGTCACTTTGCTGCAAAGTGTCCCTATGATGATCAAATCTGTGACAACGAGAGAACTGAAAAACTGCCTAAGAAGAAGGCCTTCAAACCTAATCGAAACTTCTATTTTAATAAGAAGAAAAGTCTATTTAGTAAGGATGAATCTGATATTGAGTCAGAAGATTCATCAATTGAAGAAGATGAAACTTTGTTCATGGCTGAAATTACTCAGCAAAATGATACAAACACCATTGACATTGAAGAAGGTGAAGTAGATCTTGAAAGTGAGTTAAAATGTGCTTTACAAGAGATCAGAAAACTCAAAAAACAAGTTCTTGCTCAAGAACATAAACCAAATCAAGAAATGGTCTCTCTAAAAACTCAGCTTGAAGAAGCTAAAAGAGTTGAAGACTGTCTTCAAGAGACTGTAAGCTGCAAAGATCAAGAAATTCAAAAAATGGAACAAGAAGTAGTCTTCCTTAGGAAGGAAATTGAAAAATATGAAAGCACTCTAAAACTAAATGAGACGCTCAACAAGCAGAAGATGTACAAAGATAAAACTAGTGTTGGTTTTGAAAAGGGTGAATGCTCAATTGACCATGCAAAAAAAAACTCCTCTTCTGAAGTCAAAGGTTCAGGTTCAAATTACTCAGAATTTGGTAAGGATCATGTTCAGTCTTTAAGAGGTAATAGATCTTCATACTGAGTCAATCCTTTCTTCTATGGTTATTTTTTTTTCTGCAACAAATTTGGCCATAAGGTGAGCACATGTAGGCTTATGAATCCTAGAATACCCATGTTTGGTCTTAGGCAACACTATGGTTTTGTTAGACAAATCAGATGCTTTAAATGCAATGCTTTGGGACATTCTGTCAAATAGTGCAGAACTGATCTGTAATCGAAACAATAGAAAATTAAAAAGGTTTGGAAACCTAAGACTGCTAACAACATTGAGCAAACTATGTTGGTTCAAACTGCTTTTCATTCCAAGAAAAAGGACTTATGGGTCCTGGATAGTGGATGTTCTAATCATATGACTGGCGACAAGGATAAGTTTATAAATCTTGAAGATTATGTAGGTGGTTATGTTAAGTTTGGTGACAACTCTGGTATTCAAATTAAAGGTAGAGATTCTCTTCTGAATGAAGACACTCCTATCTATAATGTGTACTATGTCGAAGGTCTCAAGCACAATCTTCTAAGTATTAGTCAAATTTGTGATAGTGGTTATCATGTTCTTTTCACTTCGCAGGGATGTGAGATTAAGAACAAGCTAGGAAAGGCTATTGCAGCTGGAAGGAGGACAAAAGAAAATGTGTACAATCTTCTCGACACATCAAGCAATGACAATAATCAAGGTATGTGTTTAATGAGCCAAATTGAAGAAAGATGGTTATGGCATGAAAGATTAGGACACATAAACTTTGAAAATATAGTTAGAATCAATAAAATCAAAATGTTAGAGGTTTACCAATCCTTAACAAGCCAAAAAAATTTGTGTGCAAAGAATGTCTAAGTGATAAACAAACAAAAGTCAGTTTCAAAACAAAAGAACATTCTTCTTCACAACCTTTACAACTTGTGCATACTGATTTATGTGGACCAACCAGAACAAGGTCTATTAATGGTGAAAAGTACTTTATGCTCTTTGTGGATGATTATACTAGAATGGTTTGGGTCAGATTTCTTAAGCACAAATCAGAAGCATTTGAAAGGTTTAAAATCTTTCATAAATTGGTTGAGAAGGAATCTGATTTGAAGCTTAAATGTCTACGATCTGACGAAGGAGGTGAGTTCACTTCTAAACAGTTTATTGATTACTGTGAACAACATGGCATTAAAAGACAATATGCTGCAACAAAAACACATCAACAAAATGGGGTAGTTGAAATTAAGAATAGAACTGTAAAAGAAATGGCTAGAACCATGCTAGATGAAGCTAAGTTGTCTAATATGTATTGGAAAGAAGTTGTTCATATAGCTGTATACATTTTGAATAGAGTGTAGCTTAGGGTGAAATCTAAACACAATCCTTATGAACTTTGGTATGGAAAAACTGCTTCTGTCAAACACTTCAAAATTTTTGCAAGTAAGTGTTTTATCAAGAAAGATGATGATAACCTTGGGAGCTTTCAATCAAAGAGTGATGAGGGTATCTTTTTGGGATACTTAACTCACAACAAAGCTTATAAATGCCTTAACAAAAGGCTTAATAAGATTGTTGAAGTTGTTTATGTAAAATTTGATGAAAGACCACATTTGTATGCTGAATCTTTGTAGGATAACGAGGAAGAAGAACTTGAACTAGAAATAATTTTAGGAGCTGAAACAGCAAAGCCTAATACTGATTCAGCAAGCCCTAGAAATGAAACAACACATCTTGAAAAGGTTGCATCAAAAGCTCTAGCTAAATATCACCCCAAAGATCAGATTATTGGGGATAAAAATGCAGGAGTTCAAAATAGAAGAAAGGCTACAAAATCTAATGAAAAGGCACAAATAGCTTTTTGTTTAGTTACTCATTTTGAGCATAAAATTTTTAATGAAGCTCTCACAGACTCATGTTGGCTTAATACTATGCAGGAAGATATTGATCAAATTGAGAAAAATCAGATTTGGGAGTTAGTCCCAAGACCAGATGACAAGAATGTCATTGGAGGCAAATGGATATATAGAAACAAGCTTGATGAAAATGGTAATGTTATTCATAACAAAGCAAGATTTGTTTGTAAAGGCTATGCTCAACAAGAAGGTATTGATTTTGGTGAAACCTTTGCACTTGTTGCTAGATTAGAATCTATCAAAATATTCTTGGCTTATTTTGTTTATAAAGACTTTACTATTTATCAAATGGATGTCAAAACTGCTTTTTTAAATGGCTATTTAGATGAAGAGGTCTATGTTGAACAACCTGAAGGATTTATGTGCAAAGATAAGCCTGATCATGGTTACAGATTGAAAGAGGCCCTCTATGGCTTAAAAATAGTACCTAGAGCTTGGTACTCTAGGATGGACAGTCATTTTCTTTCAAATGGTTTTATTAGAGGAGGTGTAGATAGCAATCTTTATGTTAAAACTGAAGGTTCTGATATTCTGGTTTTCAAAATTTACATTGATGACACCATCTTTTGCTGCAACAATGTTACATTGAGTAAAAAATTCTCTCAGCTAATGGAATCTAAATTTGAAATGCCATTATTAGGAGAATTAAATTTCTTCTTGGGTCTTCAAATCTCTCAATGCGAAAATGGAATATTTCTTTCTCAAACCAAGTATGCTAGAGAGATGCTTAAGAAATTTCAGATGGATGAATGCCATCCAGTTAGCACTCCAATGGTTACTAGATGCAAACTTACTAAGGTTGATGATTCTCCCGATACAAATCAAACTAAATATAGATCAATGATTGGTAGTCTGTTATATTTAACTACTTCTAGACCTGACATCGTGCATGCAGTTTGCACTATTGCATGGTTTCAGGAATCACCTAAAGAATCCCATGTCACTACTATTAAAAGGATTTTTAAATACATTAAGGGCACTCTTGATTATGGTCTTTGGTATCCTAGAAGCAATAATTTCTCTTTGATTTCTTATACTGATGTTGACTGGGCTGGTTGTTTGGATGATAGGAAAAGCACCAGTGGTGTTACATTCTTTCTTGGTGATTGTTTAGTGGCATGGCACAGCAAGAAACAAGTATTTGTTTCTCTTTCTACTGCTGAAGTGGAATACATTGTTGCCACTTCATGCTGTACTCAAGTTCTTTGGATGAGTCAAACTCTATCTAATATGGGTATTGAAGTTCCTAAACCTATTTCAATTCTCTGTGATAACACAAGTGCGATAAATATCTCCAAAAATCCTATTATGCATTCTCGCACTAAACATATTGCTATCAAGTTTCATTTTATGCGAGAAAAGGTACTGGCTAATGAAGTATGTTTACATTTTGTTGGATCACAAGATCGGGTGGCTGATATTTTTACTAAGCCCTTAGCAAAAGAGTTATTTGAAAGGTTGTGACTTCGATTGAGAGTTATCTCTCAATCGTTACTTCTCTAATTCACCAAGCTTTTGCTTAGGGGGAGCATGCTATATATTTTGTTTCACTTACAACTCTCCTACAATCTTGGTTGTTGCACTGTTACTTTTTTTTTGTAGTTGTTTCTCATGATATTTTGGTTGGCTTCTTAGTTGTGATTCATCACAATGCACATTCTTCTCTTCTATCTCTGTCATTGAGGCAAAAAGGGGGAGAGTCATTTGTGTTTTGCTATCATGGACAAAGGGGGAGTTTGTTGGTTCTCAGTTGTGTTCTAGTTGGTTTGTCCTTGATGACAAAATTCACCTTTGGGTATCTATCGGCATGACATTCAAGTGGTCTTGGTGACAAAGGAAAGGTCTATCGGCATAAGTATTTCTCCCCGCTGAGAGGTCTTACCGAATGATTCGGGTCTCATCGACTAATACATTGTAAGGAGGTTCATCGGCATAAGTGATCCTTCATCGGCATTGTGTCTTAGCGATTTTGACTTGTTACATCGAGTGATTGGCACATTAAAGATTCACTTCGGCCAGACATGTTACTTTCGGTGTGAAGTCATAGCGATTGCACTTTGTCACACTGATTGGTGGTTGGAAGATACATCGGTAAGAGTTAGGGTTTTTGGCGTGAGGTCTCGGCGAGTGACCTTAGGTCTCGCCGACATTACACATGGAGTTTCACAGGCAGCTTTCGGGATGACTTCTCTTTTGTTTCGATGACAAAAATGGATCATATCAGCATAAGTTATACTATCAGAATGATGTCTTAGCAAACTCATCATGTGTCCCTGACTGGAAACAAAGGGTGCTCATCAGCGAAAGGTTTTTCTTCATTGTAACATCTTGGCGAGCTTACTTTAGTCTTGCTGACCGTCGTTGGAAAAATTACATATCGACAAGAGGTCTCAGCTTCGATATAATGTCATAGTGAATCTATCATGTCTTGCTGACTAAGTCTTATGAGGGGCTTTCAACGAGAGGTTGGTATTGTCTCAGCGACTCATAATGGATAAAGCCTTTCGGTGAAACATAATGAAATCTACATAATGTCTCCCCGACAGCAAAATGTCACAGCAACAAATAGAGGGATGACTGACGGCAATAAATTTTCCTTCGGCATAGGTATTGAATTGTCAGGGTGACATGTTTGATCACGGGGGCTCTCGGCAAAACAAAGACTTGTCTACAAGATGTCTCTCTGATATCAAAAGGCTATAGCGATAGTGAATGAAACAAAAGGGTATCTTTGTGAGAAACTTGCTTATGTCTTAGCAATTGGAAAGAACATAACACATGGCTCTTAACGTGACATAATGTATTCGTTATGACTTCTCCCCGACTCTGATAGGTCATGGCGAAAGTGATAACTAAGAGGAATGTCTGGAAATTTAAATTCATTTGGCAGAACTATCTGGATGTCTCAGCGAATGGTTAACGAAGACTCAAACACTATGGCTGACATCATTGATTGGCATCGAAATCTCAGAACTGTTACATGGCAGAATATTCATTGAGTTTCCTTTTTGAGCAGTTGCGTTTTTGAAATAATGGATGATTTGAAGCTCTCTGGATAATCATTACTCTTGATTTTCACCATCATCTACAGACTGTCATTATTCAGCTAAAATTAGCAAGTGAGTTTCAAATTCTGATAAAAAATGCATTCTCTGAAGACCTCATTGACAGACATACTTGAAATGTATATAAATAACAGTGTTGAAAATTGTAAAAATCTCTGGTTGTAATTCTGAGAATATCTTTCCTTGTCTGTATGGAAATGTATGACTAAACTTTGATATGAAAATTTCTTCTCTATATAGCATTTTAAGGATTCAATTATCGAATCTTTAAGGTATTCTGTAGACGAGAAAACAGAGAGATATATGCTTAACTAAAAACAGAGAAATCCTTTGAGTCATTATTATTGTTCAAAACATAATTTGAGGGGTTGGTACTCCTTGAGATGGGTGTCTCAAAATGAGGGGTTGGTGCTCCTTGAGTTGGTGCTAAAAAATCAGCCTATAAGGCATTGTGAATAGTTGATTAAAAAGATTAATCTTGCAAGGAATTTCGGGAGTGGTTTTTATACCTCAGGAGGGTTTTCCACTCGGCAAAATCTTGTGTCTCTTTGTTCTTCTGTGTGCTCTTTGCTTTACTCTGTTGTTGTTGTTTCAGTTCACTGTTGGGATTATTACTTTTCTCAATTTTGTTTATGAATGATTACATTCAACTCATGAATTCTTTAATCAGAGTAATATTGAGATCAAATCTGAGCTATGTTTTTGAATTAATGAAAATTGGTCAAATCTTTTAAGACACTGATTCACCCCCCCTCTCAGTGTCATTTTAACTCCAAAACACAGTTGATGAGGATATTGATGCACTGCATCCAGTGTAGTTGGCATGGAGAGGGGGTGCAGTGGATCCAGGGATGACCGCTGAGTATGATGCACAGTGGCTAACACACAAACCAAATCCATACACCAATCCAGTCTAGCCAGTGCCTGTAGAGTGCATAGGAAAGGGCCCACGAGGTTGGAAGGGTGATAGAAGACAAAGGGGTGGAGGATGGGGAGATTGAGGATGGAGAGATGATAGAGGAGATAAGAGAACAGAAGAGGAGAGATAGAGATTTGGTTTATCTATTTGACGGATGTTTATTTTGCAATTTTGAATGTTCCAAACGCGGAATTTTGAAACACCTGTTTATTGACCAGATGACTGATTTACATCACCGTCCCCGTAGGTTGCTGGCTACTTTAATTCCCGCCGCGACCCCTCTCGCACGCTATTTTCTACAAATCGAATTTTCAAAAACTACCGCCGCCATAATACTTTTCCTTAGATTCCCTCGTAGTGCAGATTTCATATTGGCAGCTAACTGAGCATATTCGTGGACCTCGGACGTCCAAATAGACGCCAATTTTGAGTGCTCAATGCAAGTAATGTCTGTACCGCCGCCAAAGAACATATTCCACCGATGATGACTAGGTGGATTTCAATTTTAAGCTTGTGACCTACTGATGTTAGCACTACGTCAGCATGCCTCAAAATTTTTTTCCCCCTCATCGTTGGCCTTCATTCATTTTGAAGGCAATTTTCAAATGCTCATATCTTAGCCATATGACCTTCATTTTTTGAGCAATTTTTTTTATTTGGGCTAATTGTTTGCAATCAGTTTTTGTTTTTGGTGCCTAGATTGTCCAAAAATTGAAAATTCTCATAGGTATTGTTGCATCATTCTCGTTTTGGGAACTTTGAGGGCTCCATTCTTGATCCTATGGTAATATTTTTGGGTGCAGTTTTTTTTGAAAGTGCATAATTTTTTATGTACTTTTCAATTGTATGATGAGATTGATCTCATTTTGTACCAAAAATTGTACTTGATTAAATTTTGGCCAATTTTGGCATTTTTATGTACCAAGATCAAGACCAATTCATTGTTTTTGGCAAGTGGCATTTGTAATCGCAATAATCATAAGTGCCAAGATCCTATATTTTTGGGGGTTTCTTTGATTGAGTGAATTTGGGTGGATTCTTCTTGTGGTTATGGTTGCATTCCTCTTGATTTGTGTTCTTTCCTCCTTGTTTCATCATGAAGCCATCTACAATTCCACTTCTAATAGCTTACAACTATCCTAAATGGAAATTTGAAATGAATAAATTGCTAAGAATTAAGAAGTTGTATAGGATAGTTCATGGGCTTGTTGGTGAACCAAAAGATGATGAGGTTGAAAAGAATAAGTGGTTGAATAGTTGTGAAGAATCCATTTGCTATTTGTGCTTGTATGTATCTCCTAAGTTGTTTCACATTGAGCACTTGGATACACCCATGGCTATGTGGACTACATTGTCAAACTTATTTCGGCAAATAGATGAAATTCAAGGACATTTGTTGGAGAATGAATTAATCAATATTAATCCATGTAATCTTGACAACATACAAGACTTCATCACCAAATTAAAGTCACCAAGAACACAATTGAAGGATTGTAAAATTGAGAAATTAGATACACAATTGTTGTTAAGTGTTCATTCAAAGCTAGGACCTGAATATACAGTGTTTGTGTCTACTTTCTCTGCTACAAAGAATGCCTTTGGGAGTGAGTTTAAGATGCCTTCCTTTGAGTATTTTGCTATGCAACTCACTAGGGAGAAAGATAAGCTTATTCAAATGGGTGCTTTGAAGTTTGAAAAATCCCACACCTTGATTGCAAAGGATGAGAATTCTTCAAGTGAAATAGAAAAGAAAAAGAGCAATCATAAGAAGAACACATAATCTATATCTAATTCCACAGAAGAACATAAAAATCCCTCTTCGAAGGGGGGAACATCTAAGAAGGAGAGGCCTACTTGTGCATATTGCAAGAAGGAAGGACATAAAGAACACTATTATTATAAGAAGGATATCGATGAGTGGAAACATCTTCTCAAAAAGAATTAGATTGATTTACCTTCTAGAATGTCTGAATCACCTCCTTCTCCTTCTTAAAAATAGTCTAAAAAGGATAATTGTCATACATTAGGTAATAAGGGAAATCTCTTTGTGTTTTCTCAAGTCATGGATCAGGGAGATGGTTTCTAGATTTAGGAGCATCTCATCATATGGCATCTTCGTAGTCTATATTCTCTTCTTTTGACCCTTGTACTATGTCTCCTATTTTGATGGGAAACAATACATATATGAGTGTAATTGGAAAGGGGTCTATTAGTTTTGGGGAAAACACTTTCCAGGATGTTTTGTGTGTTCCTCATTTGACAAACAATCTTCTTTCCATATATCAAATTACACATGGTGGAGATGGGAGGACTGTGGAGTTCACTCCTAATTCAGTCATCATTCGAGACTTGGAGAGTAGACAAATCATTGCTACTAGGATGGATGATCATTCATCTCGGTTGTATACCTTTGCAGATTTTTCTTTTGATGGGGACATTGTTCCTTCGGTTGTTGATCACACTTCTAGTGTGAACCATGATTTAGAGAAAACATTTGGCTTCTTGAGCTTGGGAGTTCTCACATCAGATCCAGTACTTAAGCCATGCATTTCATCTCCTCCCTCTATTTTTGCAATTGTTGATTATTGTGTTGCTACAGATATGACTTCTTGTGATTCAAGTGCAGCAAGATATTCATTGTCTTTCAGATTTGGTTACTTGTGATGGCTTCTTGACAAGTATTTCAGACTTGTTTGTGGAATCTCATATTTTAGATTTGGGAGACACCATTGATTGTATATATCTTCTCTTTGATGGAGATGATCCTTCTTCAGTTGTTGTGAGGGAACACTCTGACCCTCTTGTTCATTCTCTACAATATCATATTTTACAGTTTGACATAAGCGTGGATACTTTGGGATAGCATTTGGAGGAGGCTTCTTTGTCTTCGAAGGAGATATATCTTTGTCTTTAGATTGTGTTCTACAATCATCTCTACTAGATTTTGGATTGTCATCTTCAGTAGTGTGGACTAGAACTCTTGTTTGGAGTGTGTCAGCTTTTGGCATCAACATGGGGATACTTGATTAAATAATTAGGGATTTAATTAGATTTATTATTACTTAATTAAATGTATTTATTTGATTAAACTTGAAAATATTAAAGAGAATTTAAGGTTAAGAGAAAAAAATATATAGTCCATTTATTATAAATATTTGTTTGTAAGCCCTTTTAACTATTAAGAAATTATTTGTAAATAAATTACTTTCAAATGAAACTAAAAAAAGAATTATAAATTTGTATGGTGAGAAATTAATAGTATGTTTTTAATAAAATAATTAATTTATATAGATGTTGACATCTTTTTTATATAACATAATATTATAAAGGGGTGTATATTTAAATTAGAAGTCGTCTTTTAGCTAAGTTGTCACAAATAGAGAGTTATAATCTATCAAAGTTAGAAGGAATGCAATCAAAGATCGTACCATCATTCTCACAAATTGAATTTAATCAACTATACTACCTCCTTATCAATTAAGATAAACAATTAAAGTACAACCCTTGAATATAACATTCATTTTTCTTACCCCACCACATAAACTATACTTAAATTTCACATTGTTTGACACTAAAATAGGGGAAAGGACCCAGTCGTTGAGCATGTTCCAATAGTTGTGAAACCTTGGTTATAAATAGGGGACTTGCCAAGTAAGCTGCTGTAAAAAATTGGGAGTGATTTGAAATTTCCATGTAGGATTTTGAGAAGCACAAAGTTAGGGTGCTCAACTACTAGGGGAGAGGACCCAGTACCTAAGCATGTTTCAATAGTTGTGATAGTAGTTGTTTATATAATGCCTAATATTTTTATCAATATTGGACCAATAGTTGTGACTTTAAAGTTGTTAGTGTTGATGATAACTACCCATAATTAAACAAAATGTATTCTTTTGATCTAAAAAGCAACCAATCATGTGATTCCACATCAACGCTCAATAAAACATGTGAATTCACAAGTATTGGTAATCACTTTTTTTTTGGGCCTTTCTTGACACCTTGACAAAAAGCATGCTGATGTGTCATCATATTTGATGATGTGGCCCTGAAACCTTAGTTATAAGCAGGGGACTTGCAAAGTAAGCTGCTGTAAAAAAATGGGAGTGATTTGAAATTTCCACGTAGGATAATTTGAAGCATGAAGTTAGGGTGCACAACTACTGGGTCCTTTCCCCTAGATCCTTTCCCCTAGTCAATGACAATTTTGCCCCTCATTTTCTGTTCCTTTCCAATCTGTTAACACTTGACCCAATAAAATTCATAAAATAAACACACATTTCTTGACCCAATACATTTCTGTTAACACTTGGCCCAATAAAATTCATAAAATAAACACACATTTCTCACATTTCTGTTAACACTTGCCCAATAAAATTCGTAAAATAAACACACATTTGTCGGGTCTTCCCTATCATTCTGTCATGTTTGTCGAAATGAACAGTTTGAAATTGTTGATATTGTTCTCCGCTTTCCAAAGTTGCATGTGATACTATTAAAACTATTAACAACTCCAACGTTTCAGTGGAAAGAGATTTTGGGCCATTTTTTTATGCATCAGGATAATCGTGCCAGTGGAAAATGATTTTCTAAACTTCAATTCTTAATTCATTTACTCGTTAAACACAGAATAGAATCCAATTTTTTTCTCTTATTATGCCGAAGGCGTTTCCCACTACAAATCTGGTATCAATACATAAAATTTAATATAAATTATCAATACATTATCGAAAAGAACAAATATTATCATATTTCAACCTTGAATTCAGCACGATAGTAATCTGTAGGAAAGAAGGATCAATCATGTAATTATTATGTTTTTTCTATTATTAGTGATGAATATTTGTAAATAAATAATTTTATATGATTATTTTAAATTGATTTATTATATCTAAGGTGTTTACGATCTATAATTAATAGGATTTTTTAATGATGCAATACAATTGATGTTATTGTAATCATCTATAACTACAAAGTGCATTTAGTCGCCACTGGTTTGTGTGTCAATGCACGATTGTAATAATGTTCCATGAGACATTCTCAACCATCAAGATTAACGATGAGAGAGGTAGGGCCTCAAAATTCTTCTATCCTTTATAGTTTGTGTAAAATATCACATTCAATCCATAATAACTCAACTTGGATATAGACATTAATTTCTTCAAATTACTAGAATATGCAAAACACAAGTAAGAATTTTTACCCTCCCATTATTAAAACACAACTACACATTTCCATAACCAACCATTTGATGCAAATATTGTCACCTACATACAATTTTTCTTCCATCATAAGCATGGTAGGAAGATAATTTCGCCTTATGAGGAGTCATATGATATGAGAAACACAATTTAATTAAACAAATACCTCTCTCTCTCTCTCTCTCTCCATCTCCATCTCTCTCTATCTTCCTCTTTATCTCTCTCCCCCATGATGCAAATTGAAGAAAAGACCCGAATCAAAGAGTTGATCTTTGCAGCCACCACTCAAATCTTTAATCTATTCAACTAAAAAAACATATTCACAGAAAAATATATGAACTCAAAAGTTATGAAATTCACTTCATTTAAACTTATGCAAATGTGCATAGAAATCTCTTGACATATCACATTTTAGAAATTATTTCAAATATGCAAACATCTTCCATTTATTCTAAAAAAAATTACAACAAAAGCTCCCACCTTTATCTACATGAATACAATTGGGTCAAAATTTTCCTACCAACAATACCATGCTAATAAATAAAAATTTAGATTCATTATAAATTTGTATCCCACATAAATAAAAATGCATGCAAGTTTAAGTTTGTGAAATACAAAACATAATAAAATATTAACCAAGAATATTATATATCACTTTTAAATAATTTAAAATACTTTTCAATTCAAAAATGAAAATACAATTATCATAATTGTTTGCAATAATATTTATATATAATATTGAAAGATATCATCAAATTTTAGTTAAATTCTCTAGTCTCTATGTTTAATGTTGGAGTGCTTCTATTTGGGTGGCCATGGGTAGCCTAACTTCACTCAAAATTGGTCCAATGATGGGATGATGGAGAATGCGACATCTAATTATTTTAGTCCAACTTTTAAGGGGAGAGTGATCAAACCTATCATAGGGAAAGAAAAACCATTATGTGTTTTTATCCATGCTTTTGACTGTTCATAAGAATCTTGGTAAAGCTCATGCACAAACAAGAATTCCTCAGTGATCACATTCTCTACACACATAGGATTAATTAATATCACATTGGTAGGCTTGCCATTGATTCTTTCGGCTATGTAAAGAGGACCATCTAGTGTATGTTTAATTATGTCATTTTGTGAGAAAGTAATGTCAAGAGACAAATTGGTTTGGCCCTTACGAGGTTGAACGTCAATGAGGTTGACCATATTTTCTCTATCCCCATAATCACTCATGTTATCATTAGTCATGTCTTGCATATTGTCAACATTCATCACATTATTCTTGGTGTCACTAGCTTTAAAAAATGAGATGTTATGATTTGGCATTGGATTGGTAAAGATTTACAAATTTTGGTTGGGTGGGGCAACAATTTTTTTTCGTTGATCATTAACACCAATCTGGATGTGATTAGAATCAATGAGGTCTTGCACAATATTTTTAAGACACATACATCATTCTATATCATGTCCATTTTGTTGGTGATAATGGAAAAATACATTTGGATTATAGTTTGGAGGTAAAGGCTTAGTGGTATCAATGGTTCTAATCGGAGGTAAAGGGTTAGTGGTGTCAATGGTTTAAATATACATATATAATTTTAAAAAAAATAGATTCATTATAATTTTTTATCCCACATAAATAAAAATGCATGCAAGTTTAAGTTTGTGAAATACAAAACATAATAAAATATTAACCAAGAATATTATATATCACTTTTAAATAATTTAAAATACTTTTCAATTCAAAAATGAAAATACAATTATCATAATTGTTTGCAATAATATTTATATATAATATTGAAAGATATCATCAAATTTTAGTTAAATTCTCCAATCTCTATGTTTAATGTCGGAGTGCTTCTATTTGGGTGGCCATGGGTAGCCTAACTTCACATAGAATTGGTACAATGATGGGATGATGGAGAATGAGACATCTAAATATTTCAGTCCAAATTTTAAAGGGAGAGTGATCAAACCTATCGTAGGGCAAGAAAAACCATTATGTGTTTTGATCCATGGTTTTGACTGTTCATAAGAATCTTAGTAAACCTCATTCACAAACAAGAATTCCTCAGTGATCACATTCTCTACACACACAGGATCAATTAATTTCACATTGGTAGGCTTTCCATTTATTCTTTTGGCTATGTAAAGAGGACCATCAAGTGTGTGTTTAATTATGTCATTTTGTGAGAAAGCAATGCCAAGAGACAAGTTGGTTTGGCCCTTACGAGGTTGAACGTCAATGAGGTTGACCATATTTTCTATCCCCATAATCACTCATGTTATCATTAGTCATGTCTTGCATATTGTCAACATTCATCACATTATTCTTGGTGTCACTAGCTTTAAAAAATGAGATGTTATGATTTGGCATTGGATTGGTAAAGATTTACAAATTTTGGTTGGGTGGGGCAACGATCTTTTTTCCTTGATCATTAACACCACCAATATCATGGATGTTATTAGAATCAATGAGCTCTTGCACAATATTTTTAAGACACATACATCGCTCTATATCGTGTCCATTTTGTTGGTGATAATGGTAAAAGAAATTTGGATTATAGTTTGGAGGTAAAGGCTTAGTGGTATCAATAATCAGAGGTAAAGGGTTAGTGGTATCAATGGTTTAAATATATATATAATTTTTTTTAAAAATAGATTCATTATAAAATTTTTATCCCAAATAAATAAAAATGCATGCAAGTTTAAGTTTGTGAAATACAAATCATAATAAAATATAAACAAAGAATATTATATATCACTTTTAAATAATTTAAAATACTTTTCAATTCAAAAATGAAAATACGATTATCATAATTGTTTGCAATAATATTTATATATAATATTGAAAGATATCATCAAATTTTAGTTAAATTCTCCAATCTCTATGTTTAATGTTGGAGTGCTTCTATTTGCTTGACTTTTCTCCATTCCAACTTCAAGTAAACTTTCCTCTACATTATCTTCAACTACCTCTATTGGAAATTCATCACTTCCATCATCCATTGAACCACCATAGTCCCACATCCTATGAGGGCTTAATTTATAATAAGTGGAAACTCGAGTTAAAAGATGAAGATTTGAATGCACGTAAACAAGATCTTCTACCTTTTTGCTATCTAGTTGGTTATGCTTCATAGAATGGATAAAGTAATTTACTCACTCCAATTTATTTCACATGCAAAAGCACTAGAGACCTGTTTATGTAAAATGAAAGTAAATAATATTAGCATTTTAAAATAAATTAATAATAAAATAAATTTGTAACTCAACTATCAAATGACTAAATATGCAAAATTTTACCTGAGATAACACATAGATTGTAGTGTCTCTTAGTAATGGTGTTTATATTTCATGATTCTCCCAACATAATTTGGGTTCAAAATTCAATTGATCAAATGGAACATCCCTATGGGAAAATTTATCTACTCCATTGATATATTTTGACATTTCTTCCTTGATTTTAGTACGATCCTCTCTATTTGGATAAAATCTATCCATATAGTTTTTCCATCCCATGGAAACCTCATCATCCAACAATAAATTTTTGTGAAACCATTTTGGATTAAGTAGAAATCCAACAGAATGAAGAGGCCTGTGAAGCATCTTCCATCTTTGTAAACTATATTCTCAAACAATATCCTATGTCCCTTGATCAAATGATGGTGCCCCGATAGTAAATATATCTTGTAGTCTCTCCCTCATCTGATCTAGCTTCTCAAACACATCTCTCATGCATGGTTTATCATTATCAAGAAGATGAAGGACTTCAAGAATATGCCAAGAAAGTGTCAAAAGATCACCTATGTGTTGCTAGAATAAAAATGATCCACTACCAATTATGAGATCATAAATTTCATCACATGCTTGGTTGTTACTACTTGTTATATCTCTCCATCTCTCCCATTTAGTGGGCTTCATGCCATTTTTCTTAATGATTGTTTTACCTTCACAATTCGATCAACCATGATAAATTTGGAATAAAATTGTGTCTATGCACATCAAAGTAGCTGCAAAGAAGCATATTTCCTACATATAACATGTGAAATAGAGTGATTTACAATAAAATATATATTGTGTACATTTACAACTGTAATGGTGTAAATTTTCACCCTTGGCAAATTTCCCATTTATTTACTCTTACTTTAGAATTATAAGGCTAATGATGCAAAAACCCACCACCATCATCCCATTCCTTCCATGTAGCCTTATCCTTTTTCGTCATGGAGGAATTTTTTTTAGGGACGTGTGCGCACTGCGCTTCTATCCTTACATATTCCTACCTCTAGAATCTATAGAAACATTGCGTTCTCTAGTTGTCAATGAATGTAGTGTCTTTTGTCTACAATTGATTGATGAAAAGCACCCTTTTTCCTCCATTTAATGCATTCAAACTCATTCTTTCTCTCTCTCTCTCTCTTACTAGCTCTCTCACATTCTACTCACTTCACACATTCTTGCAACTCATTCTCACTCCATTCTTACTTCTACATCACTTGTTCTTGCTCTCTACTTGGCTTCAACAACATGCTCTTACTACAACACCATTGTCTTTGCAAGGTTATCAAGCTTCAACTTCTCAACATGGTGGTGTCATTCAATTCCTTCCACTATCGACCTTGAGTGCTCATAGTAGGGAAGGTAACATTGTGTATTTCCATTTGTTTGCATCATTGTGCTTATAGAGTAGTATTCAGGCTATCATTGCTCTCTATTTGATTATGTCACTTCCTTTCTTTTCTTTATCGATTTCTCTATATTGTTGCATCTTGGTTGTCCATGGAGATGTAAACACCATAACATGGGTCTGACTGAGGAAGACCTCAAAACACATCCCAACACTTTTTTTGTTTGTGTAGAAATCTAGGTTCATTCGATCGAAGCCAACTGGAGAATCGAATCATGGGTGGAATGGTATCTTTTCCTACACTTTCTTTGTCTTTTTTCATACTAGAATAGTTTTCTAGTATTCTTCTTGTTGTACTTTCTGCTTCCTACATTTTTTTTTAAAACTATGAATCTCAATAGTTGGGTAGTGTTATGCCTTGCATAACCACCCATTTTACTTTTTATCAAAATGGGTCCCCCTTGTTTTTTCCTTTGGTGTTTTTTTTTCTGGCTTTGGAAGTTGTCTTTTTCCTTCCAAGTCTTGTTTTCTTTTATTTTGTTGGGGTTGGGTTTTGGACCTAAAATGTCACCTTGCACCTTCAAAAGTGCAAGTTTTTATTTCCATCTCGATTCCAATCCCTGTGTTTCTTCCTTGTGTTCTTTTTGTTTGTTCAATTTGAGTTTCAGATTGGAACTTGAACTTTGCACTTGGCGAAGGTTCAATCTCCTCATTCCATCTCGATTTTGATCTCTACTTGTTCATCATCTTTCTATTTGTCAGAATCGGGTTTCAGAATGGAACCGACACTTAGAACCTTTTCAAGGTTCAATTTCCAATTCCCATCCAGACCCCAATTTATGATTCTCTGCTTTCCTTGTCTGTTTCAGAATCGGGTATCGGACTGGAACTAAAACCAAGAACCTTTCCAAGGTTCTTGTTCCTGGTTCCGTCCTGATCCTGATTCTCGTGTCCGTCGTGCCTTTTTCCTATTAGGTCCAGGTTTTGGAACTATGTTGGAACCTTGCACTCATTGAAGGTTCTTATGCTGAGTTCCTTCCTAATCCCAACTTCTGACTTACCTTTTGTGTTTTGTGATGGCTTATTAATGATTGTTGCCCCAATCCTGAGGCTTGACCTACTTTGTATTAATGATCATTGGTTTGCACATGCAAACTTGTTTATATTCTCTTCGTTTCTCAATTTTGGCTCGTTATTATTTTACATTTTCAACGAAAGGAGCTAGAGCGAAGCAGAGGATTAGGGTGCGAGTATGGGCTTGTTGATTTTCGATAGGGAATCCTTCATTTTGGCATCATGATTTTCGAGGTAAGGGGTTTTCCTTTCTTCATTTTTTCTTGTTGGCTTGCTTGTTTTGTTCATTTGTTTCATCTCTATTTGTTGGGTTTATCGTTGCTTATTTCTTTGTTTTTCTTTTATCTTTTGCTTCCTTTGTTTTGTTCCTCTTTTTTGGTGTTTGTGTTTTTGTTATTGTTTTTATTTTTTTCTGTGTACATGGGTTTCTTTGTTCCCGTCAAAACCCTAGTTGTCTGGGGTTTCTGTACTATCAACTTTATGAATTAATGTTGGAACGCTAGGTTTTTCTTGTGTCCGATCCCTAAAGCTATCAAGTTTACCAAGTATTGGGTTGGTCTGTAATTAGGGTTCAAACATTTGAAATAATCCTAATCCCGATCGTAAAGGGTTTGATGTTAAATATTAGAAAATATTGTTTATCACCTTCAATTGATCGTGTTTTGATTCCTCTTTCTGCATAGGTTGCAGTATCGGATTTTAGAACTAAACCATAATGGTGCATTGTCATGTAGTTCAAAGATCTTAGCACTATTCTAACTCTCACTTCTGATCTTGTGTCGAGATCAGACATTGAAACAAAACCTTACCTCCTTCAAAATGATTGATCTGGAACCTTAACCTGTTACCCAATCTCCGAAGGCTCCTCATCAAAGAGAAAGATGAATATCAGAGTGAGCTGAAATGTGGTCCCTTCAAAATTCTAGAATGGAACCTTAACCTATTACCCAATCTTTGAAGGCTCCTCATCGAAGAGAAATATGAATATTAGTGGTGCAGGAGCACCTGCCAAAGTGCTTAATTGCAAACTTATTTTGAAGGTTTTTGTTTTAAATCCTTTTTTTTTGTTTTGGTATGGTCTCAAATACCTTTTAGTTTGTGTTTGTTGACCTTTTTGGTTCATAGGTAAATGTTGAATAAATTGGGAAAATCTTTTGGTGGGCATTTCCTAAGTTTTTGTTAAAAATTGAAAACACACTATGTTTTCCAACAGTTAGTTTTTGGCCGTTCTTAGGCTCAATAAAAAAACCTAACTATTTTGTAGGCATGGAAAAGGATCATTCTCAACTTTGGAAGAGGTTGGAAGCTTTTGATATTGGCAGTTTTCATGTGAATAGAAAGAGACAGTGACTTTTTGATGTGAAAATACAAATTTTTCCTGTTCTTGCATCTAAAACAGCAAGTAGATTTAAGTTAAGATTTTGTTGAGTTGTATAGCATGTCGTGAAGCCTTTTTAAACATTTCTTGTGGCATTTGTGTTAGTTTCTCCATCGCTTTCTGTTATTGTAGATACTGTGTTTTTTTTAATTTTGTTGTTTTGGACTGGTAAAGTTCAGAAATATGGAGTTCTAGCTAGTTTCTAGACCGTACCAAGTAGTATGGGATCAGTGGAAACAAGGCTAGACTCCCTCCCTGTATATTATGTAAATATAAAAGCCTTTTTGAGGGTTGGAAGCATGCTTGAGAACCTTCCCTAGGCGAGCTTGTTGAAGTCTGATTAGGGAAGGACAGTTACAAACTAGTATCTACGTTGCAGGGGTGTTAAATCTTTGTTGTAGCAGCATGTGCAATGGTTGCAGGAACCTTCATAAAGGTTTTCAAGAAGGTAGAGACCTTGACTGTTCAGCTAGAGAATGGAAAGTGCAAACAGTCCAAGAAAGAAGCAAAGAAAACCCTAGTTCTTGCAAGAACAGGGTACACCATATGTACGGACAGAAAACAGTCCAAGACTTCAAAAATCAGTTAGTGCTCGAGATTTGAGCCAGAGTGTTAGAAGGTTGTTTGGTTCAACCAGTTGAGAGAAAGGATTTTTAAGCATTTTTCCTAGTTTGAGGAGACCTAATCCTTGTAGCCCTTTCCAAACCCTAAACTAGGGTTTAAGGAAAGCGATAGAAGAATGGAGTTTTGTGCTTGGGCAGAGGCCATTCCTAGACTGTTTTAAAACTTTGAAAACCTATGCACACCCCTGAAAGAAAGTTGGGAGACATTAGACGTTGACTAGTCTTTATAAGGATTAAGGGCTAGATGGAGCATGTGTGAAAAAGCACCAAGAATTGATTGGTAGCAGCAAATTAGTGATGATAGCAGGGTTGGCAATGAACCAGGGGTACCTAAGCTAGCAAGGGACCTATAGGTTGAGTGGTGGATGAAGTGACACCTTAGGAGTTCTCAAGACAAGGACTCAAAGCATTGAGATTGTGATTTTCTCAATCCAATCTTGTTCCTATCAATTAGAGTGAGCTAAAATGTGGTCCCTTCAACATTTTGGAACAAAACTAGATCCTTGACCCCATGTTGAGTTCTAGTGAAAATTTCTATCCAGATTTTGACTTTTGACCTCTGGTCGAGATCGAAACTTGGAGTGAAACTTGAGCTAGTTCTATTTACAAAGTTCCAGTGTTGGGTTTCGACCCGATCCTGACTTCTGATATGCTTTCTCTAAGGTTCCAATGCAAAATGCTATCTCAATCCCGATCTCTGATAGGCCTTTTTGTAGACTTCAAGTGCTAACTTTCAACCCGATCTTGATGTCTGATAGTATGGTAAGGGGGTTTTGTAGGGGTCATATTCCAGGTGCTATCTCAATCCCAACCTCTGAAAATAATAGAAATATCATTAGAATGAATATGCTTTTGAAGATATAGGGTTTTAAAATGGAATGTATTTAATTGCTAACTCTTTGCAATATTCCCTTCTACCTAATGAATGTCATTGTTGTAGGTCTATTAAATGTCTGTATCAGAAGAGGATATTGGCACCAAAGAGGTGCAAGAGGTGCAAAAGGGACAAAATCCTAAGAGATTAAAACTAGAATAGCTCCCCCTAACATTGAAGTATAAGTTCTAAGGGAATCCAATGCGATCAAAGTTTGGGTTAGAGGTAATGAAGTTAAATGATACCTTGGTGGGCCAAATTGACCTTGAATAGTTTGTGAAAGATACCTTCTCAGAAGATGCCAGTCTGAGGGCTAAGAAGATTTTCAGTTTAGGGTTGGCACATGTGGCCTCCTTTCTCATAGCAGTACAATGTTCAAAGTTCATACTAGTTGTTGCTCATGCATACAAACCAGTACAAAGGAAATGCATTGATCCTTAGGGGACATAAATAATTGATTTGACACCAAGAATGATAAGGCTGCTTTTTGACCTACCTCCTCATACTAACCTCAAGATCATGATAGAAGTAGAGGCATTGCAGAAATATGAGGCAGATGTGGAGGGAAACTTGAGATACATAAATAAGAAGTGGCTAAAAATAGAGAAGAAGTCAATAAAGAAATTTCCCACCAAGCCTAAGAGGTCTGACTTCTCTGCAAAAGTGGGGGAGGTTATTACACTGCTATCCAAACCATTCGGCAAAGAAGACTCACATGCATTCGAGAACTAGATGTTCTCTTTTATTCAGATTGTGCTTGATGGAAAACAGTATTTAGATTGGGGGCAGATGGCATCAAATTCCATTCAAGATCAACTCAATAAGGTGAAGGACACCAAGACATTGAATTGGTCTTTTAATTTTAAATTTTAATATTATCATTCTATTTTGTCATCCCTCAGGTCTTGTGCCTCCTCCTCATGCCCCCCTAACCATCCTTCTACCTCTTTTTATACTGGAATTGGGTCTACAACAAACCAATTTTCCTATCCTTGATCTCTTTATCCTGATGATGGATCACAGAGTGTGATCCGAAACGTTGATTCAAAATATTACACACAATCAAATCTAGAAATAACTACTGATATTCTTATGGATTGTGGAAATCTAATAGCATTGACATTCTACATGAGTTCCTATGTAATATACTATGCACCAAGAATGGGAAAATTCCTAGGCCTAAACACATAAGGAGTTCTTCGGGAAGCAGTTGGAGATAATAGAGTCTGGAAATACTATGACCAATTAGAACTTAAGAAGGAAGAAAAGCATTTCAAGAGATTAAATGATGCCTTCCTTTATGTTGTTATCAACCAGTTGATGGGAGATGTTGGCTTTAGATTGTCTCAAGAAGCCATGGCCTTTATTGAGGAATGGGGGAACTGGTTTATTCAGTTTCCCAAAACTACTTACATTAGAATTTTTGGCTTTCACAAGGCTCCATTCAAGTTGCCAAGGTGTTGCAGTGATAAGATGATTTCAATGGAAGTCTCCTAACAAGCTGCAGAGGTAAATGCTAAGTTCTCAGAGAAACACAAGGCAGGATGCCACTCATTTCCTATGGAATTAGGATTTTATTCATGTCAATCAACAGTTGTAGTCAAGGCTACAATAGAAGAGTTCCAGGCCTACAACTTGAAATTCTATGAGGAAAGAAGAGATTTTGACCCTAAGGGGAAGATGAATGAGTTGTATGCATCCTTGTTTCCTTATCATGAACATCATCAAAGAAGAATTTTGGGCCAACCTTCAATATCAATTTGAAGTCAGGAAAAGACGGTATGAAAGGTTGGTTGTTCCCCAAATGAGCTGGGATTTAAATATTAAAGAAATATACCCGAAGGGTTATTAGATGATGGTATCCTCCTTGATCCACAATATGAGGTAGATGAAGTTGCAACTGAGGAATTGGATCCCATCAATTGGATGGAGAAGGAACAATTTGACATAAATAATATTTTAGAGGTGGTCATTGATTAGAGCATAAAATGGATCTACATATGCCTCAACTAATCTCAAGGTAGAGCTACAAGGAAAAGGAAGGATTCCCAAGTGGAACCATTTTTAGCTGCTGATCCCAAGAAATATAAGAGGACTAAGATGCAATCTTCACAAGCAGAAGAAGAAGTTACACTGAAGAAGGTTACAGAAGCCTTGAAACATGCTAAAGTTACTTACCAAGCTACTATTGCTGGAGTTGTTTTAGGCCTTGGTGCTAAACCCCTTTCCACTATATACCCAAAAATAAAAACTACTCGAGAAGGTCCTTCTACTGCTCCTCCACAAACTAATAAATATCCTTCTATTGCACCTTCAACTATAGAAACAACAACTAAAGAAGGGGAAGAGCCTCCAGTAATAAACATCATAGAATCTCCCCTCTCATCTAATTCTGAAGAGACTCCCCTTCAAGAAGATCTAGCTAGAGAAGAGGGATAAGATGAAGAAGATTTTGGAGATGAAGAGGAATATGTGGGAGAAGGAAACCTATAGAATAAAGAAGAGATTGAACACATCTTAACAGAACATAAGTAGTGAGAAATAGTGGAGGGTGCAAAGAAGCAAGCTGTTGAAGAGATGGCCAAAGAAGAAGAGGAAGAGAAAAGGAAAAAGGATGACGAGGAGGCTCAAAATATGGAGATGGAGCTAAAGAGGATTGTGGATATTAAAGTTAAGAATGAGAGGCGAGAGAAGGAGAAAGTTGATAAGGAAAATTTGGAACATTAGAAGGTGTGATCCACATAAGAAACTGGAATAACTCTTACACCTTCATAGCCTCCAAAGCCAACACCTCCAAGTGCTCAGCAAATGAGAGTGTCACCAAGTGCTCCAACATGGTTGAAGCTAAATTTAGTAAAGAGACAACAGGTCCAAGCTTAGCCAGTTCGTTGGGATGAAATGATAAAAGAAGTGGATAAGGTGAAGCCTAAGAAGAAACCAAGGGCCATACATTCTACGAGGCTTAATGAGGATGGGGACTTAGTAGCAGAGGTTGTAACCCCAATTGTGGACAAAGATGACAGAGAGTTACGAGATGGGTTGATTATTAGTTGAGCACAATTGATCTAGGAAAATAAACTCGTAACTACCAGATGTCACTTCTGGATTTGGCATCTACTTCAGCCAAGTCCAAAATGGAAAAGGAAAAATTAGCCAAAGATGAGTTGAAAGCACAAGTCAGGCAGATGAAAAGGATTTTGAAGGACCTCACTGAGTCAACCTTAGAGCATCCAACATCATCAGAGGTTCCTATACTTATGAGCCATAAGCAAGTCAATGATTTAAATGAGATGAAAAGGAAAGTTCAAATGTTTGATAATTGGGTCAATGTCTTGAAAACAAAAGTGGAAAAACTTCTCCCTGGAGGATATAAACATTATGTTGAAGCAGATGAAATCATTAAGAGCATAGATGGATATGTTCAAAAATTGTGCGAAGACGAAGGCAAGTTTAGAGACTATTTACGAAAGTTGCAAATAGTAAATAAGTTTCCTAGAGGAAAAATTAATGAGTATGGTATTCTGGAGGATGAGGAATTGAGTTTTATTGATAAAACAATGAACATACTTATTTTCAAATCAGAAATTATTGTGGAGCACAAGAAAATTCTGCATGAGGCTAAGCAAAGTGTGATAAATTAGGCAAGAGTGTTTGAGGAAGTTGTTACTAGCCTCATTAACAAGCATACTTCAGTGGATTATAAATCAATTTCTTTGTAGGAAATAAAAGATCAATGGAACACTCACCTGGAAGGATTATTGAGGGAAGGGGCTGACTCTAAAGAAAATCTCCTTGACAAATTAATGGAAATCAGATTTGACATGAGGTGTGCTACCAAAGATGTTAGTAAATTGAATTTTTCATAGCTGCAAAAGAGTTCAAATGAACAATGTTTAAAGTAGAGTGGGTGGATGGACCTGACAAAGATGCCTTGCAATAAGTCTTTAGTAATTTTGAAGAATACCTACAGCAAGCTAAGGCAACTAAGTGAAAAAAATACTATTCCATTTTCGAATTGGAATCTAGTCAATAGGGCTCCAAATTTGGCTGTCCTATTTTGCAGGAAGACCATTGCTGTTAACTAGGGGCATCCCCAAAAAATCAAGGAATAAGGGTTACTTCTCATATGCATGCAGATTTGGAGCTGTGGTCACTTCAGTTCAACTTAGATGCCCCCTATAACTATGGATTTGGGTGCCTATTTTATGGATCGTGATTTTTGAAATGGAGGGGACAGTGTTTTATTTCTTTTTATAAGTTTAGAAACTCTCCTCATTGTAAGGGTGGGAAATTGAAGTCAGATTTGCAGCCTAAGTTAGATTATTTGAATATTTTATGCAATTAGTTAAATTTTTATAGCTTTTATGCAATTAGTTAAATTTCAAAGATTTCTTAGTTTAAAGATGATGTTATGGACAATGGTTTTCTGTGTGCCAGTGGATCTTGTTGTGCGTAATGTTTCTTAGTTGATGCAAATCAATAGAATATTTCAAACTTAAAACCATTTGTTGCATTATCTATGAATGGCATTTTCTTATTGTTTGTTGATCTGCAAAGTTTTGTGATGAGTTAACAATGTTTGTTATTAAATTAATTCTAAAAAAATGAAATGCAAGTATTTTTATTAAATTTGCACTGTGAATGGGCATAATTGCATGAATGTTTCGTGAGTTATTTCATTCATTTGTTGTATACTTTATGAAATGCTTGTTATATAAGTTGCATGTCCAAATTTGAGAAGAATGTTTGTCCATGTTTTCCTGTTCCAGAAACTGTGATCTATCTTTTTCCATTTTATTTAAAATTTGATGTCAAAAAGTCCTAAGAATATCAATTTATCCCTTTTTACCAACAAAGGCCCCTTGAACATTATAGTTACATTATCCACTGAGTGAAACAACAAATTTGTGAACCAACTACCAAGACCTTGGAAGATAACTGATTTACTATTAATTATCTTTTTCAGGATAAGTAGAATAGGAATATTCTGCTTAATGTTTTATGTGTTATGTTGACCATCAATAGGTAGAAAATAGGCCGTTTGTGTTTTCTACCTATTTTTCAAACACTCTATCTGTACAAGACACCAACACACCACGCTAAAGTCTAGTTCTCGTGTTGTCGTCCTCAGACAATGAGTTATCTGATCTACATCTCAAAACCTCTATGGTTAGCTCACCTGATTCTGTAAACACTCGTCTCTAGTAGAAGGGAAACATGGTTCTATTTTCCCTTCCTTTTCAGCCTTTGTCTTCCCCCTTTCCAATCTATTAGTCAACCCAAGGTAGTTTAGGGCAATTTGTTCCCATGACCTGGAGTCTCAGGGGTGACAGATCCCCCTACTTTACAACAACTACCTCACTAATCTAAGGAAGTTTATTGTGCAAATATTCAATAATTAAGTTCATGCAATGAACTGCACATGGTGTCCAAAAAATGTTTGGATATTCATCTTCAACTCTTCCTCCTACCTAGACATTACATGAAGCATTATTAGTTATCATCTATACAACATTATTTCTCCCTACTTGTTCAATTGCTTCTTAGAAAAGACTTGCCAAATTTGGTGCATCTTTCACATGAACTAAAGTATCATATAATTTGATAAACATTATACCCTTTGGTGAAGAAACAAGAATAGTAATTAGTGGCCTATGGCACTATCAATCCAATCATCTGAAACTATAGAGACACCTGCACATAACCAACTATATTTAATATCTTGTAACCTTTTCTCAATGTGTTTCTTCTCATCATCTAAAACAATAGTGTGAAGTTTTCCAAAACTTGGAGACACATATCCTTTAGGTTCATTATTGACCATCCTTACAACCCCTTTCCACAAAGGAGACCTAGCTATGTTCAATGAAATTCCACAACCAAATAAAAGTCTCTCAATAACAACATCTACATTCTTTCGATCAGTAGCATCAAATATTTTCCCAATTTGAGATTCACAGATAGAGGTAGAAAAAGAATATTTTGATTTTCCTTGTAATGATTCAGTAGCTTTTAAAGACTAACTTTTTGATTAAATCACTTCTTCCTCCTTTTGGAATTTTATTGCAAATAACTATTTTTTCTTTCTTTCCAACCCCCAACAAATGATACAGAACTTGTGCAATTGAACTAGCCTTGTTTGTTTGATAATGTGGGCAAGTCCATTACCTACTTACAAAACTACCATGATTTGTTGTTGAATAATTTCCAATTATTGTGACAATCTTCCACAACCTCTGCTCAAATTCCTTCTTTGCTTTGTTATACTCTATGGGGTTTGTGGATTGACTTCTTTGTAATTCTAACATATAAAGATTTGAAGAAGCAACATCCATTTTTCCTTAAATGTTGTTTAAAAATATATACATTTTCAAAATAAAAATATATACAACTAATATATATGTTTCAAAAATTTAAAATATAAACTTTTTTACTGTAAAAAAATGCATTTGTATAAAAAATCAATTCGTATTCTTTTTATTTTATAGCAATTAAAATAATGATTATAAATTAATTGATGGAAGAAATAAACATACCTGATCTTGCAACAAGAATTCTTAACTCTCTTCTTTTTTTTTTGTAAAGCTTTCAATCAATTCTCTTTACAAATATTGTCTAATAAATTCTAATATTCTTTTCAATATTTTATAACAAAATTTAAAAACTATATATAGAAATAAATATATTTAAAATAAATTCAAATATATATATATATATAATACTTATAGTTAAGAAAAATTTGTAAACAGGGCAGGGGGGCTAGCTTGATTGGCTAAAGCATCATGTTGCAAGCAAGAGGTCATGAGGTTTGTTGATGCGTTTTTTATGCACTTCTCAACACAGGTAATGCATAAGTGCATCACCTCTCTTGAAAGGCAATCTTCCATAATCAAATTGTAGAACACTATCCCAAGGTCTCTAATGTCAGGTCTTGATAGTTCTTGAAATATCTCAGTTGTTTCATGTGATTTGTTGGAATCACAAGGCGGACTTATGGATGAGTCACAAAGCGGGAAAGTTGGATCTACAAATGGAGTTCTTAGGATGGGAGAGTTGTTGTGTGTTTGCTACAGGTTCAAACAACAGTCTTGAACTCCATTTTATCATTGGATTTAGCTTTACAATGTGCAATGAACTTTAGCATAGGTTACTTCTTAAAAAAAAAGGAAAAAGGAAAGGAAGAGAAGAGGTTCTTGGATCTAAAACTATGAATGAACAATGATCATGGAGGCTACTACAGTAGACAAGCTCCCTAAACTGGGTTTTACTTGGCCAAGAGTATCTTACAGTTATACAAAACCAATGCAATCTTCTAAGGACTACAGATTTTTAGATTGCACATGCACATCATGAACATGCAATCAAACTAAGTTGCAACAATAAAGGAAGGAAGCTCATACTAGCTTTACAAAGTAGTTCATCATCAATAAACGACAAAAAGCATGAACTAGAAATTCATCAAATAATGAAACAACAATCACCATCACCACTTCCATTTAAGAAACTAACAACTAAACTAAAAAAAGAAGTAGAACCATGCATGCAAGATAGAAAAATCAAAGAGAACATCCATAAAATCATGCAATGTTGTCTTCTATTACAGCAAATACTTTTACAACTCTCCAACCCTTTACAAATGAGGGGCCAACCCTTATTTATAGTTTTCCAAAGCCCAAATGAATGGCTAGGATTGAATTACATTGTGTGGCCCAGATTTGATTACATTAGGGCTTCACCTACCCCCCAATATTCAACAATTTAAAATACATATTTTGTCCTCATTCTTAATTTGTCATCTAGTGCCTAGGCACTGTAGCAATTTTATCTTCTTGTTGATTTCCCTTTTCACTGAAGTTGAAACTGCCTGAAGGCTGCCCTTTTTCCCATGATGGATTTGAAACATCTCTTAGCCAATCGAGTGCATCCTATTTGAAGATTTGTTAAATGGATCAAATGATATGATGAGACAGCTCCTGACAGATCATGATCGTTTGTTTAGAGGGAGGAAATAGCCGGTCCCTCCCACCACCTTCAAGGACATAGGCCTTCTTCTAATGCCAGCTCTGTTGATGGGTGCTACGAGGAAACACATATATAAAATGAATGGTGACATGAGCTATGTGATTTTCTTTGTTCAGCTTTCTCAATGGGTCTCCCCGATGGACCAGCAGTAGGCTCCTTGAATCTTGCATACATGAAGTGTCATAAGTGCATTCATACATAAATAAAGGAAAACGTTAGTCAAATCCCTGCAAAACATCGTTAGATTGGAGAATACAGTAATCAAGAAATCTATCATCTATTCTAGGTGGTCATTAGCAATTCACTGAGGGGACTTTGGATGGTCCAGGTCCCAGGGGTCTGACTTCCCTGGCAAGATGGCTATTTTGAAGGGTGAACAGGGCAGGGAAATCCGCATGGTTTCTCTCTCCTTTAGATTTAGATGATTTGAAAGGTCCATGCAGGAGAGGGTCCAATTTGAGCATGTGGTTTAAGATTTGTTTCCAGATTGGAGGTCATTTAGATCATCATTGGGGCACTCAGAGTCACGAGGAGGGAAAGTCGTCTGGAGTTTTCCATTTGGAATGGCTCTGATGAGACGGTGTTCTAGGGGCGGAGTTCTAGAGTTCGGGACCTACGAGGCTGAAGGACAGAAGAACGAAGGGAAATAGATAGTGGATAGTCGGCAAACAATGAACAATAAACAACATTCCGAAGGGGAAAACCTAAAATCTCAGAAGGACAGCCAATAGAAGGTGGAAGGACAGCAGACAACAAACAACTGGTAGACGGTGGACAACATTCCGAAGGGGCGGACTTGAAAGCGCAGAAGGACAACCGATGGAAGGTGGAAGGATAGCGGACAACCAGCAGATGGTGGATGACGGACAACATTCTAGAGGGGCAGACCCAGAAGCCTGAAAGGATAGCCGATGGAAGGTAGAAGGACAACGAACAATCGACAAATGGAAAATGATGGACAACATTCCAGAGGGGTGGACTTAGAAGCTCGAAAGGATAGCTAACGAAAGGCAAATGGATAGCAAACAGCTGGCATATGGGGGACAATGGACAACATTCCAGAGGGGAAGACTGGGAAGCCCAGAAGGACAGTGAAAGGAAAGTGGACAATGAACAACAGATAACATTTCAAAGGGGATGACCCAGAAGCCCAAAAGGATAGCAGAAAACCGGCAGACGGTGGACGACAGATAACATTCCAGTGGGGTGGACTCGGAAGCCCAGAAGGACAACCAATAGAAGGCAAACAAAGAACGGACAGTCGATAGACGACTAATGACGGACAACATTCTGAAGGGGTAGACTCAGAAACCCAGAAGGACAGCGAAAGGAAAGTAGATGATGGACAGCGGATGATGGACAACATTCCAGAGGGGCAGACCCAAAAGCCTAGAAGGACAACCGACGGAAGGCAAACGACAGACAACAGACAACCTTCCAGAGGGGGTGGACAACAAACAATGAGAGAAGCTTCGGGACCCAACGAACAAAAGGCCTCCACTAAATAGTTGTTAGAAATGACAAATGAGCAACAAAAACCCAAAAGGAGAGATCTGGCAAGCCGGTCCTGGCGGGCCCCACAGACGACAGTTTGAGACATTAAGGCAAACAGTAGCTAGGGACCTGCCAAGACTAAAGACCTTGGAATTTGATGGGGGAAAAGAACATGACCAAATTTTAGATGACTCTTTTGAGGCTTGTTGACCATTTTGAACACCAACACAAGGGGCACGCAAAACAAGGCAAATCCAAAATTGACCTGACAAGGAGAAGGAAAAAGAGGGTCCCTGTTCCGAACATGGCATGTGTGAAAAACATGCACAACAAGGTCTAGTCTCCCTCCCATCCCCGTGATACCGGAGGGTGTCATGCCAGCATCATCAATCACATAAAAAAAATTTACCAGGCACACTGTAGTTTATAAGGGGGCTACCCGTTTCCTACTGTCTAAAAAAAGAAAAAATTGTAAACTAATTTAAAAAGAAAAAAAATTATAAAATTGTTGAATGCACAAGACAACTAAGAGGGGGGGCGAATCAGTTGTACCTTAAAGCTTCAAAACCCTCATACACATTCAGATCCACATTAATACAATTAATCCTTGTAATAAGAGTGAATTTGTACCCCATGTGCAAATCCCCTTTTTGCCTTTATCCACCTTAGAAAACCAAGTTCAGAGGCTTAATTCCACCTAAGCCTGCTACTTGCATCCCACTTGGTGCCTATTTTGAGCGTCGGTGGAGGTGTTTCTATCGGGGATGCCCACGTAATGCACAGACGTCTGGGTGACTCGCTTATGTCCCTTACAGATTCCTGTGTCTGGAGCCTCCAGAGGCATTACACTTCCCATTGAGAGTCAACTTGTAATGCCCTCCCCGGTTGACCAACCCAAATATGGCCGTTTCGTTCATCTCCTTCTTCAAATTCACCTCTTCTTGATCCAATTTCACTCTCTAGCTCTCTCTAAGCCCTCTCTTAGCTCTTCATCAACTCCTCTTCACAATCTCTCCTACAATCTCTCTAGAAGCTCTAAACAGCTTCTTCACCATCTCTTCAATCTCCAAACAATTTACACTTCACAACAACATCAACACTCCATCACTTCAATAGAGAAAGTGTGAAACAAACACCATTGCACTAGAGGCTTAAGTTCCTCTCATTTTCTCCCCCATTAGCCTTGAGCACTCTTGGTGGAGGTGGTAAGCTTTCACTCCTCTCCTCTATTACTTGGTTGAGTAGCATAACACTATTTTGTAGTGCTTTAAGTGCTCTTTACTTCATTTCTACTTTTATATCTATCTATTTGGTTGTCTGTGGAGGTGGGAACACCAAAACGGGGTCTAACTGAGGCAAGCCCCTATATAGCCCCAACAATTTCTCTCTCCCTCTTGTGTGCAGGTATTGAAGACACTCATGAGCTGGAAGCTTCATCACTTGTGTGGTTGTAAGTATTTTCTTCCTTTCTTCTCCTTATCTTTATCATCTCTATTTCACTTCATTTTAGTCTTATTACTTTTTGTCACTTTCTTGCATTCAAGAAGTTCTCTATAATCAAAGTAGAAGTAGCCATTTAGCTATTCTCTATGAAATTATCACTTTCTGGTCCGTACGAGATGCTAGTGTGCCTCTGGGATGCCAGTGCATTGCATTTTCGTCTGTTTCCTGTGCTAACATCCTTTGGCCAAGAGCTTGTCAGTTTGTCTAGAGAATCTTTATGACTTTCACTTTCTGATTCTAAAACTTTCGTTGTTGTTCCTGAGGTAGATTGGGTAACTATTCGCCCCGTGAGGCTCTCTAAGTGAAGAGAACTCATGAGTAGCGAATGCTCCTCTTTTAAATTTTGGTGAACCCAACGTGAAGAACAGTGTTCTTCAAAAAATTGGGAATTCATTTACCCCTACTTGGCGAGGTCATAACCTTTGGCTCAGTGCTCGAAGTTCAAAACTGTTGGCGCTATTGGAAAGGCCTCCTAGAGAACTTGCGTCGGTCCCTAAAATTTGACTGCCGAAGGCATTGGTATTTTAGGGACTGAACTAGTTCTCTAGATGAAAGTTCTAACCTTAATTTTCACTCCAAAGACCCCCAAAAATGCGAATTACTAGAACATAGAAAATACCAAAAAAATAATAATGAATTTAATATCTTATTTTATTAGTTCAGCATCTAATTTTGTTCAAAATGTTAATGATATTTCATTTAATGCATGTGATGGTGACTTGGCTTTCCCCATGTCGCTTGGTACCTTTGATCCTTCTCACAAAAATACTCTTACTTCAGAGGATATTTTGTCGCAAGAAGATGAAATCATTGATACCTTTCTTAATGTTACTCTACCTTCTATTTATTCCAATGCACTCTCTTCTAGAAATGATGCATTTGTGAATGATGAATCTCATCTTTGTTCTAATGCACTCTCCCCTAGAGAGGTTGCATTAGCAAATGATGAATGTCCTTCCACATCTGATTCTCCCTGGATCGATGTTTAGAATGTTTCTTCAAATAATTATTCCACATTTGATCCTGTTTGGATCAATGTTGAGAATATGTCTTCAAAGAATTGTTCTACTAGCTATGATGACTCCGTAAATGCAGTCTATGTATCTGTTGCCCCTTAAAGGCCTAAGAGACCAGTCATTTACGTGACTCCAACTAGTCCTTCTTCTAAAAGGATTTGTTCTATAGATGGTGTTCCATTTGATAGTGACTCTCCTGATCTTTCTAAGGCTCCCTCTTATAGAGCGGTAGCCCATACTTATGAGAATAAAATGAGTAAACAACCAAACTTTCCTCAAGATCTTAAACCTACGACTAAAGCACCTAGTGATAATGATCTTGTCGAGCAACCTCAAGTTACTCCGGCTAAGATCTCATTGTGGGACTTGCTTCAGTCTGCTCTAGTTTATCAAGGTATGCTTTGGGAAGCCTTGCAAAATATCCTCTTGCCTTCTTCCGCTAGGCCGATGGATGCTAATGCGTTGATGGTGTATATTTGTACAGATTCATTGAATATTATGTTCTATCTACAGGAACTCCCACCTCTGGAAGTATAGAAGCAAGTGGATCCTCTAATGATTATAGTTAATATTAATAACATCGGTATTAGATGTACTATCATTGATGCTGGTTTGATGCTCCATGTATGTAGCATCGATCTATTACCTAAGATTAATATTGACCCATCTTCTCTTAATAGTTCTTCTCTTGTTATTTGTGGGTTTGATAATGTCAATCGATAAGCCCTAGGCATGACAGTATTTCCTTTGAGGTTGGGACCCGTTACCGTACCTACCCTTATATATGTTATGGCAAAAAATTTACCTTATAACCTTCTTCTTGGTAGACTGTGGATTCACGCTATGGGTGCAGTCCCGTCTACCTTGCATAAATGTATTAAGTTCATTTGTAACAATAAAGTAGTCACAGTTAAAGCTGACCCTAATGTTATGCACTTGTGTGAGATGGTAGTTCTTGGTCGAGCTTTGGTTGTACCTACTCTTATTCCTTCAGTGTCTTCCAATGCATCAATGTTTACTCCAATAGTACCTACTACAAAGGATACTCTTGAGATAAATGTCCCTGAAGAAGACCCCTCTGAAACAAGGAGTCCTAAGAGTGCTCCTTCTACCTCTTCTCAAAAGGATGCATGTCTTGGTGATGATTGGGGTCCCTTAGACTTTACAAATTCCTTCATTCAGGAATATAAAGTCGACTCGATCCACTTAGACCTTCTGATAGCATCATCTGAACCTACTATCAAAGATGGTCATTCTTCTGTATCATGGGATAAGGTGAATGCAAACTATATCCTCCTTCTAAGGAAGATGATCACAATTATGTTAAGGAGGTTAACATTGGTAATCCTATTAGGAAAGATGATGGCAATCTCATAGAAGAGTATGATCCCCTTTTCCAGAATAATACTCTCCATGTAGATCCTCCATTCTCTACTACCTTTGTATCTTCTTCTTGTGAGCAACCAAGCTTTTCTCCACAAGAGAAAGGTTTGCTTCTTGCTCCTTATTCTTTGTCTAAGAAAGAGCATATTTTGTTGTGGCTTCTTAAAGCCTGCTTAATTACTCTTCCTTCTCCTACACGTAGGAAATATCATAAACATGATAAAGCAAAACATTCTTTCTATGCATATCATCGAGTGCTTGGCCATTCCACTAGTGAATGCAAGGCCTCAAAAGATAGAATACAACATCTTTGTGATTCAAGTGCCATCAAACTCCTATTTGATTGATGCACCTACCTTTTCTTCACATGACAAGTGATATCGAGGTTTACCTCTATCCTGTTCTAAGTATTTTGCATGGTTCCCCTCCCCTGTATGCTGGGGGTAGTGAACTCATTTCGGAGATGTGTGTCCTCATAAAGGACCCCCTCTCTTCTCTATGTCTTTAAAATGAAGTGTCCCTTGAGTGGACCCCTTTCTCTTTTGAAGGGTTCCCGAGGGACCTCTTTGAAGGCTTTTCTCTCGAATGAATTCATTTGCGTCTAGCTTGGGGGCAGCCTAACTAGACCCGTTTCATACATTCATGTCTAGCTTGCAGGCAACTTGATTAGACCTATTTCATACATTCACATCTATCTTGGGGGCAACCTGACTAGACCTTTCTTTTCAAAACAGTGCGTCCCTTGAGAGGAACCCTCTTCCTTTTGAAGGGTTCCCAAGGGACTCCCTTTGAAAGTCTTCCAACTTGACGATGGTTTGCGTGACTATTTGCTTACTTGCTCTATAGGACCAAGAACCTGTAAATCCCCTTTACATACTTACTTGGTGATATGGGTTCTCCTCCTTGAGTGAGGTTTTCTTTTATCACCTATCTTTGGTGATATGGGTTCTCCTCCTTGAGCGGGGGTTGCTTTTATCACCTATCTTTGGTGATACAGGTTCTCCTCCTTGAGCGGGGTTTGCTTTTATCACCTTCTTTTGTGATACGGGTTCTCCTCCTCAAGCAGGGATTGCTTTTATCACTTTTACTCTATGATACAGGTTTTCCTCTTCGAGCGGGGACTGCTTTTATCACCTCTTTTTTGATACGGGTTCTCCTCCTTGAGCGAGGATTGCTTTTATCACTCCTACTTTGTGGTGAGGGTTCTACTATTAAGTGGGTTTTTCTTTTTCCATGCACTTTTCTCATTTCTATCTTTCTCTTCTCAATTGTATATCTGGATCGAAGATCAACATCTTCTTCATCCTACGTATATGCTCTTTCTTCAACTTCATAGTTCTACGAAACTATGAAGTCCTCTTTTAACCCTGCACTTTCGGATTTTCCAGATCACAGTCTACTTCCTTGATGGTTTAGGTATACATTTCTAACCCTACTACTCCTCTAATCTACTTTACCAAAGCACTCATCAGTATTCAACCCTTTTTTCCTTTATCCACCTTAGAAAACCAAGTTTAGAGGCTTAATTCCACCTAAGCCCGCTGCTTGCATCCCACTTGGCACCTTTTTTGAGCGTCGGTGGAGGCATTTCTATCAGGGATGCCCATGTGGTGTGCAGACATCTACATGGCATGCTTACGTCCCTGAAAGATTCTTGTGTTTGTAGCCTGCAGAGGCGTTACACTTCCCATTGGGAGTCAACTTGTAATGTCCTCCTCAGTTGACCAACCCGAATATGGTCGTTTCATTCATCTCCTTCTTCAAATTCACCTCTTCATGATCCAATTTCACTCTCTATCTCTCTCTAATCCCTCTCTTAGCTCTTCATCAACTCCTCTTCACAATCTCTCCTACAATCTCTCCATAAGCTCTAAATAGCTTCTTCACCATCTCTTCAATCTTCAAACACTTTACACTTCACAACAACAACATCAACACTCCATCACTTCAGTAGAGCAAGTGTGGAACAAACACCATTGCACCAGAGGCTTGAGTTCCTCTCATTTTCTCCCCCATTAGCCTTGAGCACTCTTGGTGGAGGTGGTAAGCTTTCAATCCTTTCCTCTATTACTCGATTGAGTAGCATAACACTGTTTTGTAGTGCTTTAAGTGATCTTTGCTTCATTTCTACTTTTATATCTATGTATTTGGCTATTCGTGGAGGAGGGAACACCAAAATAGGGTCTGACTGAGGAAATCCCCTATATAGCCCCAACAATTTCTCTCTCCCTCTTGTGTGTAGGTATTGAAGAAACTCACGAGCTGGAAGCTTCATCACTTGCACAGTTTTAAGTATTTCCTTCCTTTCTTCTCCTTATCTTTATCATCTTTATTTCACTTCATTTCAGTCTTATTACTTTTTGTCACTTTCTTAATTCAAGAAGTTCTCTATAATTGAAGTAGAAGTAGTCATTTAGCTATTCTTTGTGAAATTATCTCTTTTCGGTCTGTACGAGACACCAGTGCGCCTCTGGGATGCCAGCGCGCCGCACTACCGTCTGTTTCCTGCGCTAACATCCTTTGGCAGAGAGCTTGTCAGTTTGTCTAGCGAATCTTTATGACTTTCTCTTTTTGATTCTAAAAATTTCATTGTTGTTCCTAAGGTAGATTAGGGCAGTTCACCCCGTGAGGCTCTCTAAGTGAAGAGAACTTGTGAGTAGCAAATCCCCCTCTTCTACAACCCTTAATCTGTTATGATGATTTAGCATGAAAGAAAAATAAAAAAAACTAAAAAAAATCAATACCATGCACAAAAGAACACCAGATTTACATGGAAAACCCAAGATGGAAAAAACCATAGTGAGGATTAGCTCACAATATAAAGTAATATCAACTTTGAATACAAAAAGGGCTCATTGTCGGAGGGCTCACGACTCAAGAAAAGAAAGGCTCATTTCCAGAATAGAAAAGAAGATAGAGAAGAATGTTACACAGAGAAATCCATCTCAATACAATAGAGAAATCCACCACAATATCTCCAACACCTTCGTAGCTTGACTAAAGAATTGTAGACACCTTCTGCTCACTGCATCCAACAATATAACACATGAAAGCTCATACTACACTTCTCAAATTTGTACTCTAACACTCTACAAATCACATTATTTGTATCATACTTGTTTTTCTTCTCATCCCTCAAAAACTTAACTCATATTTATATCATCTTCAACCTTGAAACCATTCTCCAAGGTCGGCTATGCACCTCAACCGTGCAAATTCAAATTAGTTCGGCACCAAAAAACTTTTGTGGTGGATAGAAGTGAAAAAAAACCACACCATTCCTTATTTGGGACCCAAATCTATAATACCACACTACCACAGGCTTCTACAAACAATAAACATCCACCACAATTAGTGTAAACACCAAGTTCAACTGTTAGCCATGTAAACACCATTAAAATTTTAAGTGCACGCTTCCTTTGATTCAACAACAACTTGCAAACAACAAATGTCACCTGAACACAATCTGGAATATTCCATAAACACCATGAAATCCAAGAAACACCTTCACAAAAACTTTCACTTGAAGAATGTACACACCCAGTACACTCAGACTATTCTGCCATACATTGCAACTTAAGAAACTGAATTTTGAAGTACCAAAATTTTAACCACTTTAACTAAAGAAAGGTAACAATACTATTAGCATGCCTTCAAATCTGCAAGATCTAAAACCAAATTGTCGAGAAACACAAAGCAAAAACATTTCTCCCAGACACCTCTATAATACACTGTTCACACACTAGTGAACAAAATTTCTTCTGCACAATGATCCAACACACAAAATTTTGAATACATCACCTTTGAACACCTCTGATCAACATATCAAAAACTCATAAGTAGATCTTCAACCTAGAAGAAATGCGGAGCAAAACCAAAACACTACTCTTCAATCCAGAACAACACTGCAACACTGTTTCCTTTTTTTATCAAATTTTCTCAAAAACACTTGGAAACTAAGCACCAGGAACACATCCTCATCATCTTCATCATTTCCTCAACCATAAACAAAATCTTATCAAAACAACACTTTTTGGAAACAAGCAACACTGAGAGGGGGGTGAATCAGTGTTCTGCAAAAATTAATTCTTTTGTCCTGATCTTTAATCAACTTAACACATTTAATTAAAATCAATATGTAGAAATAGAAAGAAAGAAACCACACAACCATAACACAAGGATTTTTACGTGGAAACCCTATGAAGGTAAAAACAACGGTGGATGGCCAATCCACAATAAATTCTAAGTATACTCAAAAGAGATATTACAAAATGAGAATGCATTTGCATTCAAGCTCACTGCCTAGAGCTCACTGCTCAAAATGAGGCTCACTGCCCTTACAATAGTTTGGAATAGATCCAAAGAAAATGAACTGAGATAATAGCATCTACCAATGCTTGATTACAGTTCTGGTTTAACTCTGATGTCGAACTTCTGACCTGATGACTGATGTTGAACGTCTACTCTATTATTCTCAAGTTTGCTCACAAAATCTTTATGCGCAAGTGAAACTATGCATGATATCGCTCAAATGATACTTAGACATTCGTAACATACACACCCACAACTTCTTCATTCCATCAAATGATATGACCGGTCACCTAAATATATCTGTTCACAAGGAATCAATGGCCATAGGTTAGCTCAACAAAACTTAATTGTATTTGCAATTTGTCGGACCAAACAATGGATAATTTTGATGTAGATCCAAACAAGTCGGCTATACAATAGCTAGGACCAATAATTAAACATCTGAGCTTGAAGATAATTAAAATAATTCAACTTTATACATCTGCTACACATTATTTCCACTGAGTCGGGTTTATCAAGCAAATAGATAGAAAAAATATCCTATCGGACCTCTAAAACCATATAGCCACAAGAGCATCATCAAGAGATTCAATAATAATATGTTTCATGTGCCTGAAAAAAAAATCATCTATCCACAACACAAAATGATGATCCGGTGAAGCTATCAAACTGGATACCTTGTACTTTGAGTACTCTGATGGTAGCAATTTTCACTTTCGTTGCCGGTGTGACTGAATGCATAACCACAGACCAAAAAGATGACTTCAGTTGCCATGAATGACAACACTAGAAGCCAAAAACCATCTCCACTTAAACCATATTCCAACAATCTCCCCCTTTTGCATTGATGGCAACACTTAGTGAAAAATGACTAAGTGTCGAGATTAACATACCATCGGAATACAAAATACTAAGTATTGTACCACTGCAAAATATTAATCCCCCTAAGATTATTAAGACATTTTTCACTACCTTCTCTCTCCCCCTTTGACATGAATGACAAAATTTGGGATACAAAACTATATAAGTATTTTATGGAGACTTACAGTAATTGGAAAATTTCTTCAAAGACCTTTTTCAATTCACTAAGGGTGGAGTCCCAAATACTCCTCAGACTTTCCAAAATGGTGATGTGACCATAGAGAAGATAGGATAAAGTTTTTGTTGCTTCCAAACTTACCATATTAGGGGAAGTTACAACACTTTTTTCTTCCTTTAAAGCATTTGCCATCATCTCAATTTTTGTACTAATCAGTCCCCTTAAGTCACTTACTTTGCTAATGATTCCTTCATTTTCAAACTTTAAATTTTTCATTTGGTCAAGCAAGGATATTACCTAACAATCCTGAAGACACACTCTATCGGCTAATGGATCAAGGTTGTTGAAAATAATAGCCAACTGTTGCTCAATGTCTTTTATCTTCTTTTTATTTTCAGCTATAAATTTTGGCAGAATTAAGCAGGATTTGTATACATTTCCTCCTTCAGTTATAGCACTTTGAGTATGTTGAATCCAAGTTCCTAACAACTTCTTGTCTCTGGTGATTAACTTGTTTAGGCTACCAAGTCTTTCCTCCTTAAATTCCTTCTTCACTTTAACCAGGGCTGAATCCTCAAAAGATTTGAAATGAGAATCTACAAAATTTATCAACCTTTTTAACTCACTAGAGGTGGAGCCTGATGGGTCGAAATCATGCGTAGGCAGTAGTTTTTGTAGAACTTCAGAGGAAAGTATCAACAGCTCACTGTCTTCAATGTGAGATTTCAATATTTTCTCATTTGCTTTGTCCTGAGCTATTTTGGTGACTTTCAGCATCTGAATTGGAGATAAGGTAGATAAATTGATTAAATTCTCATCAAATTTAGAATCTGATACAACGTGCTACTCCAATAGGGATTCTTTTGCTTTATTTGGGCTGATTTATGGCTGCTTTCCCTTGTCAATTTTAGACTGAGCTTCTAGAATGACTTTTGGTGTTTCCTTTTCTTCAATAGGCACTTCTCTACTTTCAGAAATCTCCTCAATTTGGTCCTTAGTCATTGCAGGGGTCTCAACATTTTCAATATTGGGAGGAGTCAGAGTATCCTCAACTACCGGAGAATCAGATACATTTATGTTTTCCACATTTTCATTTTCTTCTCCTAACACCTCTACTTCCTCATTTTCATTCCCTTCTTTTACTGCATTTCCTTCTTCTAATTTATTTACTTCCATATTTACTTCTTCATGTCCTTCAGCCTATTCAGTATTGACTTCTTCTAAAATTGCCTTAGTCTCACTCATGATAGCTTTGGTGTCACCAATCATGAGTTTGTTTATTCTTGATTTGCTTCTGAATTCATGTTTGAATCTTCGAAGAAATGAGTCCATTTCTTCAATTCCCATCTCTGGGCACAGATCAGCAAGAACCCTTTTTCTCAAGTTTTCTTCCTCAGTTCTGGCAGTTTCCCTCCTTGAGTCCAAAGCTTTATATAGGCTTGTAGGCAAGCTAGACATAATCTCAACAAGAGTTTTATTGAATGCATTTAGGTGATTAACTATAGCTTCTTCAAGAATCTTCTTACCAGAATCATCAAAAGTCTCAAATAGATCACAAAGAGGCTTGAGATTACTATCAACTACTACAACATTTTCAATTTCTTCCACAGACATGTTGGGCTTGACAATTTTGGGCTTCTTCTGAGCTTCTTCACTTTTATCGGAAGGCTTCCTTTTGTTCAGATTGACCGCATGAGTCCCAATAGCCTTCAATTATCTTACTATCTCTTTTGAATCTGTTTCTTCTTCCTCTTATATGGATGCAGCTTTGTAAGTTCTTGAACATTTGCTCTTCTTTCTTCTAGAGGCTTTGACCTTATTTGGCTAAGTAGCAGGGGAACTCCGGGTTGCTCTGGCTGAAGATATTCCCAGACCAACTATTTTTTATTTTTCCTTCTCCTTTGCTGCTTCAGCTTCATCCCTTTGTCTTCTTATTTCTTTTAGTTTTTCAACTGGAATACCCATATTCTCTACAAGGATTTTAGTTTCCTTCCTTACTTTCCTGATGGACACTGGTTTCCTTAAATCTAAGTGAACTTGCAGACTTTTCTCTACGTATGTACCAAACCTTTCTTCATTAGGATCTAGAGGTGAGTTTAACAGATGTTCTACATACATCTTCAGAATATTTCCATCTACCTCATATCCCACCGGCATGATCCAAACTGACCTAGGATCAATAGCTTCTATGTAACACTGGTCAATATCAATCATGAAGCATATGGAGTCCTTGTACTGTTCTACTATAGCTTCAGGTATCCTTTCTTTGGCATGCATCTATTTTTGAATTTTTTTGAAATGACCCCACAAGATTGTGTTGTGGGTCTCCCTGTTTCTAAGACTGCATACTATATCCCAGATCTATACTACTACCAGAATATCATTTCTCCACTGAACTTTACCAAATCCTATTACTTCACTTGAGAAGTAAAAATACAGATAGATTAATAGGTTTTTGAACTTGAACACATTCTTTTTGTCCTTCTTAATCTTCTTCAAATTTTCAAGAAGTTGCCCTCTGAGCACTCCACATAAATCATAATCTACATTTTTCTTAATCATCTCATAGGCTATATAGATGACAGTTCTAGATACTGAATTTTCCCGACTCGAATGGTAGATCTTATACCCTATGATCATGGACACAAATTTAACATCAACCTCGACAATATGTTCTATGGTCATTGCCCTTCTATCCCAATGAGAGCTAGTTGCTTTAGTGACATGATCATTCTTTATGGACTTCAATACAAGGAGTCTACCGAAAGAGTTTAAACCCGTTACTGCACAGATAGCTTCCTTGGAGATTTTAAATGGTATATCTAGCCACATGAATTCATCATGCACTCTGCTCAAAATGTATCGAACCCACTCATCCTCCTCAAATATGGGAAACTTCACATATTGCACAAATTTCTTGTCCACTAGGGTTTGGAATTCAGGTTTCACAAAGAAATCATCTTGCACTATGTGATTAGAATATAATTCCAGTAGCTAAGCACTACCCAAATCCTCAATGTTTGCTTGCACATATGCCCTAATATCTTCGATGTGCAGAACATCGTACAACAAGAAAGAAAATGCACCTAGGGGCTTAGTGTCTACCGATTTGTATGGATGCCACTTAAACTTTGGGCGCGACCTATCTTTGACTTTAACCAACAGTGGGGTAGACATGATTGGGAGTACACAAATTTATAGGTTTTGCTATAAATACCTTTTGGAGATGAAATGGAGGTCGATTCACAGATTCCTGAGCTTGAATTTCTTCATTGCTTTAGCAAGGATCACCTCAGAGCACTTTAGAATTCTTTCACTTGAATGCAATGTGACAAATGAGAGTGAAAATGGTTCTTTTATTGTCATCAAACTTTACTTTTTACTTTTTGCAATAAATGCTCTTGCCCTAATTCTGCAGGTTTTCAAACTTTTTATATTCTGAGACAAACAATTTTGTGTAGACCAACAATAATCTTTATTGATACCTTAGAATCTTTCCATGACATCTGAAGATCACTTGATTTCCTACTGGACTCATCTGAATTCCAGTGTCAGCCACTTGTAGGGGATTTAGGAGATTTTCTTGATAGCTCCCCCTATGGCAGAGACCTACAATTAGTTTCCAGAGGTATTACCATAAGAGACTTCTAGTGCGGATCCATTTGTGTCTATAGAGGGATTCTTCCTCACACATTTCTTCCGCATCTGCTTCTTGATTTCATCTGTAGTGATCTTTCCTTTTCCCTTAACATCCAGTTGCATGTTCTATTTTACCGAACCTCTTCCATTCCAACAGAATCTAGAAGTGTAGCTGAATCTATTGCAGGTGTAGTAAACAACACTTCTTTGTCTAGGCCAATTGTTCTACTGACTTTTCCTTGATATGCATTGTTTAGCAACATATCCAAATCTATTGCATGCATAACATTTGATGTCTCTATGTAAGTTACGCATCACAATTCTGCACTCACTAGACTTATGACCATACTTGTAGCAATTAAAGTATTGACCTAAAAATGGTGGTTTACTTGTGTTCGTCCTACTCCTACACTGAGAAGCCATATGACAAAATTTGTTACAAGCATAACAATAGCCATTCAATCTTTGAGCATTAGGTTGCCTTACAGGATTCCTCCTGGATTTGTTCATTTGGTTTCCTTGTTTGAATTTTCTTTGTCCGAAAGTCTTCTGATCAGATCTCCATTGTTTAGATCTAGAGCTTTCTCCTTCTTCATATCCAAGACCTCATTTGTCACCATCAATTCTCTGACCTTTGATTAATTCATCAAGTTTGGTTAAGCTTTCTTTGAATTTTTCCTTAAACTCATTTGCAATAGCAAGTTCATCTCTGAGATCATCAAGCTGCTTTTCAAGCTTCTCTTCATTATTCTTGGTTTGTTCCAATTCATTCTCTAGTCGGGTGCATTGTTCAAACTTTTCTTTCAGGGATTGTGCAAGCTTTTCTTCATTTTTCTTTATGTCCTCTAACTCCTTGGTCATCTTCATCATGATGGATTTTGTCTCACGCTTCAAGGCAGTATTCTCTTGGGAAAACTTTTCACATTCTTCTATTTTCTCCTTCAGGGTTTGATTGGGTTGTTCATCTTCACTAGTTTTGTTCTTCTGCTTGAGCTGACCACATAAATCCTTTCTTTTCTCCCTTGATTCATTGATTTTGTCTTTCAATGATTGGATAATTTTTTTTGCATTTTCAAGACTTTCTTACAGTTCTTGGATCTCATATTTTGACTGGTCAAGATAATCCAAGGCCACCATGAGTTGCTATTGAAGATTTCTTGTATCCATTGAATATAATTTCCAAGATCTCCCCAAGCTATTAGGCTTCTTTTGAGGAACATGCTCTAATACCAATTGTTGGAAACAAGCAACACTAAGAGGGGGGCTGAATCAATGTTCTGCAAAAATTAATTCTTTTATCCTAATCTTTAATCAACTTAACACATTTAATCAAAATCAATATGCAAAAATAGAAAGCAAGAAACCACACAACCATAACACAAGGATTTTTACGTGGAAACCCTGTGAAGGTAAAAACCATGGTGGATGGCCAATCCACAATAAGTTCTAAGTATACTCAAAAGAGATATTACAAAATAAGAATGCACTTGCATTCAAGCTCATTGCCTAGAGCTCACTACTCAAAATGAGGCTCACTACCCTTAAAATAGTTTGGAATATATACAAAGAAAATGAACTGAGATAATAGCATCTACCAATGCTTGATTATAGTTTTGGTTTAGCTCTGATGTCGAACTTCTGACCTGATGACTGATGTTGAACTTTTGCTCTATTTTGCTCAAGTTCGCTCACAAAATCTTTATGTGCAAGTGAAACTTCGCATTATATCCCTCAAATACTACTTAGAAATTTGTAACATACACACCCACAACTTCTTCATTCCATCAAATGATATGATCGATCACCTAAATATATCCTCTCACAAGGAATCAATCGCCATAGGTCGGCTCAACAAAACTTAATTGTATTTGCAATTTGTCAGCCCAAACAATGGATAATTTTGATGTAGATCTGAACAAGTCGGCTATACAATAGCTAGGACCAATAATTAAACATCTGAGCTTGAAGATAATTAAAATAATTCAACTTTATACATCCACTACACATTATTTCCACTGAGTCGGCTTTATCAAGCAAATAGATAGAAAAAATGTCTTACCAGACCTCCAAAACCATATAACCACAAGAGAAACATCACGAGATTCAATAATAATATGTTTCACATGCCTAAAAATAAAATTCATCAATCCACAACACAAAATGATGATCCGGTGAAGCTATCAAACTGGATACCCTGTACCTTGAGTACTCTACCGGTAGCAATTTTCACTTCCTTTGCTGGTGTGACTAAATGCATAATTGCAGACCAAAAAGATGACTTCAATTGCCATCAATGACAACACTAGAAGCCAAAAACCATCTCCACTTAAACCATATTCCAACAACACTAAAGTTGATACCAATAGCTTACTAATGACAACATAATGCAACCACACATACTCTTGCAACAATCTTCTTCTCGAACAATTGACACCAATGACAACACAAGCTTATTGAAATCAATGACAAACCAATTGCTCATACTTAAAACAAAAACACATTTTTATTTTTTAACTTTAATTATAATTTATAATAAAAATTAAAAAATTAAAAAAAATTAAAATATAAAAAAATCCAAATTTAAATATTTAAATATTCTCAAAAAAACATTTAAATTTATTTTTTATGTAAAAATCAAAACTATTTTAAAAATTTCAATGTCAAACAAGTGACGCAAGTGTCGAGCTCCTGCCGGAGAGCATAATGCATTTATATTAAGAGGAGAAAGCAAATAAAAATGTAGTTAGTGGCCGATGAAGTAGTTACTATATGCAAAGGAGATTAAAGAAAAATTCAAGGAAAAAGATTTTAGGCAAGCAACAAAGAAAGATGTTTTGTTAAAGAAGCAGACTAAACATAGTTGTTAGAGTCATTTAATTTTAGTCATCCCACTTGTCAAGATCATAACTTCTATCACATTGCTCAAACTTGAAGGTTTAGAAATGCATAGAAAAGCTTAAATCACAAGCTAATTAAAGTGGCTCAAAGAAATGTTAGATCAACCCATCAAAGCACCAAAACAAAGCTTCAAGGTTAAATTCCACTTTGGAGCTATTATATAGCTTTACACTAAATCAATCCATCTATACCGAGTTCAAACTAATGCCAACACAAGCTAGATTCGTGAAGGAAAATAAACAAGAATAGTGATATGTTGATCACAAAACAAACAAATATGAAAAAGCCCTAAATTGCCTTAATGAATTGAGAGGTAGGGCATCTATTATATAGATATTCAAAATAAAGGTTACATAATGGCACACAACCATATTCACAAATATCCCAACTACACTTATAAATACATACAACCACTAATAACAAGCAGCAAAGTCACAAAAGGCTGCCAGTAAAGTCAAGAAAGGTTGTAATGGGCATTATTGATGTCATTCTCCCCCATAATGACCATTGGGAAGAACATGAAGTAGATCTATAATTTTCTAGAACCTTTCACGAGCTAGAGACTTCGTGAAAATATTTGCTAGCTGATCTTTTGTACTACAGTACACAATCTCAATCAATCCCTGTTGAACCAACTCTCTAATGAAGTGATGTTGAATCTCAATATGTTTGGTCCTGCTATGAAACACTAGATTCTTAGTCATTTTTATAGCACTCTTGTTGTCACAGTACAAAAAAGTGGCTCTATTATGTATCTAGTGCAAATCCTCCAATAGTCATCTCAACCACACTGTTTGGCATGTTGCAAATGTTGTAGCTTTATACTCGGCCTCTACTGTAGAAAGTGAGAAAGTTGGTTGTTTCTTGGACTTCCAAGAGAATACTGTTGAACCAAGACTAAAAGCATACCCAAAACTGGGTATGTGCAGGATCATGGTATGCCAAACAGCCCCCTTAAGTGGCAATGAAAATTCAGAAAAATCAGAGTTAGGCAACTTGACGTAAAAATTTGAATAAGTTATCTATATTATTTCAAAAACATGTAAGAATAGAATCTGTGGGAAATTGAATGTAGTTTCTAAACTACTAGGTTTAACTTTTTAGAAACAAAATCTATTTGGTGAAAATTTGAAATTTCAATGTAGTATTACTTAAATTTCAGGAAAAATAAGAAGTAGGTGTCTCATTCTGACCAATCTCTAACCATAATAAAATGATAATATTTTTATGAGATTTAGACATAAGTAGAGGACCTATGTCCGATGTGACGATATTTTTTGTAATTTTTTCCAAGTAAATAATTAATTATGAATTTTATTACAACTTTTAAAAATATAAAACTCAGATGTCCGACCACCTTAACTTGGTCAAAATTTCATGAAATTCAATTTTTAATCCTATAGTATGCAAAGCATAGAATGTGACGCATGTTTTAGAATCAAAAAATATGATACCGTTTGAAAGTTATAAATGTTTTGCAATCAGCCTATCAATCAGGACTTTTGTCATAATTCTAGTAGAAAATAAATAATAATAATCTATTAAATTCAAAATAAAACATAATTTATATTGGAAAAAATCTGAGAATCTCCTCTACAAACCCTTTTCATTTTATCAATTTTGGCTAAAAAATAAAGTCGTCAGCCACATGGGCGAAGTCCGGAAAAACAAAGTAAGCTGTTAAACACGTTTTTTGTGTTGACTTTTTAGGATTGGTATCTCCTAACCAAAAACCAAAGAAAACCCGAGCCTATTCCCTAGGCAATTAATTTTGTGTCAGACATATCGGATATCCGATCCAAATCAGATATCCGATCCAAGTCGGATATTCGATTTGAATCGGATATCTGATCTGTTAACATAGCATTTTAAAAAATGTCAAGACTTTATAACATATTC
>VDFB02379711.1:93296151-93322107 GCA_007258455.2 Sequoia sempervirens
GGAGGGAGTGAGAGAGAGATAGTGATTTCATGAAGGTAGGAGGGCCCAATTAAGGACTATCCCACCTTGCATTCTAAATTACTAACTCCATGATCACAACAGATATGCAACATAAATTAATAGCTAAACAATAGAAATATAAATGACATCATGAACACTGGACACAAGATATATCTTGGGAAAACCCAAACAGGGGAAAACCCAACCTTCAAAGCTCATTCCTCATTATATTATAATCACAAAACACATCACATATGCCTCTCGGGATTAACAAATTCTAGGCCACAACCCATGGATTACAAATAACTTAAATCATAACAATCTTCATCCACTCCTTCGGCTCTGCTCCACACTTCTACTCTGAGATCCTTCCGAATCAAAATACTTCATCACCATGCTTCATACTTCACACTATCGAGCACCTTATTGATCCATCTCCCCCTGTGCTCCTATCGTATCTGTAACAAATCCTCTCTCTTCTATTTATATCATCTGCAAATCATCTAACCATTAATATATCGGCCTAAATACAATGGCATGCAAACTCAAATAGGGCAGCCTTAAACAATAAACAATTTACAACGTGAACAACCAATGTCGGCCATAACAAAGCAAGGGCCCAAAAAAATCCTCGAACATGAAACACCTTCAAAATTTATTCCTCAAAGATCTACAACATGCTACAAACACCCTATCATCCAAGAACAAGAAAATAGGAACTCACAAAAGAAAATCACCAATTGCGAGCACAACGATCAATGTGGGACAACAACAAATGATCTAGAAACATACAAAAGCATCACGAATCACCACAGAAACATCCACAACAACTCAAATTACCATAATCACATCATCTTCTTTCAGGTTCACCAACTAGAATGATTGAACAACTGTTAGAACAAAAGTATTCATAACTCGATCAAATCTTCATGCAGACCTCTGAAAATTTACATGGAAACACTAGATATTCTCGACAACAAACCATTTAATCCACAACCTCTAATCGTCAATATATTGAGATAACAATCAAATGCAATAATCCAGTACTTTGTAACTCACTGTCAACTGCCTCAATTTTTTGAATGCTTCTGGATGCCCCTGCATGAGACTCTTGAGGTTATTTGAAAAGTGAGACTCTTCATTTTGGTCAGTTGTTTCTTGAATTGGTTTGACGATATGTCCATAGGAACTTGCAACTGCCTCAAGGTTGGTGTTTTGTTCAAGTCCACCCTACAAACTGCCTCAAGTTCTTCCTTGAATTGATTTCACAATTTGTTCACAGGTACTTGTAACTACCTTAAGGTCGACATTCTGTTCAAGTCCACCTTGCAAACTACCTCAAGTTCTCCTTTTTGAATTGGTTCAGTGTTCTACTTGCAAGCCTTGCATTGCCTCGCTAGTTGGTGGTTTGAGCAAGCCCACCTTACAAGTTGCCTCAGGTTCTTCATCTTGTCATGGTCAAGGTTCGGCAGTCTACTTGCAATCCTTGCACTACCTCACTGGTCGGCTTTCTAAGCAAGCCTTCTTCCCAAGTTTCCTCAAGATCATCGTTTGTTTCTATTCCTTCATTCACATTTACTTTGCTCTGGTACATAAAATTTCTCCTTAAGATCAATGCTTCACCTTCTTCCAGTTCCACTATGAAATTTGATACCTCCAAAGGTTCCCCTTCCTCTACATAACTAATTATGTTTCAATAGGCTCTTCTTCATCTGCACAAACTACCTCTACATCCTTTACTACTTCCCTTTCATTAGTTGCTCTGGTATTAGGCTCTTGATGACACTCAATGGTTGATTTTTACTTCCTCCAAACTTGAAAACAGGTTCCTCTTCTAGAAAATCCTCTTTCACTCCTCTGGTACCTTTCATTGTGATAAACATTATGAATTTTGTCACCTCTCCCTCTATAGTTGGAATAACTATCCTTGTTTTGCTCTGCATAAGGTCTTCTTTCTCTGCATCTTGCTCCCTCTTTTCCTCCAACATATGAGTTCTTCCATCTATACAATCTTCTAAACATGCAAGTAACATGTTTCCACTTTGCTCCATCAATCTATCCATAATTCATCTACTTACAATATTTCATAAGATTTCTCCTTCTCATCTTATCCCAACACATCTTTTCAAAATGATTCCTTAATCCACATAACTTACAAGGATATAGATCCCAACACAATTCCTTTTCATGTCCATGCCTATTACAATGTGAACAATACATACTTTTTCTTCTCTGATTCAAACTTGCAATAACATTCTTACCTCTGTCATATCCAAGGCCTTCACTTTTGGGTCTCATAATTGGTTGAATAGGTTCTGTAATTCTTTGCTGATACTTTCCCAATCATTTTCCTTCATATCCCATTCTTTGCATGATTTTGAAACCAATACCATTACCAACAATTGTAGGCTTCATTGCATGGTTATCTTCAACTTCACATTCTGAAGAAACTTCTAGAACATTACACAAATCATTAGTATCACAAGAAACATAACAAAATTCAGGCTTAGATCTCAGATTCTCATTCTCCTCTTCAGATTGTTCTAACCGATAATATGTTCTGTTTTCTCGAACTGTTTTCCAGAGTTCACGAACTTCTCTTCGACTTTCCACCTTTATAAATTAACTGAATCCTTCAGAATTTTAAGATCCTTTCAAACATATCCAATTGCTGGTTCTCCTTCGAGCATCACGTTCCTCGGTTCTTTCATCCTCTCCATCAATTATGAATTACACTTCTTGATTTCTCACAATTCTTCCTCCAAAGTATCCCTTTCGCATATTAGGGTTTCATTTTCCTTCTTCATCATCTTCCCAATCTTCCCCATTGAAACAAATCATATAAACAATTAAACTTGAATGCTTACCCGAATCTTCCTTTCCTCGATCTTTCTTCTATGATAAACTTATTACTTCTAGGGTTTCACACTTCTTTCAACACTATCTCCTTCCCAATAGATTCACAACCAGCTAACAGACTTGCAACTAGCTCTGATACCATTTGATGTAATCAAGGTAGGAGGGCCCAATTAAGGAATGTCCCACCTTGCAGCCTAAATTACTAACTCCATGATCACAACAAATATGTAACATAAATTAATAGCTAAACAACAAAAAGATAAATGACATTCATGAACACCAAACACAAGATATATCCTAGGAAAACCCAAATAGGGGAAAACGCAGCCTTCAAAGCTTATTCCTCATTATATTATAATCTCAAAAGACATCACATATGCCTCTCAGTCTTAATAGATTTTAGGCCGCAACCCAGGAATTACAAATAACTTAAATGATAACAATCTTCATCCACTCCTTCAGCTCTACTCCACACTCCTACTCTGAGATCTTTCCGGATCAAAATACTTCACCACCGTGCTTCATAATTCACACTATCGAGCACCTTATTGATCCATCTCCCCTTGTCCTCCTACCATATCTGTAATGTATCCTCTCTCTTCTATTTATATCATCCACAAATCATCTAACCATTAACATGTCGGCCTAAATACAACAACGTGCAAACTCAAATAGGTCAGCCTTAAACAATAAACAATTTACAATGCAAACCAACCATTGTTGGCCACAACAAAGCAAGGACCCAAAATAACATCCTCGAACATGAACTCACAAAAGAAAATCACCAATCGTGAACACAACAATCGATGTGGACCAACAACACACGATCTAGAAACATCCATGAGCATCACGAATCACCACAGAAACATCCGCAACAACTCAAATTACCAGAATCACATTATCTTCTTTGAGGTTCACCAACTAGAACGACTGAACAACTGTTAGAACACAGGTATTCATAACTCGATCAAATCTTCATGCAAACCTCTGAAACCTAACATGGAAACACTATATGCTTGACAACAAACCCTTTAATCCACAACCATTGATCATCAATATACTAAGCTAGAAATCAAATGCAATAATTCGGTACTCTGTACAACTTCATTGTCAACTACCTCAATTTTTTGAATGCTTTTGGATGCCCCTGCATTAGATAGAGAGAGATAGAGAGATAGGGGAGGTGGGGGAGATAGCAGAGAGAGAGATATATATACCTGAGAGAGGGAGAGAGATAGAGGGAGTGAGTGAGAGAGAGGGAGAGGGGGTAGGAGGGAGAGGCGGTGGGGCGGAGAGACCATAGAGAGAGGAGAGATAGGAAAGGAGAGAGGATGGAGGGCGGAGAGAGGAGGGGACCAGAGAGAGAGAGAGGGAGATAGAGGGAAGGAGAGAGGGGAGAGGAGGGAGATGGAGGGAGAGGAGGGGGGAGACTTGACAAAGAGAGGGGGGCTGGATGGAGAGAGTGGAGGGAGAGACGGGTGGACAGACAGAGGGATGGAGAGAGGGAGAGGGGCCAGGAGGAGGATCCTGAGAGGGGGTAGGGAGGGAGAGGACTTGGAGAGAGGACTGAGGGTGGAGGGAGAGGAACGGAGAGGGAAGAGAGAGGATAATGGAGAGAGAGAGAGGAGGGAGAGGGATAATGGAGAGAGGACAGGAAAGGTGGAAGTGGTGGAGATGGAGTGGAGAGAGACAAAGAGGGGAGAGAGAGAGGGAGTGTAAAGGTGCCTGGGTTGCTGGGAGTGGAGATTTATCTGTGGGTAGGTGGGAGGAAATCCAGGACTCTGAGAGGGATTGAAGAGCGGAGGAGACAACGGTGAAAGCATGGGAGGGGAATGAGACTCTGGAGAGAGAGAGAGAGAGACTTCAGAGGGATAGAGAGTTATCTAGTTAGGCTAACAAGGTAGAGAGCGTATGAAAGGTAAAACCTCAACTATCCATCTACGATCATAAACCGTGCACTTTTAGCATTATCAAAGTGGTCAACCAAAGAGAGCAGAAAGTTAGATTTTGTTCAAAGTAGGTCATTTGGCGCTCACCAAATGGAACATTACATTTGGCACATGCTAAATGACATTACATTTGGCACACGTCAAATTTGGACCTCGCCAAATGGCACACACCAAACTTGGCGCTTGTCAAATGGCACATCACATTTGGCGCAAGCCAAATTTGGCACTCGCCAAATGTGATGTGCCATTTGGCGAGCAGCAAATTTGGCACTCGCCAAATGACCTGCTTTGGACAAGTGGATTGACAATATTTGCCAAATTTCCTCATATTTTCGTTTGTGCTCACTGTCACGTTTGCACATCTTTCAATGTAAGTTTATAAAAAAATTGTGGTGGCATTAACCTCTCTCTTAGCTATCTAAATATATAAAAAAAAAAAATCATTTTGATTCAATTAAGGTTTTGATCCATAGCTTCTATTGTAAATGCCTCTGTTTTTGGTCAAAAACCAACATGCACTAGTTTTAGGATAGATTTTTACTCGTTCATCAAAACGTGAAACAAATTACTTTTAAACTAGACTCCATTCTACACATGATGAAAAAAATTCAATTTTCGATTAGTTTTCAAAAAAATTAGGGGTGAGCACGCTCAAATTTCAACTTTTCAGCATGTGTCCATGTTTAAAATTCATAAAATATTATATATTCATTAAAAAAATTATCCAAAAGAACGAGGATAAACTACATGGTGTTAGCTAATTTATCACTATTCGAATTTTTGAAATTCTAAAAAAAAGTTAATCAAAAAGGGGGGAGCCCTCAGGCACTATGATGTTGATGAAAACAAGACTTGTTTTGCCCCTACCTCCGCCCCCCTTCCCCTCCCCCTTTTTGAGACCTTTAATCTTCATTAATTTCAAAAAGAATTAGTAGCTTAAAAACTAGACTTAGAGCACTTCAACTCTTGTTCTTGTTGCATGTTGAAATTTTGAGCGTAACTATCTTCATTTTCTCATGCAAATCAGAGTTTGCTGATTTCAGAAAAAAAAAGTGGCATCTTAAGAGCCAAAATTGTGTCACAGATCCATGCACTTACCCTTGACTCAAACTGTATTTTGATTAATCAATCTTATCAGTACTACTAGCTGCCATCACAACATCAATTTTCTTTATCTCAAACTAAAGGTCCAAATCTTATAATGACATCCCTATGAGAATATAAATCTCCATATCTAAAACCATTAAGAATAAACTAAAATAAAAAAGAGAAAACATTAAAAAATATATTATAATTAATTAAAAAACCTTTTTAAAGCTTTTCTATAGATTTAAATACAAATGCATTATTTACTTATTTAACCTATGTTGTCATCTTTTGTCATAAGAACTTAACCTTATTCATATAACATGCCACTATTTTTTAATATATTAATTATATTACCTATATTTTAAATTTGAATATTTATAGATAATTTAGAAACATGTATGAAAAAACTATCATTGAACACTCAATCTTTTTTCCAAATTATTGCTTGTTCAAACTGTCCAACCATCAACAAATAAATATGTTATTTCTGTCTGATACAATTTAAAATGGATATGTTGGTGATCTCATTTACCATTTCCAAAAATATATCATAAATCTTAAAAAATATTTTTTCCATAATATCTTTTTTGGAGTCAAACATAGCCTCCTCAACGCATATCCTGTATCATATTTTAAAAACTTCAAATAAAAATTCTCTATGAACAAATTATGGGTATCTTCATGAAACACATCATAAAACAATAAAAGTTAATATATCATACTTCTACAACTTTAAAAAAAGATTGATGAGAAGACTCCATTAAACCAGCCTAAAATAACCACATATTCCATTCATCTGCAAGCTGATGAGATTATATTTATAAAGACTCACCTCCATTATACCAGCCTAAAATAACCAAATATTCCACTCTTGTACGATCTAATGAGATTACATTTATATAACCTGTTTTTTTCCCATACCCTTTGAAAAGCATACATTCAATGAATAGTGTTCAAATGAATGGACAAAGCCCCTTTTCTTAAAAAGCTCGGAGCATTGGAGGAGGGCGTTTTGCCCAGGAACAAAAAAGCCACATTGTCAGCTAATATCGAATATACAAGAAAATAAATATGGATTCTAGTAAAGCTTGTTGCTTGTTTGTTGACTCACCAAAGGTTTTTTATATTGAGATTGTGCTTTATCAACTTGGGCCTCTAATTCAGCTGCCAATCTTTCTTCTGTAAAGGATGGCGCGCCTGCTAATTTTTTACCTTCTTCTTTTGTACTCTCATTGTTGGAAACTATTTTAGCCCCTCCCAAAGGAAGCAAGGGTGGGTTAAGTTTTGTTGGATACATTTCTGCAAGCAGCTTGGGATCTGGGTTAAGTGACTGAAACAACTTCAGACCAAAATATCCCTGTAATCATAAATAATGAATCCACATTCAACATGGAGAGCACTTATATCACAGGACATGTATCAAACTTTGAACTTGTGTCCTTATTGTGATAAGAGCCTCATCATACTACTAGATCACACAGTGAAAATAAAGCCCCGTGAACTAACAAGTTCTGTTAATTCATAGAGTGGAGTGATATTATCTTTTTTCAGATTTATTATTTCTCTAAAATTTTAAGTAATTGAAAGACACAGACCACTTTAAAAGGTTTAGAATCATTAACAGTACCTTGGGTGTGATGAGCTTGCAAGCCAAACCATCAATTGCCGTGACGGCTAGAACAGTCTGCCATATTGAATCTATGCATAAATTATCAAGCCTTTAAATACCAGAGACTATGATTATCATGTTAAAACCTGAAATTATGTAGAAATCTAAATTTGTAACATTACCTGCATGTAAGCTTCAATAAGGTCATCAAGCCCTATGCCTATCCGGTTGAAGTCTCTGCTATCCATTAGCAATAATCTATCCGTCTCTGTTCCCCATGATCCATCAGGTTTCTGTGGAAAATATTAACTAATCAATGCACCTCTATGGATTAAAATCATATTTTTAAAACATTGCATTATTATCGGCTCTAGGAAAATTCACCTCCAACAATTCATCGTCATGACAAATTCATCTCGTGAAAAATTCACCAGATAAATTTGTCATGACGATGAATTGTTAGAAATGAATTTATTGACGGTAAATTGTTGGGTGGTGAATTTGCCTGAAGCCATCATTATCATAATCCAGAACATAATTAATAAACTAAATAGCCGTTTAGAAAGGACATTGCATGGATCTTTCATCTCATTGTTCTTAACCGACTTATAAAAAAAAGTAGATGGATATGTTTTGAAGATCAAAGCTCACCTTAACAGACAAATTAGTTCCAAGCATATCCCAAGAAGGGGTTGCTCCTCCATCCAGTTTCTCAGGTAAGGGGAGGCGAGCTCTGCGCGCATATATAGCCACAGGGAAGAAGCCTTGGCATGAAGATCCTATCATCAACCTCAGATCTGCAGCATATATATTACCCTTGAGATTGGGTATTGTTCCGACATGATACAATCTCTCATGCTGGGATACAGAGCTCCATCCGTTATTTCCAATCAGAGCCTTCAAGGTCAAAGAATTTATTCACAAAATTCAAACTGTCAACAAAATTGAACTGAACCTTAATGTGATTCTATTAGGTCGAGTTTAATTCTTTTGGCGACTTATACAGAGCAAAGGAGAAAATATACATGTAGAAGAAACATATCATATGTAATTCAAACACCTGTGCATCACCTCAGATTACATTTGTATAAGAACACCTACTCTGTCATGCATGTGCTTGCTATCCAATGGGAACATTGGAACACAGACTGTATAACATGTCCTTGCTATTAAGTAAAGAGAAGTCAAATAAATATCTAGGACAATGCTTTATTAGGCTCTGTGTAAAATCAATAAATCACTACAATCGGATTTGTTAACAAATTACTCTGCTCACCAAAACCTAACTAAGCTTGGCTACTGGCTTAAGAAAATCAAAGTGCACATAGCACAGATAGGCAAAAGATTGCAACTAATTTGGCATAATACCTTAGTGCAAATTTTCTTCTAACAGTTTTTTCCTTGTGGCTTCCTCCCAGCGCCTATCAGCACATTACCAAAAAATTAATTCAACTCGTATATTAATGAAACAATGAAGGACACAGATTTATTTACAATGAATTGATGTTAAATACTACGTTTAGGAGAGATGAAAAAATAGTAGCAATTATAGTTCGCAAACCCTGCAAGTACTCGTCGAGTTGTCGAGTACTCGCAGTTTTCTTTACTGCACAAGCATTTGCAGGTTTAATTGGATGGTGCGATTTTATAATCCATATTTATTGAAAAATCAAATTTAATAGAAAACACTTCCTCATATGATAATTTTGAACTTTCAAGTACTTTCCAAGTCTGAATCTACATACTATGAAGCACCTAAGGAATTAAATTGACAAATCCTATATGGCTGATATAAAAGAGACTCTCATAAGTTATGAAAGGCTTGATCTTTAACACCAACTTCTTTCGAACCTTAGTTGAATGTGTGTGGGATGACTATCATAACTTCTTTCCCAGCTGTTTAGACCAAGTCTAATCGGAAGTGTGTAGGGTGACTCATAACTCGCGTCATGTTTAAGTTACGACATTAATCTCTTATGCATTTGATTAAGATTTGAAAGAAATTGGTGTTAAAATTTTGTAGTGTTCTATATATAAATAATCAAATGTTAATCATAATTTTTTTGTTTATTTATATTTAAATATAAAGTTTCAAGGACAGTCATTTCACTGCTAATTTTTTTTGTTTATTTATATTTAAATATAAAGTTTCAAGGACAGTCATTTCACTGCTAAATTTTTTCATATATCAGTTAGAGTAAATTTAAGAAATCCCATTTGCTGTTGGGGTATTCTACTTCTAGTCCTTTTGGCAATCAAACCATTTTTTGTCCAACTGTGGCTTGTTTTCCAACATTTCCTTTTAGTCACATTGTAGGTGCTTGAGGATCCTAGCTTGGCCTGGCTCTGTTGAGTTGGACTATGATCCCATACTAAACTTTCATGAACCAGTTAGAAGTCAAACCTAAGACCTCCCAATTCCGTTAGAATACTCTACGACTGTATTACCAGCCCTTTTAATAACTGATCCATCTCTAATGCAGATATACTTATGTTCCAATATCCACACTAAAAGAAGTTAATGTTAAAAATTTGTAGTAGGTATCTATGTCTGTTTAAGGCCTCTACGTTTTATAGATTTATATTCCCAGAATAACCATAAATAAAAATGCATCCACATGTTATGTTTTGTACTGATAAAACTTCAAGCGACAACATCCTTAAAGTTTTTGGGCAATCTGCCTGTCACTTAATATTTTAAGATGGAATCGATCATTTCACAAGGCTAAGATTTTTTTTTTCAATAATTTTATTTCCGCTAATATGTTAACCATGTACTATGAAGGTCAGTTTTGATTCAAGGAGTTGGTGCTTAGGTGAACCTAAGCAGGAAGAGGATTCACATTATATGTTTAACTATGTTTTATATCACGTAAATGGTTAGTGTAATATGTAGAAAATATGACCTCAGATTGTACACAATGCTAATCTTTACTTATAGTGACAAAGAATTTACCTGAACTATGAAATGGTCATAACGATGCTCCAAGTCCATAAACTCTTTCAATTCATTGTCATTAGTGATAGTCCAGACTCCCTGTCCAGCATTAGAATAAGGAACTTTTACCACTGCAAGACCTCCCATTTCCCTCACCCTATGTGGGATCTCAGATTTGGCCACATCCCAGATCGTTTCAGGAGTATATATACACAGACCAGATGATCCAATTTCTGCATTATAAATATCATATGCTTTTGCTGCCAGCATCTTATTTCGTCCCCCGGCTAGACAGGCCAAAACAGGATTGAAAACCAGTGTCCTGGTAATAGGAGGAATTCTAGTCCATGGCCTCTGAGTTACATATCTAACTGCAGCTCTCACAGGCTCCCAAACCTCGTGAGGCTCAAATTCATTAGAGGCATTCCCTATGTTGTTGTTGCTGATTCTGCTCATGTTGTCATTACTGCTATTCGTCATGTTGAAGTTATTAGTTTTACTGTCATCATAGTTGTAATTGTTATTGCTGCTGTCGTTTTCATTATCATTTTTGCTTCCCATGTCATTATTATTACTCTGCATAACAGCTCGGGTGATGCAGATCTCCAAGATGCCATCTTCTCTAACTCGCATCTTTGGATTGAGATCATCTGCATAACAGGGTGTCAAGTACACAGGCTCGTTAGCAAGGTCTGCAAGGGTAGCTGCATAACCTGAGGCCTCCATCTTATTTTTATCATAGAGAACGGCCAATTTTCCCCGGGGAAGTGGGTTTCCATTGTATGTGTTTGATAAAAGATGGGGCATGAAGGATTTTTCTAGGAGGGTGCGGTAACCAGCTTGTTCCATCTCTTCATTTGCCAGGGGCATGGATTTCTGGCCTGATGGACATGAATTTGTTTCTACAACTACCATTCGTTTCTGTCCATGGTCTGTGGTTGTTAGAAATAAATCTGTACCTCCCCAATGAAAGTACCTGCAAAACAAACAGATGCCGTATATGAATAGCTGTAAATCTCCATTCAGATGTCACGCAAAGACACATAATTTCACACTGAAAATCTAACAGTAAAGCAGAAAATAAATAGAAGTCGATAATTCCAAGATCCCATCAAATCCAAGCAACACAAAAATGAACTCAATACTAAAATGCTGCTTTTGCAAATCTTAGATTAACTTTCTAAAAGATATCGGACGAAGTATCAAGTTTAACCCATGCACTAATAAAGCAGTTGTGATTAGAGTAGAGACGTGTAGAATGGTTAACTGAACTTTAAATTTATAACTATAAAGCATTGTATTTTGATGAATAGTGTAACTGTAAATATTATTAGTTAAAAGATAATGTTAATATAATAAAATAGTTATGTACTCAGAAAGTTCAAACGGGTTATAGTCCGGAACATATAACAACACAATTATCAGGTTTCAATCATCCCTCTTAATCCATACATCAGCAAGATCCAGAATGTCCACAGAAAACAGTCTACTATATATATATATATATATTTCACTGTATGTTAACTTTAAATAAACATTTCATCAAAGCAATAGGATGGGAGTCTGCAATATAAGTGTGACGTGTCCTACTAGGGTGTATATATATGAACTATTTGAAAATAAACTTCCAAGAGAATGAAGAGATTGATTGAAGAAAAGATATTGTTGGAAGTCTAATCCCAATTACTCCATTTATTTCTCCAGTTGGACTGTCACCTCAGATGCTCCATATCAGCCTTCGTATCTACACACAAATCTCAGCATTGAAATCATATTTGGAAGATAGAAGTTGATAGATTTGAAAAGATTTTGCATTAATTGATTGCAGGTTTCACACGTTTTCTTGGTGTTCCAAAATATAATATTTAATCTGCTGTCTTTGTCCTTCGTATGTGCATTGTTCTCTATATAATGTTTCACTCTGCAGTCTTTTAAGTACTCTTCTGGAGTCCAATTCTGTAGAGCTGTCTATGAGTTTGTGGTAATCTGAAACCACCTGTCTGTTAGTTTGTGGTCATCTGAAACCACCTGTTTGTGAAAGATCTGAAACTAGCTGTTAGATGCAAGATGTAAGCCTGTAGGATGAGTATGGTGTCATAAAAAACTGTAAGTCTAAAGAGCCGAAGCTCTGATGGTTGATGTAATGTTTTTGTTGATGAATAAAAAATTGTAATTTCTGTTTCTGTATCTGCTCCCCTGTTTCAACAGATATAAGGAGTTAAGTGCATTTGCATGTGGTGAGCAGAAAATTGTCCTAGTTGCTATCGTTAGTTGTAATTATTCTTCATCACTGCAAAATATTCAGTGTAGAAGATAATTTTTCATATTTGTGATCTCACCGGTAAAGGCGGTTATTAGGGATGAACTATATTAAAAAGTACATGGTGGTGTGCTTCGTCTCTGTCAATGCAAAATACGAATAACGACAAAACATAAATGATAGAATATAAAATGCTATACTAGGCTATCTCTCCTTTTGAGTTTCACTGTGTGAATTCTATTGAATGAATTTACATATTAGAGATGAGCTGTGAAAGTATACAATGAGAGTGCTTCGTCTTTGTCAATCCATAATATTCAAAACATCCAGGAAGTAGGTGCAAAAGATGGATAACAGCAAAGCATAAGTGAAAAAGTATAAAAGGCTATATCAGGGAAGTGTGAAAATTAATAACTTGAGGCAAAACATTAGCTGCTAAAATAAAATGAGAAAAAGCAAGCAAGCAGACAGTACTAAACATGGTACAGTTAGATAAAAGTTCAAATAGGACACAAAAATCTGTGGCTAAAATGCATGGTAGGAGAAGCATAAAGGATAAAGGGTTATACCAGGGCAGAGTGGGAAATTATCTTTGTGATTGAAACACATGGTGGGGGAAGCATAAATGATTATAGTATAAAAGGCTATATCAGGGGAGTGTGGGAATTTATATATGTTAGAATCACGAAATAATGTTACCTGGGGCAAAACATTAGCTGCTAGAAGAAAATGAGACAAAACAACCAAGCAAACAGTATTGGACATGGTACAGTAAGATAAAAGTTCAAAGAGAACACCAAAAACTGTGGTTGAAACTATATGACAGGAGAAATATTACACAAACAATGTTGGGGCAAGATATTAGCTGCTAAAAGAAAACGAGACAAAGCAACCAAGTAGACAGCACTAAACACAGTAAAGTAAGAAAAAGTTTAAATAGAACACTAAAAACTATGATTGAGACACATGGTAGGAGAAGCATAAAAGTATAAACAGTTATACCAGGGAAATGTGGGAATTTACATCATATTGTTGTAATAAAAAAAATAGCGATACTTAAGGAAAAACATTAGATGATAAGCAAACATAACTAAACATGGTACAGTTAGATAAAAGTTTAAATAGGACACCAGAAACTGTGATTGAAACACATAGTAGAGAAACATAAATGATAAAGGGCTATTACACACAGTAGGAGAATGTAACAACCACCCCACGGTTGCTACTAATTTTATTTTCTATTTTCTTTTAATTTTTCAATTCACAACAACCAACTTAATCAACCAAGCATCTTCTCTCCCATCTAACTTGGAAGTGCTAACGTTGTAACTTCTTCATTCACTATGGTGGTGGCAATTCAATGTCACCACCTATATGCTTACACATGAAAGTGGTAAGCTCACAAGGTTAGGGTCATCCTTAGACCCAGACCTAAACCTCGAGGGTTCATGATGGCCCTGCCTGCGTATCCCCTCGAGAAATCAAAGGCTTTGTAGTTCACTGACAAATGTTAGAAGGAGTTCATGCTCTCCTCTTGTATGAGATCTTTGATCTCACCTTTAGACCATGACTATTCATTAAGTGTAAGCCATCAAATTAGTCCAACTATAATAGAACAATAACCATTTTCCATCAATTGTAGGTCCCAATCCAAACATTACCAATCCTTAGTGGACAACCATACACAAATATACAAGGGTCATATCATACCATAATCCCCAAATCACATACACAATGACTTTCTTGAGCATACTTCACATATATACAAGGTAACTAGCTCATACACATCACATATATCCAATGTGACAATCCACACAATTTATCACATGTTCACATAAGGAACAACAGGTAAACTGGAAATGGATGCAACCTATTGCATGCATCAACTCACTACCTGATTCACAATCACATAAGCCTACTATGACAATGATCAAGCATCCCATACTACTCAATCTCATCACTAGCAAGGGCAGGTCAATATATCAATGTGCGCAACCCTAGGCCATCTACACAAGCACTTGGGGAGTAACTAACATGTGCATAGTGATTTATTGACACCTACACTTTTAGTGCATCCCAGATAGAAAAGAAAAGTCAGTGCAGGGTCTCATCCTTTTCATTGGTCTTTTGCACCAACTGTGATGATAGCAATCATCCCATACTACTTGCGATCATCACTGAGTAAAGAGTAAGTAAAACAAAACACATCACAAAGTAACACACACACATTCCTTGAACACACCAATACCTATCCACCCCCATCCAAGTGGATTTTGTGGCCCGTGGTGAGAAAGTAGACAATCAAACTAGTCTATAGTGCATAGGGTCATTTTCCTCATGACCATTCACCCAAGGTATTACCTACCTCTGATAATCTAAGATACCATTTCCCACATTAGGGTAGGCCAAAACTATAATATGAGGTTGGTCCAACTGTTACCTACCTATTCTTCATTAGGAGCTCTCTTCCCTATAGTCTATTGGACAGCTAAGCAACCAAGGACGTCCATCACTGACATAGTATGCTCATTGACTATTGTCAATCTCGAGCCCCATGCTCCTTGACTAATGTCAATCTTGAGCATCATAGTATTGCTCCTTGAATAATATCAATCCCAAGCATCATAGTACATTACTCCTTGACTATTGTTAATCTTGAGCATCATAATATTGCACCTTGACTACTCTCAATCTCGAGCATCATAGTATTGCTTGACTACTGTCAATCCTGAGCATCATAGTTTTGCTCCTTGACTACTATCAATCTCGAGCATCATAGTATTAAATAAAAGTTATCAAGTTTACTTAACTCTTTCATAACCATCTAATACCCATTTTGGCATCATTCAAAGCCTATTGAAGAGAGAAGGTCAAACCAATTGGGAACACACCCAAATATGGGAGTTACCCCCCCTAGACCCTCCCCCTACAGACTTGAGGTCATAGAGGCATCCTTCACCCAAGGACCGCCTACATACTCGCTTCCAAACAGATCAAATTCACACATAGTTCTCCTTACATGGTCTCTCTCAATGGTCATACACCTAGGTTCCTATACCCAAGATTTTATAATTACTATGTATTACTATAATAGGGCTCCTTTAAATGATTCCCAATAGTTAATAGTGCTTAACAACAAGCAGGGAATTCGACACCATTCCCAATTTATCCAGCTTAAACTATAACACTTCCATCTAAGGACATCAAGATCTCTAGTTAGACCCTCCATTGAGATTGATCCCAATTCAAAGTGTGCTTCCTAGAATCCTTACAATTATATATCAAGGACATCGTGCCACATCTGGTACCTTGATGATATTACCACATAGTTTATAGCATAGGGTCTTATTTAGGTTTAGAATATGATAATGTGTATACCACATGATTTGGTAATCTTAGGTATCACAAGTGTATTAGTTCTTGATATCTTGAACCAATATATTATACTAACAAGAAACCCCTTAAACATTTATGTATAAGAAAAAACCACTAGAATAAATGCCACCATTAGGATAAATTTACTAACATTATGCATAGCAATACTCAAAATCTAATCACCATGTGGCAATCATATGAAGCCCCAATATGGCTCCAGTGTTATTCTACTAATATGATCAGCATCATGATCCTATTAATTTATGACATTAGTCTCCATTAGAACATACCATACGTCGATAAGGCCATATAAAGGCTATTAAACTTTGAAAGACCTAACATAATAGTTATAAATTTTCTCTAAGAAAAGTCAATATGCATGTTGACTCTAGACAGTTGGAAACACTATATCCATTGGATCATCATCCAAAGATATACATCCAATAACAATATTACTAATAATATCATTGATCTTCTAATTTCCTTTATCTTGTGGTGCAACCCCATATTCTTATAAATAGTCTAGTTCATAGACTAGATAATTTATTGATATTTTCCATTTATACTAAATATGACCTCGATGGTCAATACTAAGGTCTCAAGAGATAATGCATAGCAAGATCACATAGGGTTTATCTCTTAACTCAGTCTCAACAACTTTGTCAAATTAACCAGTAGTTGCCTTCCATTTAGTATGAAATTATATTGCGGTTCATTACAACTACAATATCCTTCCTTCGTTCACATGATAATTCCCATATCAAGTTTCTCATATTTAAGAGGTTGGTAGATATCATGGTCATATTAAGCCTTGAAATCCAAGGAGGATTACCAAAACTACCAAGTTGTAATACTTAAAATATGTTTAATATAATGTGGTTCTAACACCACTTTTAAAAATGTCATTATTACTTACATTCATATGCAACTATATGCCAAAACTTGTATTGAGTAAATCTTGTTCCTTGTTCACTTCATGTCACCTTACCTTATTCCATATAAAGGACCCTAATCTAAGAATATAGATTACCTTCCATTTTGTCTACAATATAGTCCAAGCACTCAAAGATGAAATTATATAAAGATGAAATTATATAACCTTGAAGGATTAACTCATAGTTATGCAAAGGTGATATAGTTTGGATAGTTAGTAAATCCCAAATTCTTAGGTCTATTTATAGACTTCATTCGGTATAATCACTATAGAGCGCATTCAATTATAACCCATGTTCATAAATCTTAAAATTTGGGGTTTAAAGCTTACCCCACGCCGTGTTGAAGAGGTAAAGTTATGGTGTGATAACGGAATACGTTTGAGTGTGACCCTGTTTAGAATTGGGCTTCAAGATTTCCTTCAACGCTCAGTTAAAGCTTATGGGCTTCTGATAAGCTCTCTTGAACTTTATCGATGAATGCGAGGATACGGGATCAATTCCTAGGAAGGTTATACCAATAATCCCCAGTGAATAGTATACCCAAATGCTCAAATCACTTAATGAGTGACATTATTACTCGATCAAAATCAAAATATAAAAGGAAAACAGAGGAGCAGTGAGATATATTCATTTACCTTATCAACATAGTCCATTTCTAAGAATTTTGAAGGTGATTCCAGGGTAGCAAAAGATAATAGAGTACAAGAACAAGCCTGGGAAAACGCAGCCAACTGATCATCAACATCATTATTCTCATTATTCCCTGAAATAATAGTAGATTCCAGCTCCTTAAATGCCTTAGCGATCTGTCTCATGGGTCTCATCTCCTCCTCCTTGGCCTTCTTTTCCAGACCCGTTTTGTACCTCATACCAATATTATTACAATAGATGCTACCACAGATTGCAAGCAAGGAATCTAGACATTGCTGCAGGCATTTAGACTCTCCTATGCTTGCGCCGAACTTCCAAACGCTCTATCGACTCTCCAAAACTTGGTCGACCCCTTCTACCAATGCATTTTTCTGCATTCTTCTCCTATTGACCCCTTTCAACGTGATTTATGTTGCCCTTCTCTCCCGCAGTTTCTCTCTGCCTTCTCTCCTCTGTTCCATATCCCCACGCGATTCTTCCTCCTCGAGCGTTTCTGCCCTGCATTCTCCAAGCAAAGCCTTTGCTACTCACAACCTCAGGGAAAAATACACCCTCAAACTGCCCAAAACTTTGCCTTTATGGTGGGTTGCGGGTTAGTCTTCTTCTGTATGCCTTTTCTCGTTATTAAAAGTTGTCTCCTTGCTGGCTCGTTGGTACAACCCAGCTCTTGTTTTCTTTCTCTAGCATTTGACCGCGGGATGTGAGAGAAACATAAATGATAAAGGGCTATAACAGGGAAGTATGGCAATTTATAACTGTAGGAAGTATAATAGACAAGGGCTAAAACAATTAGCTGCTTTTGACAGTACTAAACACAAGCAGACAGTAGTAAACATGAGACGGTACTAAACATGGTACAGTCAGATAAAAGATTAAATGGGACACCAAAAATTGTGATTGAAACACATGGTAGGACAAGGCATAAAAAGTCAGAAAAGATGCAACAAAAGAATTTGAGAGAACAAGCAATGAGAAAAGTATCGATTGGATGGGCAGAGAAAGCACAGATAATAACAACAGAATCTTTGTAACGAGAATTTCAACAAATTAAAATAACAGAAACATATTTTAAATGTCGATTATTTCTGGATTGAAACTGTGTAAGTTTTTGTATCAACGTTTCAGATCATACCCCATGATCCATCATTAGGATGATAAGCAAGCAATAAAGAGAGATAGTGAGTATGATCCGTTGATACAAAAACTTGACACAGTTTCAATCCAAAAATAGTTGACATATAATTATCATGAACTGTGGAAATCTAATGCTTTTAATTAAGAAACATACCTTGCTGATTGGTTGAGGACTCTGGCCACAGCTGCAGAATCTGCTTCAGGATGCAGGTGGCAAAACCTCCTCCCTATTCTCTCATTGCCAAGTGTAAGAAAAGCTCTAACTAACGGATTAATTTGAGCATTCAATACCCTAGGATAAAAATGCTTCGAAGGCTCAAACGTTCCTGCCTCGACCACCTCAACTTCACAAATATTGCGCTTCTCCGTGGAATAGAGGGGTCGCAAATTATCTCCATTCATTTCTTACGATCACTAAAACACTTGAAAGAAAATTTGATGAAACTGTAACACTCTGTTTTCTTCCAGATGGAGAAGAACTAATATAGCTGTATTACTACGTGTTGGAAACCATGTAGAATTATTTTTAAACATAGTTTTGTGCGGACCGTTTTGTGCTCTTTTACACATGCATGAATATTTTTAAAAATAGTTTTCGCTGTCAAAAATATTAAATTGTTTAATTATTATTTTTATAAGATTAGCACGTATTTATAAAATTATTTAATGATTAAATTGTATTTCACATGCATAAATATAGTTTTGTTATTAGTTCCTGCCATAAGGCAGGTTACTATTGCATTCGTTCAATATGCATTTGGTATGTAGCATCGGTCAATTACATTTTTTTATTTTAACATATTACTTTGTATTTGTATAGTTTGAATTTTAAAACTTATTTTTTATATTTGAAAATTAGCATGTATCTCTTTTTCTATTCGTGCAAGTAGCTCTATAAATCATTTTTTGTTTAAGAAAATAAAGAAAATAAGAAGGCATAGATTGATTAAAAAAAAATGAAAGATTAAAACTGGTTGGGGTACATAATCCATTAATGCATAGTTAATGCATTAAATGGCATCTGGCTAGAGAAGCTGCTATAACTATAATTTAAAATTTTTTATAATTAATTTTTTTTTTTAATTATTTAAAATATTAACAAATTATTGTAGCTTAGTTTATTTTTTATAAATTGTTTATTTGTACAAATTTTTTTTTTTCCTTTTATATTTCATTTTAGTCTACAATCATTCTATAGTTCAGGTATAAGAGAGTTAAATAATCTTTTTATGATTGAACAGCATAAAAGTGGAAAGTGTGATCATTAATGAAAGAGAAAATTTATAAAAATTTTATGATTAAAGACATGAAGATTCAAATTTTTTTTCTTCCTTATTTTAAATGATTTCACATAAATTTTAATTTTAATTTCAAATTTTAAAATAGGGAATAAAGGTTTGTTACACTTTTATGTAAGTGATTTTTTACTAATTTATTTATTATTAAATATTTTTATAATATGTTTATTTTAAATTTATTTATAAAAATGAAATTCAAATATGTTAACAAAATATTTATAATAATGTTGGTTTAAGTGTTTTTTATTAATTTATTTATTATTAAATAATTTTATAATATATATTTTGAATTTATTTATAGAAATGAAACTCAAATATTCTAACAAAATATTTATAATAATGTTGGGTCTAAAACATTGCTATTGAGAAAAGTGTTAATTCCTTGTCATAGATGTTGTATTTTAATATAAGACCTTTAAATGTTTTTTAATGATAACATACAAGTCTTACCTTTGCAACAATGTTTCACTCATAGCATAACTAATTGCATCCATCTTTTCCTTTGAAGTATATTTAAATTATGTAAAGTAAGGACTGGTGTCATACTTATCTTTTCTACAACTCCTCAAATACACACTACTATCTATTTCCCTATGGAAGTTCCTTCCTTTTCTCATTACGTGCAGGAAATGACAATCCAAACTATTTTTAACTCTGTCTAATTTTGGGTTCCATAGCACCTAAATGAGACTCTTCTCTTTTCCCTCTTTAAGTTTTGGTTTTTATTCAAAGATCACGTGTTTTGATTTTAAGCCTAGCCATTACCAAAACATGAGTAGTGGGTGATATGTTAGTTTAATAACTTATTATTTTTCCATAATCTATCTCAGTGTCTTGCTCATATGTCAATTTAATAACTTTCTTTTTCCATCATGTATCTTACAACTGTGAACAGTATTAGAGTTTTTGGATCCTGACAGACATGTCATTTACATTATTTTATTAATTTGCACTCTATGTTATTGAGTTTGTTGCAAATTGACAACAATAATGCCCATTGCATCCTTTCTTGACTTTACTGGTAGCCTTTTGTGACTTTTCTGCCTGTTATTAATATTGTGGTTGTATGTATTTATTAGTGTACTTGGGATATTTGTGAATATGGTTGTGTTCCATTATGTAACCTCTATTTTGAATATCTATATAATAGATGCCCTACCTCTCAGTTCATTAAGGCAATTTAGGGCTTTTGCATATTTGTTTGTTTTGTGATCAATAGATCACTATTCTTGTTTATTTTCCTTCATATGGTATCAGAGCCAGGTTAGCTCAAGAGAAATCCACTAGTCATTGTAGGAGATCCAGAAGAGATCAGAGTGCAGATTATCTTTGTTGGAGTTGAAGTCATTAGCTTCAGTTCACTAGACTAAAGTTCAGAAAGTGTTGATTGAAAATCACAGTCAAAGGAAACTGCTATGTTTGTGTTTGTTGTTTTTTTTGTTTTTGTAGGTTGGAAGGAGGCATGCAGGCTGAAGGAAAATTGTTGTGTAATTTTTGATGCCCATGTGAAGAGGCATGAATCAATCACATATTTTCTGCTGTAAGTAGGCGGCTGTTTGAAAAGTTAAAAAAAAAAAGATTGTTGTGTGAAATTTGTATTGCTTGTGTGAAGAGGTGTACAATGCATAAACGTTGTTCCATGTGGAGTGCGTAGGAGAGAGTTGTGTATGAAAGGTTCTTTCCTTTTTAATTTCCAGGTAAAAGTCTTAAACTTTTATGTATACGTGAAAGTCAACCATAAAGCCCTCCTTTCTTATGATTTATATTAGGAAAAATTTAAAAGCCTTAATCTTTATCAGGCCATGTGAAAATTAGTTTCTTAATGATTTATATTTTATTTTGAAATATTCTCATTTAAGTGGTATATTGAAAAGTAAGAGGGTTATCAAAAAAAGTGTTTTTTTTTTTGATAAAGTGAGTATTATCTAATTAAGTGCATTATCGATTGCAACCGACACTTAATCTCCAAAACTCAATATAATATAAAAATATTTTTGCATGTGGGTCCTATTTGAAGGGACAAGGGGAGTATCTGTTTGCAAAGATCTCTCTGAAACTTGTGTTGAACTCTTGGGTCATTGTGCACATTTTTTATGGCAAACATGGCAGGAAATGTTATGTCTAACATGCTAATTCCTGTATTTGAAGGAGACAACTTTACATATTGGTGTACTAGGATGCAAACCCTACTCAAATTCAAATATTTGTGGGAAATTGTACAAGTAGGGCATGTAGAACTAGATACAACTGCATTTAATGCATTAAATGATCAACAAAAAAGAGAATACAAATCAAATGTAAAGAAGGATAATGAAGCCTTATTTTTGGTTCAAGGTGCAATTAATCAGGCTATTTTCCCTAGGATAAGTGGTTCTAGTCATTCTTAGCAAGCTTGGAAAATATTGAATAATGCATATCAAGGTGCACAAACTACAAAATTACATTCAATGAGGAAAATTTTTGAAAACGTAAAGATGACTACTAGTGAATTTTTGAATGAATTTCTAACAAAGGTAGAAGGTCTAGTAAGTCAAATGAAAGTTCTAGGGGAAGATGTAGATGACAAGCATGTCATTGAGAAAATCTTAAGAATTTTGATTCCTCAATTTGATGGTGTGGTCTCTACAGTTGAGATTTCTAAAGATCTCGCTAGTATGCAAATAGATGAGCTAAGTGGAATTTTAGTAACTACTGAAGAAAGAATGAAAAGTAATGAAGAAAGCTTACAACAAGCATTTTCCTCTAAAGCAAATATAAGAGGAAAAAGAAACACATTCTTTAGAAATCATAATAAAGGTGAATCTGGAGTAATTTTAGAGGAAGAGGTAATAATTTCAGAGGAAGAAGTAACAACTTCAAAGGTACTGAAAGAGGAAGAGGTAGAAACAATGGGGGAGCCTATGATAAAAAGAATGTCCAATGCTTTCATTGCAACAAGTTTGGACACTATGCATCAGAATGTTGGAGTAAACAAGGTGAAGCAAAAAAGAGAAATGCTCACAATATTGTTGAAAATAAACAAAATTTGTTTATTTCTTGCTTTAATGCAAATGCCAGTGATAATAATGTGTGGTAATATTGATTCTGGATGTTCTTCACATATGACATCTAATGAGCATTTATTTGTCAATTTGGATGAAAAACATCAAAGTACAGTAGTACTAGGAGATAATCAATCTCATGGAAGCAAAGGCAAAGGTACAATTGCAATTACAATAGAATATGGTGAAGTTAAACATATTTAAATGAAACACTATTGGTTCTAGCACTAAAAAGGAATTTGTTGGACCGTTGGATAAATGCTAGAACAAAATTATCAAGTGACTTTTGATGAGAATGAGTGCATAATAAGAGACAAGTTAAAAATGAATGCAATTGTTGCAAGAGCAAGGATGACAGGTGATAGGATGTTTCCTCTTCATTTCACTCATGGAAACCAAGCATTGAGGTCTAGTGAAATGAATGAAAGTAAAATTTGGCACCAAAGATATGGTCACCTTAGTTTTAGTGGGTTAATCTTACTCAAGAGATTCAAAATGGTTGAGGGTCTACCTTTCATTGAAAATACAAAAGAAGTGTGTGAAGAATGTGTTGTCAGAAAACAACATAGAGTTAGCTTTCCAATTGGTAAATCCAATAGAGCTAAGCAGCATCTTGAGATAATTCATATGGATTTGTGTGGTCCTATGGAAACACCTTCTTTGAATAAATCAAATTATTTTCTAACTTTCATTGATGATTACTCAATAAAAACTTGGGTATATTGTTTGGTTTCAAAATCAGAAGTGTTTGAAAAATTTGTAGAATTCAAGAGGCTGGTTGAAAAAAAAGTGGTAAGTACATCAAAGTAATAAGGTCAGACAATGGAGGTGAGTAAAAATCAAATTAGTTTCTAGATTTTTTGCAAAAATCATGGAATCAAGAGAGAGTTCACTACTTCCTACACTCCACAACAAAATGGAGTTGTTGAAAGGAAGAATAGGACAATTATTGAAATGGAAAGGAGCATGATGAAAGAGAAGGATTTAGATAAAAGTTATTGGGTAGAAGTAGTATTCACAACAGTGTATCTTCTAAATAGAAGTCCTACAAAAGCAGTTAAAGGAATGACTCCTGAACAAGCATGGTTTGGGGTAAAGCCAAGTGTTGATCACTTGAGAGTATTTGGTTGTGTTGCTTATGCACACATACCAAAAGAAAAAAGGTCTAAGTTAGATGATAAAAGCCTAAAATGTATTTTTATTAGGTATGGATCAGAAAATAAAGCATATAGATTGTATGACCCAATACGAAAGAAGCTTGTTATAAGTAGAGATGTGGTATTCAATGAAGCAGCAAAATATAGCAAGGAAAATGAAACAAAGGGAAAAGAGATAATGATTGATGAAGTTGAAGAAGGAGAAGAAGAAGAAAATGAACCTGATTCTTCTAGTATTGGAGCAAGAAAGTATCAAAAATATCAAAGAAGGATAGAAAAGAATCATCCATCAACTCTTATGTTGGATTCAAATTTTGAGAAAATGACAACAAGATCACAAGCAAAAGTGAATTATGCTTTGATGACTCAAATCATGGAAAGTAATGAACAACAAACATTTGAACAAGCTCAAGAAAAAGAAGAGTGGGTTGAAGCAATGCATAGTGAGATAGAAATAATTGAAAGGAATGACACATGGGATTTGGTTCAACTACCTCTTGGTAAGGAAATTGTTGGTACAAGATGGGTGTATAAAACTAAGTATAAATCTGATGGAAGCATTGATAAGAATAAGGCTAGATTCGTAGCCAAAGGATACACTCAACAGGAAGGCATTCATTACACTGAAACATTTGCACCTGTAGCACGAATGGATACTATCATATTGTTTTTGGCTTTGGCAGCTCAACAAAGTTGGATAGTTTATTAAATGGATGTAAAGAGTGCTTTTTTGAATGGATATATTGATGAGGAAGTGTATGTTTCTCAACCTAAAGGTTTTGAAATACCCTCTACAGAGCATTATGTTTACAAATTAAAGAAGGCCTTGTGTGGTCTTAAGCAAGCACCAAGAGCATGGTATTCAAGGATAGACTCATACCTACAGCATAAAGGTTTTTTAAGAAGTCAATTAGATCTGAATCTTTATATTAGGATCTTAGCTAAGGATATTTTTTTCTTAGTTCTATATGTTGATGATCTTATCTACACTGGGAATAATTCAACTTTATTTGAAGAGTTTAGAGAAGCTATGGTTGCTGAATTTGAGATGACAAATTTGGGACAGATGCACTATTTTCTTGGTATAGAAGTATGGAAAAGCAAAGATGAAATATTCATGTCTCAAAAAATATGCTTCAGACATCCTACAAAATTTTTAGATGAATAGTTGCAAACCAGTTGCAACACCTATTGAAGTTGGACTTAAGTTGTCTAGCTTAGATGTGTCAGATCTAGTGGACCCCACTCTATACAGACAGTTGATTGGAAGTTTGATCTACTTAACTACTACTCAACCAAACATCACATATGCAGTGAGCTTGGTATCCAGGTTCATGTCAGAGCCTAAGCAAACACATTGGAGTGCAGCTAAGAGGATTCTTAGATATGTCAAAGGGACATTGAGTTATGGTCTCAAATTTCAGCATTAAAAGGATAGCAAGTTGATTGGCTATATAAATTCAGATTGGGAAGGCTCCATAGATGACCGAAAGTCTAGTTGGGCATGTGCAGGATCATGGTATGCCAAAAAGTGGCAATGGAGGAAAAAATACGTGTTTCTACGACTCAAAAACGCGAAAATGGTGAGTTGACTTTTTGGAGCTGGGGTGACTACCGAGGCAGAGGGAAAACTTAGTTTTAGGAATCAGATATCCGATTTT
>VDFB02379711.1:93322207-93369527 GCA_007258455.2 Sequoia sempervirens
TTTAACTGAGCGTTGAAGGAAATCTTGAAGCCCAATTCTAAACAGGGTCACACTCAAACGTATTCCGTTATCACACCATAACTTTACCTCTTCAACACGGCGTGGGGTAAGCTTTAAACCCCAAATTTTAAGATTTATGAACATGGGTTATAATTGAATGCGCTCTATAGTGATTATACCGAATGAAGTCTATAAATAGACCTAAGAATTTGGGATTTACTAACTATCCAAACTATATCACCTTTGCATAACTATGAGTTAATCCTTCAAGGTTATATAATTTCATCTTTATATAATTTCATCTTTGAGTGCTTGGACTATATTGTAGACAAAATGGAAGGTAATCTATATTCTTAGATTAGGGTCCTTTATATGGAATAAGGTAAGGTGACATGAAGTGAACAAGGAACAAGATTTACTCAATACAAGTTTTGGCATATAGTTGCATATGAATGTAAGTAATAATGACATTTTTAAAAGTGGTGTTAGAACCACATTATATTAAACATATTTTAAGTATTACAACTTGGTAGTTTTGGTAATCCTCCTTGGATTTCAAGGCTTAATATGACCATGATATCTACCAACCTCTTAAATATGAGAAACTTGATATGGGAATTATCATGTGAACGAAGGAAGGATATTGTAGTTGTAATGAACCGCAATATAATTTCATACTAAATGGAAGGCAACTACTGGTTAATTTGACAAAGTTGTTGAGACTGAGTTAAGAGATAAACCCTATGTGATCTTGCTATGCATTATCTCTTGAGACCTTAGTATTGACCATCGAGGTCATATTTAGTATAAATGGAAAATATCAATAAATTATCTAGTCTATGAACTAGACTATTTATAAGAATATGGGGTTGCACCACAAGATAAAGGAAATTAGAAGATCAATGATATTATTAGTAATATTGTTATTGGATGTATATCTTTGGATGATGATCCAATGGATATAGTGTTTCCAACTGTCTAGAGTCAACATGCATATTGACTTTTCTTAGAGAAAATTTATAACTATTATGTTAGGTCTTTCAAAGTTTAATAGCCTTTATATGGCCTTATCGACGTATGGTATGTTCTAATGGAGACTAATGTCATAAATTAATAGGATCATGATGCTGATCATATTAGTAGAATAACACTGGAGCCATATTGGGGCTTCATATGATTGCCACATGGTGATTAGATTTTGAGTATTGCTATGCATAATGTTAGTAAATTTATCCTAATGGTGGCATTTATTCTAGTGGTTTTTTCTTATACATAAATGTTTAAGGGGTTTCTTGTTAGTATAATATATTGGTTCAAGATATCAAGAACTAATACACTTGTGATACCTAAGATTACCAAATCATGTGGTATACACATTATCATATTCTAAACCTAAATAAGACCCTATGCTATAAACTATGTGGTAATATCATCAAGGTACCAGATGTGGCACGATGTCCTTGATATATAATTGTAAGGATTCTAGGAAGCACACTTTGAATTGGGATCAATCTCAATGGAGGGTCTAACTAGAGATCTTGATGTCCTTAGATGGAAGTGTTATAGTTTAAGCTGGATAAATTGGGAATGGTGTCGAATTCCCTGCTTGTTGTTAAGCACTATTAACTATTGGGAATCATTTAAAGGAGCCCTATTATAGTAATACATAGTAATTATAAAATCTTGGGTATAGGAACCTAGGTGTATGACCATTGAGAGAGACCATGTAAGGAGAACTATGTGTGAATTTGATCTGTTTGGAAGCGAGTATGTAGGCGGTCCTTGGGTGAAGGATGCCTCTATGACCTCAAGTCTGTAGGGGGAGGGTCTAGGGGGGGTAACTCCCATATTTGGGTGTGTTCCCAATTGGTTTGACCTTCTCTCTTCAATAGGCTTTGAATGATGCCAAAATGGGTATTAGATGGTTATGAAAGAGTTAAGTAAACTTGATAACTTTTATTTAATACTATGATGCTCGAGATTGATAGTAGTCAAGGAGCAAAACTATGATGCTCAGGATTGACAGTAGTCAAGCAATACTATGATGCTCGAGATTGAGAGTAGTCAAGGTGCAATATTATGATGCTCAAGATTAACAATAGTCAAGGAGTAATGTACTATGATGCTTGGGATTGATATTATTCAAGGAGCAATACTATGATGCTCAAGATTGACATTAGTCAAGGAGCATGGGGCTCGAGATTGACAATAGTCAATGAGCATACTATGTCAGTGATGGACGTCCTTGGTTGCTTAGCTGTCCAATAGACTATAGGGAAGAGAGCTCCTAATGAAGAATAGGTAGGTAACAGTTGGACCAACCTCATATTATAGTTTTGGCCTACCCTAATGTGGGAAATGGTATCTTAGATTATCAGAGGTAGGTAATACCTTGGGTGAATGGTCATGAGGAAAATGACCCTATGCACTATAGACTAGTTTGATTGTCTACTTTCTCACCACGGGCCACAAAATCCACTTGGATGGGGGTGGATAGGTATTGGTGTGTTCAAGGAATGTGTGTGTGTTACTTTGTGATGTGTTTTGTTTTACTTACTCTTTACTCAGTGATGATCGCAAGTAGTATGGGATGATTGCTATCATCACAGTTGGTGCAAAAGACCAATGAAAAGGATGAGACCCTGCACTGACTTTTCTTTTCTATCTGGGATGCACTAAAAGTGTAGGTGTCAATAAATCACTATGCACATGTTAGTTACTCCCCAAGTGCTTGTGTAGATGGCCTAGGGTTGCGCACATTGATATATTGACCTGCCCTTGCTAGTGATGAGATTGAGTAGTATGGGATGCTTGATCATTGTCATAGTAGGCTTATGTGATTGTGAATCAGGTAGTGAGTTGATGCATGCAATAGGTTGCATCCATTTCCAGTTTACCTGTTGTTCCTTATGTGAACATGTGATAAATTGTGTGGATTGTCACATTGGATATATGTGATGTGTATGAGCTAGTTACCTTGTATATATGTGAAGTATGCTCAAGAAAGTCATTGTGTATGTGATTTGGGGATTATGGTATGATATGACCCTTGTATATTTGTGTATGGTTGTCCACTAAGGATTGGTAATGTTTGGATTGGGACCTACAATTGATGGAAAATGGTTATTGTTCTATTATAGTTGGACTAATTTGATGGCTTACACTTAATGAATAGTCATGGTCTAAAGGTGAGATCAAAGATCTCATACAAGAGGAGAGCATGAACTCCTTCTAACATTTGTCAGTGAACTACAAAGCCTTTGATTTCTCGAGGGGATACGCAGGCAGGGCCATCATGAACCCTCGAGGTTTAGGTCTGGGTCTAAGGATGACCCTAACCTTGTGAGCTTACCACTTTCATGTGTAAGCATATAGGTGGTGACATTGAATTGCCACCACCATAGTGAATGAAGAAGTTACAACGTTAGCACTTCCAAGTTAGATGGGAGAGAAGATGCTTGGTTGATTAAGTTGGTTGTTGTGAATTGAAAAATTAAAAGAAAATAGAAAATAAAATTAGTAGCAACCGTGGGGTGGTTGTTACATTCTCCTACTGTGTGTAATAGCCCTTTATCATTTATGTTTCTCTACTATGTGTTTCAATCACAGTTTCTGGTGTCCTATTTAAACTTTTATCTAACTGTACCATGTTTAGTTATGTTTGCTTATCATCTAATGTTTTTCCTTAAGTATCGCTATTTTTTTTATTACAACAATATGATGTAAATTCCCACATTTCCCTGGTATAACTGTTTATACTTTTATGCTTCTCCTACCATGTGTCTCAATCATAGTTTTTAGTGTTCTATTTAAACTTTTTCTTACTTTACTGTGTTTAGTGCTGTCTACTTGGTTGCTTTGTCTCGTTTTCTTTTAGCAGCTAATATCTTGCCCCAACATTGTTTGTGTAATATTTCTCCTGTCATATAGTTTCAACCACAGTTTTTGGTGTTCTCTTTGAACTTTTATCTTACTGTACCATGTCCAATACTGTTTGCTTGGTTGTTTTGTCTCATTTTCTTCTAGCAGCTAATGTTTTGCCCCAGGTAACATTATTTCGTGATTCTAACATATATAAATTCCCACACTCCCCTGATATAGCCTTTTATACTATAATCATTTATGCTTCCCCCACCATGTGTTTCAATCACAAAGATAATTTCCCACTCTGCCCTGGTATAACCCTTTATCCTTTATGCTTCTCCTACCATGCATTTTAGCCACAGATTTTTGTGTCCTATTTGAACTTTTATCTAACTGTACCATGTTTAGTACTGTCTGCTTGCTTGCTTTTTCTCATTTTATTTTAGCAGCTAATGTTTTGCCTCAAGTTATTAATTTTCACACTTCCCTGATATAGCCTTTTATACTTTTTCACTTATGCTTTGCTGTTATCCATCTTTTGCACCTACTTCCTGGATGTTTTGAATATTATGGATTGACAAAGACGAAGCACTCTCATTGTATACTTTCACAGCTCATCTCTAATATGTAAATTCATTCAATAGAATTCACACAGTGAAACTCAAAAGGAGAGATAGCCTAGTATAGCATTTTATATTCTATCATTTATGTTTTGTCGTTATTCGTATTTTGCATTGACAGAGACGAAGCACACCACCATGTACTTTTTAATATAGTTCATCCCTAATAACCGCCTTTACCGGTGAGATCACAAATATGAAAAATTATCTTCTACACTGAATATTTTGCAGTGATGAAGAATAATTACAACTAACGATAGCAACTAGGACAATTTTCTGCTCACCACATGCAAATGCACTTAACTCCTTATATCTGTTGAAACAGGGGAGCAGATACAGAAACAGAAATTACAATTTTTTATTCATCAACAAAAACATTACATCAACCATCAGAGCTTCGGCTCTTTAGACTTACAGTTTTTTATGACACCATACTCATCCTACAGGCTTACATCTTGCATCTAACAGCTAGTTTCAGATCTTTCACAAACAGGTGGTTTCAGATGACCACAAACTAACAGACAGGTGGTTTCAGATTACCACAAACTCATAGACAGCTCTACAGAATTGGACTCCAGAAGAGTACTTAAAAGACTGCAGAGTGAAACATTATATAGAGAACAATGCACATACGAAGGACAAAGACAGCAGATTAAATATTATATTTTGGAACACCAAGAAAACGTGTGAAACCTGCAATCAATTAATGCAAAATCTTTTCAAATCTATCAACTTCTATCTTCCAAATATGATTTCAATGCTGAGATTTGTGTGTAGATACGAAGGCTGATATGGAGCATCTGAGGTGACAGTCCAACTGGAGAAATAAATGGAGTAATTGGGATTAGACTTCCAACAATATCTTTTCTTCAATCAATCTCTTCATTCTCTTGGAAGTTTATTTTCAAATAGTTCATATATATACACCCTAGTAGGACACGTCACACTTATATTGCAGACTCCCATCCTATTGCTTTGATGAAATGTTTATTTAAAGTTAACATACAGTGAAATATATATATATATATATAGTAGACTGTTTTCTGTGGACATTCTGGATCTTGCTGATGTATGGATTAAGAGGGATGATTGAAACCTGATAATTGTGTTGTTATATGTTCCGGACTATAACCCGTTTGAACTTTCTGAGTACATAACTATTTTATTATATTAACATTATCTTTTAACTAATAATATTTACAGTTACACTATTCATCAAAATACAATGCTTTATAGTTATAAATTTAAAGTTCAGTTAACCATTCTACACGTCTCTACTCTAATCACAACTGCTTTATTAGTGCATGGGTTAAACTTGATACTTCGTCCGATATCTTTTAGAAAGTTAATCTAAGATTTGCAAAAGCAGCATTTTAGTATTGAGTTCATTTTTGTGTTGCTTGGATTTGATGGGATCTTGGAATTATCGACTTCTATTTATTTTCTGCTTTACTGTTAGATTTTCAGTGTGAAATTATGTGTCTTTGCGTGACATCTGAATGGAGATTTACAGCTATTCATATACGGCATCTGTTTGTTTTGCAGGTACTTTCATTGGGGAGGTACAGATTTATTTCTAACAACCACAGACCATGGACAGAAACGAATGGTAGTTGTAGAAACAAATTCATGTCCATCAGGCCAGAAATCCATGCCCCTGGCAAATGAAGAGATGGAACAAGCTGGTTACCGCACCCTCCTAGAAAAATCCTTCATGCCCCATCTTTTATCAAACACATACAATGGAAACCCACTTCCCCGGGGAAAATTGGCCGTTCTCTATGATAAAAATAAGATGGAGGCCTCAGGTTATGCAGCTACCCTTGCAGACCTTGCTAACGAGCCTGTGTACTTGACACCCTGTTATGCAGATGATCTCAATCCAAAGATGCGAGTTAGAGAAGATGGCATCTTGGAGATCTGCATCACCCGAGCTGTTATGCAGAGTAATAATAATGACATGGGAAGCAAAAATGATAATGAAAACGACAGCAGCAATAACAATTACAACTATGATGACAGTAAAACTAATAACTTCAACATGACGAATAGCAGTAATGACAACATGAGCAGAATCAGCAACAACAACATAGGGAATGCCTCTAATGAATTTGAGCCTCACGAGGTTTGGGAGCCTGTGAGAGCTGCAGTTAGATATGTAACTCAGAGGCCATGGACTAGAATTCCTCCTATTACCAGGACACTGGTTTTCAATCCTGTTTTGGCCTGTCTAGCCGGGGGACGAAATAAGATGCTGGCAGCAAAAGCATATGATATTTATAATGCAGAAATTGGATCATCTGGTCTGTGTATATATACTCCTGAAACGATCTGGGATGTGGCCAAATCTGAGATCCCACATAGGGTGAGGGAAATGGGAGGTCTTGCAGTGGTAAAAGTTCCTTATTCTAATGCTGGACAGGGAGTCTGGACTATCACTAATGACAATGAATTGAAAGAGTTTATGGACTTGGAGCATCGTTATGACCATTTCATAGTTCAGGTAAATTCTTTGTCACTATAAGTAAAGATTAGCATTGTGTACAATCTGAGGTCATATTTTCTACATATTACACTAACCATTTACGTGATATAAAACATAGTTAAACATATAATGTGAATCCTCTTCCTGCTTAGGTTCACCTAAGCACCAACTCCTTGAATCAAAACTGACCTTCATAGTACATGGTTAACATATTAGCGGAAATAAAATTATTGAAAAAAAAAATCTTAGCCTTGTGAAATGATCGATTCCATCTTAAAATATTAAGTGACAGGCAGATTGCCCAAAAACTTTAAGGATGTTGTCGCTTGAAGTTTTATCAGTACAAAACATAACATGTGGATGCATTTTTATTTATGGTTATTCTGGGAATATAAATCTATAAAACGTAGAGGCCTTAAACAGACATAGATACCTACTACAAATTTTTAACATTAACTTCTTTTAGTGTGGATATTGGAACATAAGTATATCTGCATTAGAGATGGATCAGTTATTAAAAGGGCTGGTAATACAGTCGTAGAGTATTCTAACGGAATTGGGAGGTCTTAGGTTTGACTTCTAACTGGTTCATGAAAGTTTAGTATGGGATCATAGTCCAACTCAACAGAGCCAGGCCAAGCTAGGATCCTCAAGCACCTACAATGTGACTAAAAGGAAATGTTGGAAAACAAGCCACAGTTGGACAAAAAATGGTTTGATTGCCAAAAGGACTAGAAGTAGAATACCCCAACAGCAAATGGGATTTCTTAAATTTACTCTAACTGATATATGAAAAAATTTAGCAGTGAAATGACTGTCCTTGAAACTTTATATTTAAATATAAATAAACAAAAAAAATTAGCAGTGAAATGACTGTCCTTGAAACTTTATATTTAAATATAAATAAACAAAAAAATTATGATTAACATTTGATTATTTATATATAGAACACTACAAAATTTTAACACCAATTTCTTTCAAATCTTAATCAAATGCATAAGAGATTAATGTCGTAACTTAAACATGACGCGAGTTATGAGTCACCCTACACACTTCCGATTAGACTTGGTCTAAACAGCTGGGAAAGAAGTTATGATAGTCATCCCACACACATTCAACTAAGGTTCGAAAGAAGTTGGTGTTAAAGATCAAGCCTTTCATAACTTATGAGAGTCTCTTTTATATCAGCCATATAGGATTTGTCAATTTAATTCCTTAGGTGCTTCATAGTATGTAGATTCAGACTTGGAAAGTACTTGAAAGTTCAAAATTATCATATGAGGAAGTGTTTTCTATTAAATTTGATTTTTCAATAAATATGGATTATAAAATCGCACCATCCAATTAAACCTGCAAATGCTTGTGCAGTAAAGAAAACTGCGAGTACTCGACAACTCGACGAGTACTTGCAGGGTTTGCGAACTATAATTGCTACTATTTTTTCATCTCTCCTAAACGTAGTATTTAACATCAATTCATTGTAAATAAATCTGTGTCCTTCATTGTTTCATTAATATACGAGTTGAATTAATTTTTTGGTAATGTGCTGATAGGCGCTGGGAGGAAGCCACAAGGAAAAAACTGTTAGAAGAAAATTTGCACTAAGGTATTATGCCAAATTAGTTGCAATCTTTTGCCTATCTGTGCTATGTGCACTTTGATTTTCTTAAGCCAGTAGCCAAGCTTAGTTAGGTTTTGGTGAGCAGAGTAATTTGTTAACAAATCCGATTGTAGTGATTTATTGATTTTACACAGAGCCTAATAAAGCATTGTCCTAGATATTTATTTGACTTCTCTTTACTTAATAGCAAGGACATGTTATACAGTCTGTGTTCCAATGTTCCCATTGGATAGCAAGCACATGCATGACAGAGTAGGTGTTCTTATACAAATGTAATCTGAGGTGATGCACAGGTGTTTGAATTACATATGATATGTTTCTTCTACATGTATATTTTCTCCTTTGCTCTGTATAAGTCGCCAAAAGAATTAAACTCGACCTAATAGAATCACATTAAGGTTCAGTTCAATTTTGTTGACAGTTTGAATTTTGTGAATAAATTCTTTGACCTTGAAGGCTCTGATTGGAAATAACGGATGGAGCTCTGTATCCCAGCATGAGAGATTGTATCATGTCGGAACAATACCCAATCTCAAGGGTAATATATATGCTGCAGATCTGAGGTTGATGATAGGATCTTCATGCCAAGGCTTCTTCCCTGTGGCTATATATGCGCGCAGAGCTCGCCTCCCCTTACCTGAGAAACTGGATGGAGGAGCAACCCCTTCTTGGGATATGCTTGGAACTAATTTGTCTGTTAAGGTGAGCTTTGATCTTCAAAACATATCCATCTACTTTTTTTTATAAGTCGGTTAAGAACAATGAGATGAAAGATCCATGCAATGTCCTTTCTAAACGGCTATTTAGTTTATTAATTATGTTCTGGATTATGATAATGATGGCTTCAGGCAAATTCACCACCCAACAATTTACCGTCAATAAATTCATTTCTAACAATTCATCGTCATGACAAATTTATCTGGTGAATTTTTCACGAGATGAATTTGTCATGACGATGAATTGTTGGAGGTGAATTTTCCTAGAGCCGATAATAATGCAATGTTTTAAAAATATGATTTTAATCCATAGAGGTGCATTGATTAGTTAATATTTTCCACAGAAACCTGATGGATCATGGGGAACAGAGACGGATAGATTATTGCTAATGGATAGCAGAGACTTCAACCGGATAGGCATAGGGCTTGATGACCTTATTGAAGCTTACATGCAGGTAATGTTACAAATTTAGATTTCTACATAATTTCAGGTTTTAACATGATAATCATAGTCTCTGGTATTTAAAGGCTTGATAATTTATGCATAGATTCAATATGGCAGACTGTTCTAGCCGTCACGGCAATTGATGGTTTGGCTTGCAAGCTCATCACACCCAAGGTACTGTTAATGATTCTAAACCTTTTAAAGTGGTCTGTGTCTTTCAATTACTTAAAATTTTAGAGAAATAATAAATCTGAAAAAAGATAATATCACTCCACTCTATGAATTAACAGAACTTGTTAGTTCACGGGGCTTTATTTTCACTGTGTGATCTAGTAGTATGATGAGGCTCTTATCACAATAAGGACACAAGTTCAAAGTTTGATACATGTCCTGTGATATAAGTGCTCTCCATGTTGAATGTGGATTCATTATTTATGATTACAGGGATATTTTGGTCTGAAGTTGTTTCAGTCACTTAACCCAGATCCCAAGCTGCTTGCAGAAATGTATCCAACAAAACTTAACCCACCCTTGCTTCCTTTGGGAGGGGCTAAAATAGTTTCCAACAATGAGAGTACAAAAGAAGAAGGTAAAAAATTAGCAGGCGCGCCATCCTTTACAGAAGAAAGATTGGCAGCTGAATTAGAGGCCCAAGTTGATAAAGCACAATCTCAATATAAAAAACCTTTGGTGAGTCAACAAACAAGCAACAAGCTTTACTAGAATCCATATTTATTTTCTTGTATATTCGATATTAGCTGACAATGTGGCTTTTTTGTTCCTGGGCAAAACGCCCTCCTCCAATGCTCCGAGCTTTTTAAGAAAAGGGGCTTTGTCCATTCATTTGAACACTATTCATTGAATGTATGCTTTTCAAAGGGTATGGGAAAAAAACAGGTTATATAAATGTAATCTCATTAGATCGTACAAGAGTGGAATATTTGGTTATTTTAGGCTGGTATAATGGAGGTGAGTCTTTATAAATATAATCTCATCAGCTTGCAGATGAATGGAATATGTGGTTATTTTAGGCTGGTTTAATGGAGTCTTCTCATCAATCTTTTTTTAAAGTTGTAGAAGTATGATATATTAACTTTTATTGTTTTATGATGTGTTTCATGAAGATACCCATAATTTGTTCATAGAGAATTTTTATTTGAAGTTTTTAAAATATGATACAGGATATGCGTTGAGGAGGCTATGTTTGACTCCAAAAAAGATATTATGGAAAAAATATTTTTTAAGATTTATGATATATTTTTGGAAATGGTAAATGAGATCACCAACATATCCATTTTAAATTGTATCAGACAGAAATAACATATTTATTTGTTGATGGTTGGACAGTTTGAACAAGCAATAATTTGGAAAAAAGATTGAGTGTTCAATGATAGTTTTTTCATACATGTTTCTAAATTATCTATAAATATTCAAATTTAAAATATAGGTAATATAATTAATATATTAAAAAATAGTGGCATGTTATATGAATAAGGTTAAGTTCTTATGACAAAAGATGACAACATAGGTTAAATAAGTAAATAATGCATTTGTATTTAAATCTATAGAAAAGCTTTAAAAAGGTTTTTTAATTAATTATAATATATTTTTTAATGTTTTCTCTTTTTTATTTTAGTTTATTCTTAATGGTTTTAGATATGGAGATTTATATTCTCATAGGGATGTCATTATAAGATTTGGACCTTTAGTTTGAGATAAAGAAAATTGATGTTGTGATGGCAGCTAGTAGTACTGATAAGATTGATTAATCAAAATACAGTTTGAGTCAAGGGTAAGTGCATGGATCTGTGACACAATTTTGGCTCTTAAGATGCCACTTTTTTTTTCTGAAATCAGCAAACTCTGATTTGCATGAGAAAATGAAGATAGTTACGCTCAAAATTTCAACATGCAACAAGAACAAGAGTTGAAGTGCTCTAAGTCTAGTTTTTAAGCTACTAATTCTTTTTGAAATTAATGAAGATTAAAGGTCTCAAAAAGGGGGAGGGGAAGGGGGGCGGAGGTAGGGGCAAAACAAGTCTTGTTTTCATCAACATCATAGTGCCTGAGGGCTCCCCCCTTTTTGATTAACTTTTTTTTAGAATTTCAAAAATTCGAATAGTGATAAATTAGCTAACACCATGTAGTTTATCCTCGTTCTTTTGGATAATTTTTTTAATGAATATATAATATTTTATGAATTTTAAACATGGACACATGCTGAAAAGTTGAAATTTGAGCGTGCTCACCCCTAATTTTTTTGAAAACTAATCGAAAATTGAATTTTTTTCATCATGTGTAGAATGGAGTCTAGTTTAAAAGTAATTTGTTTCACGTTTTGATGAACGAGTAAAAATCTATCCTAAAACTAGTGCATGTTGGTTTTTGACCAAAAACAGAGGCATTTACAATAGAAGCTATGGATCAAAACCTTAATTGAATCAAAATGATTTTTTTTTTTTATATATTTAGATAGCTAAGAGAGAGGTTAATGCCACCACAATTTTTTTATAAACTTACATTGAAAGATGTGCAAACGTGACAGTGAGCACAAACGAAAATATGAGGAAATTTGGCAAATATTGTCAATCCACTTGTCCAAAGCAGGTCATTTGGCGAGTGCCAAATTTGCTGCTCGCCAAATGGCACATCACATTTGGCGAGTGCCAAATTTGGCTTGCGCCAAATGTGATGTGCCATTTGACAAGCGCCAAGTTTGGTGTGTGCCATTTGGCGAGGTCCAAATTTGACGTGTGCCAAATGTAATGTCATTTAGCATGTGCCAAATGTAATGTTCCATTTGGTGAGCGCCAAATGACCTACTTTGAACAAAATCTAACTTTCTGCTCTCTTTGGTTGACCACTTTGATAATGCTAAAAGTGCACGGTTTATGATCGTAGATGGATAGTTGAGGTTTTACCTTTCATACGCTCTCTACCTTGTTAGCCTAACTAGATAACTCTCTATCCCTCTGAAGTCTCTCTCTCTCTCTCAAGTCTCATTCCCTCCCATGCTACCTAGACTATTGTCTCTCACTCCAATCCCCTCTCTCAAGTCTCGTTCCCTCCCACCCTACCTAGATAAATCTCACTCCAACCTTGTTTCTTACACTCCCTCTCTCTCTCCCCCTCTAGTCTTTTTGTCTCTCTCACTCCATCTCCTTGCTTGTGGTCAAGTACTTTTCTCTCTCTATCTCTGCCTCTCTCTCCTCCACAGTCTCTCCTCTCTCACTGTGATTCACTCACTCCTCTCACTCCTCTATCTCTCTCCTCTCTCTCACTCTCTCTCTGCCTAAGCATCTCTCTTTTCACTTCTCTCTTCCTCTCGTGTCTCTCCCTCCCACCCCTCTCCTCTCTCAAGTCTCTCTCCCTCCTACCCTCTCTCCCAAGTCTCTCCCTCCTAGCCCTCTCTCTCACTCCTCTATCTCTTACACTTTGTCTCTCACCCTCTCTCTTAAGTCTCTCCTCCTCCCTCTCCTCACTCTCCTGCATCTCCCTCCAACCCCTCTCCCACACTCTCTTGGTTTGCCCCCCTCCTACCTCTCTCCCTCTCACAGCCACTCTCCATCTCTCCTATCTCCCTCCCTCTCTCCTCCTCCTCTACTTCTCCCCTCTCTCTCTCAGCCCCTCTCTCATGCCCCTATCTCTCTCTCCCACACTTCCTCTCCCTCTCTCTCAACCTCTCTCACTATCTCTCCCACTCTCTCTCCCTCTCTCTCTATGGTCTCTCCGCCCCACCGCCTCTCCCTCCTACCCCCTCTCCCTCTCTCTCACTCACTCCCTCTATCTCTCTCCCTCTCTCAGGTATATATATCTCTCTCTCTGCTATCTCCCCCACCTCCCCTATCTCTCTATCTCTCTCTATCTAATGCAGGGGCATCCAAAAGCATTCAAAAAATTGAGGTAGTTGACAATGAAGTTGTACAGAGTACCGAATTATTGCATTTGATTTCTAGCTTAGTATATTGATGATCAATGGTTGTGGATTAAAGGGTTTGTTGTCAAGCATATAGTGTTTCCATGTTAGGTTTCAGAGGTTTGCATGAAGATTTGATCGAGTTATGAATACCTGTGTTCTAACAGTTGTTCAGTCGTTCTAGTTGGTGAACCTCAAAGAAGATAATGTGATTCTGGTAATTTGAGTTGTTGCGGATGTTTCTGTGGTGATTCGTGATGCTCATGGATGTTTCTAGATCGTGTGTTGTTGGTCCACATCGATTGTTGTGTTCACGATTGGTGATTTTCTTTTGTGAGTTCATGTTCGAGGATGTTATTTTGGGTCCTTGCTTTGTTGTGGCCAACAATGGTTGGTTTGCATTGTAAATTGTTTATTGTTTAAGGCTGACCTATTTGAGTTTGCACGTTGTTGTATTTAGGCCGACATGTTAATGGTTAGATGATTTGTGGATGATATAAATAGAAGAGAGAGGATACATTACAGATATGGTAGGAGGACAAGGGGAGATGGATCAATAAGGTGCTCGATAGTGTGAATTATGAAGCACGGTGGTGAAGTATTTTGATCCGGAAAGATCTCAGAGTAGGAGTGTGGAGTAGAGCTGAAGGAGTGGATGAAGATTGTTATCATTTAAGTTATTTGTAATTCCTGGGTTGCGGCCTAAAATCTATTAAGACTGAGAGGCATATGTGATGTCTTTTGAGATTATAATATAATGAGGAATAAGCTTTGAAGGCTGCGTTTTCCCCTATTTGGGTTTTCCTAGGATATATCTTGTGTTTGGTGTTCATGAATGTCATTTATCTTTTTGTTGTTTAGCTATTAATTTATGTTACATATTTGTTGTGATCATGGAGTTAGTAATTTAGGCTGCAAGGTGGGACATTCCTTAATTGGGCCCTCCTACCTTGATTACATCAAATGGTATCAGAGCTAGTTGCAAGTCTGTTAGCTGGTTGTGAATCTATTGGGAAGGAGATAGTGTTGAAAGAAGTGTGAAACCCTAGAAGTAATAAGTTTATCATAGAAGAAAGATCGAGGAAAGGAAGATTCGGGTAAGCATTCAAGTTTAATTGTTTATATGATTTGTTTCAATGGGGAAGATTGGGAAGATGATGAAGAAGGAAAATGAAACCCTAATATGCGAAAGGGATACTTTGGAGGAAGAATTGTGAGAAATCAAGAAGTGTAATTCATAATTGATGGAGAGGATGAAAGAACTAGGAGACAAGTATGATGCTCTCGAAGAAGAACTGAAAAATGTAAGAAGGAGAAATGAAGAACTAGAAGCAGAGCTGGATATGTTTGAGGATCTTGAAAAGGAATTTGCAGAAGGATTCAAGTTGTTTGTAAAGGTGGAAAAGAGGAAAAAAGATCTAGAGGAAAGTTTGAAGGAGCTGAACAAGGAGAACAGTTTGCAGAAGAAGGAAATATCTAGCTTGAAGGAACATGTTAATCAGTTGGAGCAATCACTTACAATATGCCAGAAGGAGAATGAGAATCTGAGATCTAAGCCTGAATTTTGTTATGTTTCTTGTGATACTAATGATTTGTGTAATGTTCTAGAAGTTTCTTCAGAATGTGAAGTTGAAGATAACCATGCAATGAAGCCTACAATTGTTGGTAATGGTATTGGTTTCAAAATCATGCAAAGAATGGGATATGAAGGAAAATGATTGGGAAAGTATCAGCAAAGAATTACAGAACCTATTCAACCAATTATGAGACCCAAAAGTGAAGGCCTTGGATATGACAGAGGTAAGAATGTTATTGCAAGTTTGAATCAGAGAAGAAAAAGTATGTATTGTTCACATTGTAATAGGCATGGACATGAAAAGGAATTGTGTTGGGATCTATATCCTTGTAAGTTATGTGGATTAAGGAATCATTTTGAAAAGATGTGTTGGGATAAGATGAGAAGGAGAAATCTTATGAAATATTGTAAGTAGATGAATTATGGATAGATTGATGGAGCAAAGTGGAAACATGTTACTTGCATGTTTAGAAGATTGTATAGATGGAAGAACTCATATGTTGGAGGAAAAGAGGGAGCAAGATGCAGAGAAAGAAGACCTTATGCAGAGCAAAACAAGGATAGTTATTCCAACTATAGAGGGAGAGGTGACAAAATTCATAATGTTTATCACAATGAAAGGTACCAGAGGAGTGAAAGAGGATTTTCTAGAAGAGGAACCTGTTTTCAAGTTTGGAGGAAGTAAAAATCAACCATTGAGTGTCATCAAGAGCCTAATACCAGAGCAACTAATGAAAGGGAAGTAGTAAAGGATGTAGAGGTAGTTTGTGCAGATGAAGAAGAGCCTATTGAAACATAATTAGTTATGTAGAGGAAGGGGAACCTTTGGAGGTATCAAATTTCATAGTGGAACTGGAAGAAGGTGAAGCATTGATCTTAAGGAGAAATTTTATGTACCAGAGCAAAGTAAATGTGAATGAAGGAATAGAAACAAACGATGATCTTGAGGAAACTTGGGAAGAAGGCTTGCTTAGAAAGCCGACCAGTGAGGTAGTGCAAGGATTGCAAGTAGACTGCCGAACCTTGACCATGACAAGATGAAGAACCTGAGGCAACTTGTAAGGTGGGCTTGCTCAAACCACCAACTAGCGAGGCAATGCAAGGCTTGCAAGTAGAACACTGAACCAATTCAAAAAGGAGAACTTGAGGTAGTTTGCAAGGTGGACTTGAACAGAATGTCGACCTTAAGGTAGTTACAAGTACCTGTGAACAAATTGTGAAATCAATTCAAGGAAGAACTTGAGGCAGTTTGTAGGGTGGACTTGAACAAAACACCAACCTTGAGGCAGTTGCAAGTTCCTATGGACATATCGTCAAACCAATTCAAGAAACAACTGACCAAAATGAAGAGTCTCACTTTTCAAATAACCTCAAGAGTCTCATGCAGGGGCATCCAGAAGCATTCAAAAAATTGAGGCAGTTGACAGTGAGTTACAAAGTACTGGATTATTGCATTTGATTGTTATCTCAATATATTGACGATTAGAGGTTGTGGATTAAATGGTTTGTTGTCGAGAATATCTAGTGTTTCCATGTAAATTTTCAGAGGTCTGCATGAAGATTTGATCGAGTTATGAATACTTTTGTTCTAACAGTTGTTCAATCATTCTAGTTGGTGAACCTGAAAGAAGATGATGTGATTATGGTAATTTGAGTTGTTGTGGATGTTTCTGTGGTGATTCGTGATGCTTTTGTATGTTTCTAGATCATTTGTTGTTGTCCCACATTGATCGTTGTGCTCGCAATTGGTGATTTTCTTTTGTGAGTTCCTATTTTCTTGTTCTTGGATGATAGGGTGTTTGTAGCATGTTGTAGATCTTTGAGGAATAAATTTTGAAGGTGTTTCATGTTCGAGGATTTTTTTGGGCCCTTGCTTTGTTATGGCCGACATTGGTTGTTCACGTTGTAAATTGTTTATTGTTTAAGGCTGCCCTATTTGAGTTTGCATGCCATTGTATTTAGGCCGATATATTAATGGTTAGATGATTTGCAGATGATATAAATAGAAGAGAGAGGATTTGTTACAGATACGATAGGAGCACAGGGGGAGATGGATCAATAAGGTGCTCGATAGTGTGAAGTATGAAGCATGGTGATGAAGTATTTTGATTCGGAAGGATCTCAGAGTAGAAGTGTGGAGCAGAGCCGAAGGAGTGGATGAAGATTGTTATGATTTAAGTTATTTGTAATCCATGGGTTGTGGCCTAGAATTTGTTAATCCCGAGAGGCATATGTGATGTGTTTTGTGATTATAATATAATGAGGAATGAGCTTTGAAGGTTGGGTTTTCCCCTGTTTGGGTTTTCCCAAGATATATCTTGTGTCCAGTGTTCATGATGTCATTTATATTTCTATTGTTTAGCTATTAATTTATGTTGCATATCTGTTGTGATCATGGAGTTAGTAATTTAGAATGCAAGGTGGGATAGTCCTTAATTGGGCCCTCCTACCTTCATGAAATCACTATCTCTCTCTCACTCCCTCCATCTCTCTCCCATCCCTCTATCTCGGGCACTCCCTCTCCCTGCCACCCCCTCTCCCTCTCTCAAATCTCTCTCTCTCACTCCTTATATCTCTCTCCCATCCCTCTATCTCCCACTCCATTTATCTCCTACTCTCTTACGTCTCTCCTTCCCACCCCCTCTCTCCCACTTTGTCTCCCTCTCCCTCTCTCTCAGGTCTCTCCCTCCCACCCTCTCTCCCTCTCTTAGGTTTCTCCCTCCCTCTCTCTCTCTCAAGTCTCTCCCTCCTACTCCCCTCTGCTCTCTCCTAATCCATCTATCTCTCCCACCTCTATCTCCACTTCTCTCTCTCCCTCTTCTGTGTCTCCCTCCCACACCTCCTCTAGATCTCATCCCTCTCTTAGGTATTCCATCCCACTCCTCCTCGCCTCTCTCCCTATCTCTGGTTCTCCCTTTTCCCACCCCCTCTCCTCCCTCTCTCTCTAGGTAAGTCTCTCCTCCTCACCTCTCCTTCTTAGGTCTCTCTCTCACTCTTATTAACTCCCTCCATCTATTCTTTCACACTCTCTCTCACCTTCTATCTCTCCCTCTTTCTCCACTCCTCTATCATCTCTCTCTTATCCTCTATCTCCCACTTCCTCACTCCTCTCTCTCTCTTCTTTCTCTCCTCTCTAGGAGGGAGAGACTTGAGAGAGAGGAGAGCAAGTGAGAGAGAGAGAGTCAGGCTGAGGGTTTGAGGTCATGCTGATGCTGGAGCGTCAAGGGCTGATGGTGGCAGGGCCGAGGGACAGCTCTTGAGGGTAGAGGGGTACAGGGTTTGGCGGGGTTTAGGGCTGAGTTTTAAGGGTCGAGGGATTAGGGTAGAGAGGGAGGAATGGATGGAGGGAGATATGGAGGGAGAAGAGAGATAGAGCAAGGGAGAGAAGAGGAGGGAAGGATAGAGGATAGATGAGGGTTGAGGATCCAATGTTTAGGTTAGAGAGGGTTGATAATTGATGGAATAGGGTTGAGGACCTATAGGGTTGATAGTTTAAGGTAGAGAGAGAGGGAGAGGGTTTAGGGTAGAGGGTAGAGGGTAGAGGGTAGAGGGTAGTGTTGGATGATGTGGGTGTGTTGCTGATATGTAGTTGTCATTGACATCAACACTATTAGCATTGATGTATTGTAAGCTGCATATGTCGAGGATATTGAGAAATTTGTAATAAGAAGTGCTATAGGTTGTCAGTGGAGAAGTGAAGATCAGTTTTTCGGTGTGATCAGTACATTGATGATCAATGGTTGTGGACTAAAGGGATTCTTTTTGAGTGTATCTAGTTTATCCACATCAAGTTTCAGAGATCCGCATGAAGATTTGGTCAAGTTATGAAGATTTGTATTCTGATAGTTTTTATGTTACTTCAGTTTGTGTTCTTGAATGAAGATCATGTGATTTCTATTAGTTCAATTGTTTTGGATGATTCTCTGGCATTTCATGGTGTTTGTGGATATTTCTAGTTTGTGCTCTATCTATGTTGCATGTTCGCATTGATCGTTGTGCTCATGATCTGAGATTTTCTCTTGCGTGTTCATGTTTTTCATGTTCATGGACAACTAGGTGTTGAAGTGTGTTGTGGATCTTTGAGTAGAAATTAATTGAAGTATTTTTTTGTTGGATTTGTTGAGTTGGGTCTACACTATGTTGTGGCAAACCTTGGTTGATTCGCATGAATAATATTTATGTGTCTTGGGCCGACTGTTTGAAATTACTTTATTATTTCTTTGTGGCTGACTTGAAGCGATGTAATTCCATGTTGTAGATACATAAGAGCGATTGTTTTATCATTTGGAAGTGTGAATAAGTGTGCAAGTTTGAAGTGTTCAAGTCATGTGTGTGAATATTTTTCAAATCATTCAAAGGCAGAGCAAAGTGTGAAGAAGAGTGAAGAAGTGTTCATGTGCTTAACTATAATTGTAATCAGGCATTAGCAGATGTTATTTTCTCAATTCAAATCTAGATGGTTTTAATCTAAATCTTTTTTGGGCAATGATCCCTCTTGTAATTGAGTAGTGAGCTCTAGGTATTGTGCCTGAATGCATGTGCATTCCCATTCATACTTCTTTATACTTTTAGTAGGGTATAATATTGTGGACTGACATCCACCATGGTTTTTCCCCTAATAGGGTTTCCATGTAAAAATCTTGGCGTTCTTTGTGTTTCTGATGTGTTGATTGTTTATGGTTTATTTTTCATTCATTAGATCTAAGATTAAGTTAAGTTTGAAAAGTTTAAATATTTTGTGACAACTAATTCACCCCCCTTCTCAATTGTCTGTCCTTTTTTTCCCAACAATTGGTATCAGAGTAGGTTCCTCTTAAGAAGTTTAAAAGCTTGAGGTGATCCGAGATGGCATCATATAAGAAGGAAATTCCTAGATTCGGTGGAACAAACTACTCTCTGTGGAAAGCTAGAATGGAGTGTCATTTGAGGTGTATTGGTGAACCCTTCTGGAAGATTACAAAGAATAGATATATTATTCCTCAGAATGGTCCTTCCACTCCTGATGAGGTTAAAGAGGTTGAGATTAACATCAGGGCTATTGAAGCTTTGCTAAGTGCTATGATAGATTTAGAAATGACAAATGTGATGGATCTAAAGACAGCTCATGAGATCTGGAAGAAGTTGGAGACTTTGTATGAAGGAGATGCACTTGTGAAGGTCGCTAAGCTAACAAGTTTGAAAGGCAAGTAAAAAACTTTGAAGATGGGTGAAGATGAAAATATTTCTTCTTTTATGCAAAAAGTAAATGAACTTGTGATGGGTATTAGATGTACTGGTGGTACCCTAGATATGAAAAATAAATTGTAGCTAAAGTGCTCAGATCATTGCCTCCCTCTTACAAATCAAAGGTTCATGTTATTGAAGAGATTAGAATAGTAACAAATGTGACAAGAGATATGCTAATTGGTAAACTTGCTACCTTTGAGTTGAGTGAATTTGGTGATTCTACCCCTAAGACTAAATCTGCATTTAAGGCTTATGTATCCAGAAGAAACGAGAAAAGATATGATCTAGGAGAAAGTTCTAGAAAAACATTCAAGTATGAGGAAGAGATGAAACAACTTGAAGAATAAGAAAGAGAGGTAGAAGAACTGGAAGCAATGATTGTGAAGAAAGAAGGTAGAGTACAAGGTAAGTATAAAGGAAATTTTCCTATTAAATGTTTCTCTTGTAGAAAAATAGGTCATTTTTCCTCAAGGTGTCTTGAAAGAGTCCATAGGTCCAAGCCTTACTGTAACGCCAAAATAAAAGTTTGCACAATAGACAACAAAGAAGATTAGAAGCAAACATGCAATACAATATTAAATCTAAAATGCAAATTCATTCGTTAAGCAACAAAGAACATAGGAAAGATAAAACGTAAACAAAACTAGAACAATCTCACCAATTTCAAACGTATTTCCATGATTCATCTCGATTTCCCTTCTCCATTTTGCTTGTGTAGTATAATTTCCCTCAGATTTTTAGTAGTTCGTGCAAGTATAGCCTAAGATAGTGATTAGAAAAATATCGAAGATTCAAGATTGAGTGCTCTCAAAAGTCATAAGATTTTGCGAGAGATTGGAATGAAGAATGATAAATCAATTTATAGAAAATTGATTATTCGAACGACAGGCCAAGATTGAAAGATCAACGGACGATTGAGATCGACAAATTGGACATGCATTTTGATAACTGACAGTAATGACATGAGTGATACAAATTAGAAATAGAAGTAAAGACTAAATAAATGATTTAATCTTCAGTTCAGCATTCGAAAACATTAGAAATATCTTTGCATGAAAAAGATGAAGATTGATTATAACGACTCTCTGTTCGAATGCATGCACGAGGTTTAATTAATTAAATAAGAATATTTAATTAATCCACATGTACATGCAAATAAGTTAGAACTAGACGATTGAATGATCTAACGAAGAGATTACTCGAGACAACCACTCAGACATCAAATGAAGAGTTTACTGAATGATTAAAATAGATGTCGAGTCGAGTAAAAGTGAATACTTAGATAACTCACATAATTATCTAAAATATAGAGGAATGCGTTAAAATAGAATTAATGAATTAAATAAGTCATTTAATTCAAGACTCGATATTTAAAGAATAATTAAATAAATAATATTTATTTAATTAAATGATGAAGGGATTTTAAATGAATAATTAAATAAATAATGAATTTATTTAATTATAGTTGAAATATGATAAAGAATAAATTAAATAAGAATTTATTTAATTTGAGAAGAAGGATAAGGTTAATTAGTAAGATAATTAAATAAAAAGTGTTTATTTAATCAATCAGATAGACTAAAGAAAATGTGAATTAATTAAATAATTAATATTATTTAATTAATAGAAGAATTAATAGAAGATGAATTAATTAAATAATTAAGATTATTTAATCAATGACCATGGATAATACGAATTATGATGAATATTAAAGTCGCAGGCCTAGACCAAATTTTGGTGTCTACATTTGCCCCTCTTTGATACAATGTCATTTTGGCGTTGTGTCAAAGAAAATCGATAAAGATATGCCCCAGTCGTGCCCCAGATTAGAATAGGTGAAGGTATGTCCCCTCGGGAAAATTGAAATTTTTTCAAATGGTGCAGAAAAATTTGGAAATGATCCTGATGAGTCCCTAGGATAGGCAGAAATGCAGTGTAGCTTGCGGAATGGGGTTTGGAAATGGGAGGGACGGGTACGGGTTGATTGAAAATGGAAGTTAACACATCTAGTAGGAGAGAAATTCCACCTAAGCCCTAGGTATATATAGGAATAGGGTTGAAAATCTATTCATTTTCACCCACCTAGCTTAGAAATTTGAAAATTTGCTCTGACTTTCTAGCGAGGATGTCTCCAGTTCTAGCCACTCATCATCACACATATAGGATCCAGACATATCAGAGACCAGCCAACTATGTGAGTATCAAACATGATTATGGTAGTGGCAAAATCATTCATTTCCTTCACGCCGCTAATGAGAATATCAATACCATTACTATCAATGCTAATCCTGAGTGTGCAGTCAATACTCGTCGTACTAAATTCACTATTCAAGGCCCTCCATCGTAGCAAACACCCCAACCTTCCAAGTTACAATATAACCTTCTTGATCAGTTGGGGAAGACCCCAGCCCAAATCTCAATCTTGGAATTGTTGCGTATTTCCCCCGAACATCGGTCTATCCTTGATAAAGCTTTACAGAATACCACAGTCCCTAATGATCTAGATGTCAATCATTTCCAGGAAATGGTGGGCTACTTGACCAATAATCACCATGCCACATTTTTTGAACAAGACTATGCAACTGAAAAGGTGAACCACAACGACCCTTTACATCTAGAAGTCCTTGTTGATGACACCAAAGTTAGATGAGTTTTGGTAGACGGAGGAGCAGGGTTAAATCTGTGTACTTTAAAACTAATTAAGGCATTAGGTATTTTAGAAGCATGCGTGGACACGACCAAAAGCATTGTCATAAAAGCTTATGATGATGAGGAAAGAAAATCAAAGGGGGTGGTAACACTTCCTATCAGAATTGGTCCTGCGGTGATGGAGACAAAGTTCCAGGTCTTGGATCTCACCCTCCCTTATAACCTTCTGCTAGGCAAACCATGGATTCATGCCATGAAGGCAGTCCCTTCCACGTATCATCAATGTCTTAAATTTCCTTACAATGGCACCGAAATAACTATAGATGGTGATCTCGATCCTTTCTAGTATTGCACCAATCTAAAAGAGATCCCCCAATGCCAAGTGCCAGTGAACCAAGCGGCCTCATCATCCAATTCATCTTCCTATGTTGATCCATCCACACTCACCTGAGCAACTACTTCACCCTCGGTTCCTACCACACCTAGGGTTGAGATCCAAGACAAGGGTTGTGGAGAGTATTACATGAATACTTCTTATTTTGTTAGCCATTTGGTTCCTCCTAAGTCATATGGTTTACCTACATTAGGCAGGGGACAGTCTATGATCACTATACATGTTCCCCCCACAACAACTTTTACTAAATGGAGTGGATTAAGCAAAGAGGTTGTAGATGCAGAAGATGTCACTTCTTGGCTGTATAAGGAAGATAATCAAGAACCCTTTTTACTTGCTCATATTCCTACAAGTCTATATGGAAAAGGTTTCAAAATTATGCAAAGCAAAGGATATGATGGACAAAGTGGTTTAGGCTTAAACCAAGATGGCAGAATTGAACCAATATTTGTTTCTCAGTGGCCAAAAGGAGTAGGGCTAGGGTTTCAACCAATTCAGATTGGCATTCCTAGTACCCCATTACCCTTACTTGAGGAAGTTAGTGCTTCAGAAGATATTAAGACATCTCATGAACCAGTGGACCAATATCATTGTGACTCCCCCGACTCTAACGATTATGAGTGGGATTCCCTATCCTTTACTTCTTCCATGGACCTTGACAAGTTATTTGGAGAACTTGACTTGATGTTAAATTCCTCACCAAACCCCTTACATTCCTGTCCACCAAAGAAAATGACAAAAGAGGAATGGTTTAAACATTACTATTGGGAATCACTTGATCCTACCTCTTGGCAACCTGAGCAACCTGTTTCCGATAGTCAAACCTTGGCATTAGGCCCACCTATCCATCTGTCTAGACCCAAACCTAAGAGCAAAAAGAATCTAGTACAAGACTTTTGTAACCACATGAATAATTAAATCTTTACCTTGACCCCATTAGACTTTGACAACTCCGACGATGACATGCCCTTAGTTTATCCCCAAATCATTGATTGGGATCAACAAGATGCACCCGTCTTAGACACTTTTGAGAACGATGAAGCAATTGTTGAGTTCCTAGGATTACGAGAAGGCATACCAAATGGTGATCATAAGGTTAGTTTTACCATTGACTTGGACAACAAAGCATATTTTGGGGAATCTGTTCAACCCTCCAGTCGCAAAAATGAGAAAAAGAATAAACAAGATAAAAAGGATGAGTCTCTAGGTGAAAACCGAAAGGCACCTTTAGACAATGAAAAAGTAAAAAGAAAGGACGCATCCGAAGGTGAAAACCTCTCTGAGGCACCTAAGGATAGAAGTTTGAACATTCTTCCCATTGCACAGGAAAAGTCACCCATGCTCACTGAAGAATCAGTAGAAGTCAACATAGGCACAAAAGAGAATCCTCGACTGGTTTATTTGGCAATGTCATTGACAACAAAAGAGAAATCAGAGTTCCATGACTTCTTTGCACAGAGACAGATAAATTTTGCTTGGTCATATGCAGACATGCCAGGGTTGGACCCTGAACTTGTTCTACATCACTTGCCTTTACAACCAGGTGCCAAACCAGTAAAACAGAAGTTGAGAAAAATGCATCCACAAATTGCTTTATTAGTCAACGCAGAACTCAAGAAACTCTTAGACGTTGGTTTCATCAGATCTATAGACTATGCGGATTGGATTTCTAATCTTGTACCAGTCACTAAACCTACTGGGGGCATCCACATCTGCACTGATTTTAGAGATATCAACAAAGCTTGTCCTAAGGATGACTTCCCTTTGCCTAACATAGACATGATAGTTGACATGACAGCAGGATATGAGATGTTGTCCCTTATGGATGGATTTTCAGGATATAACCAAATCAGAATTGCAACTGAAGATCAACATAAGACGGCTTTTACTTGTCCTTGGGGAATGTATTGCTAGAATGTTATGCCCTTCAGACTCAAGAATGCAGGAGCAACCTATCAACGTGCCATGACTACTATCTTTCATGATCTGGTACACACTTGTATGGAGGATTATGTCGATGACCTTATTGTAAAATCTAAAACAAGGGTAGAACATCTACAGGTTTTAGACAAGATATTTCAAAGGCTGGAAAAGTATAAAGTGAGACTTAATCCAAAGAAATGTGTGTTTGGATTCAAGTCAAGAAAGCTGTTAGGTTATATTATTTCTAGACGAGGCATTGAAGTGGATCCTGCTAAGGTGAAAGCAATCATGGACATGCCTCCACCTACTAATCTTAGTCAACTAAGGACACTCCAGGGAAGGTTGCAATCTATCAGAAGATTTATAGTGCAGCTAGTAGACAAGACACATCCTTTTCAACATTTACTTAGGAAAGGAGTACCCTTTGCATGGATAACTAGGTGTGGAGAGGCTTTTCAACTGATTAAATAATATTTACTCACACCACCTATCTTAATGCCACCTATTGAAGGAAGACCATTAATTCTTTATATTACAGCAACCCATTCATCACTCAGAGCATTGCTTGCACATAATGATGATGAAGGTCATGAAAAGGCAGTCTATTATATCAGTCAGACTTTGGTAGGTTATGAGCTCAACTATAGTAACATTGAACGTGCCTGTCTTGCAGTACTATTTGCTACCCAAAAACTGAGACACTACATGCTAAACCATCAAACAATGCTGATCGCTAAAATAGACCCTTTGAAATATCTTCTCAGCAAGGCAGCATTAACAGGAAGACTGGCCAAATGGGTTATGATACTTAGTGAGTATGACATCCAGTATGTAGAAAGAAAAGCTATTAAAGGACAAGTCATTGTTGATCAATTAGCTGACGCACCCATACAGGCAGATCACCCATTGGTTGCAGACTTTCTTGATGAGTTCATATTTACAATTGACACAAACATAACATAGAAACTGTACTTTGATGGTTCACATACAAATCATGGTTCAGGGGTTGGGATATTGTTTATCACACCACAGGGTGATTCCATCCCTAAGTCATTCAGGATTGCATTTCCATGCACTAACAACATGGCAGAGTATGAAGCTCTAGTGATAGGGTTACGCATGGCAGTCAAGTGGAAAATCAAGAACCTACAGGTATATGGTGATTCCCAACTGGTAATCAGACAGGTAAATGATGATTATGAGACTAAGAATGAGAAGCTTGCTCCATACAAGCACATGGCTGATAGCTTTAAGGAGTACTTTGACAAAGTTGAATTTCATCAAATACCTCATGTTTTAAACAGGGCAGCAAACGCTATGGCTACTATTGCTTCACTTCTTGACATTCCTAACAACATGCCTAAGTTTGAGTTCTTGGTCGAACAACTTTTGGTCCCAGCCTATGATATCCCAGATTCTGAAATGGTGTGTGATATTGTTGGTCCTGATTCCCCATGGTACAAAGAAATCTATGATTACCTTCACACCAAAGTCATACCCATTGGCCTATCCAATAACGAACGTAGGACATTCCTCCGCAAGTCAGCCAAATACACCATCGTCGGAGACACCCTATATAGACGCGCCTTAGATAATACCCTACAGAGATGTCTTGATTCTACTGAAGCACAAGCAACCTTGCGTGGGGTGCATGAGGGTATATGTGGTTCCCATTCGAGCGGTCCTACCTTAGCTAAAAAGATTGAGATTGGGTTATTACTGACCGACTATGGAAAAAGATTCATATGTCTTTGTAACAAAATGGTGTCAATGCCAAATTCATGGAGACTTGATACATGCGCCAGTGCAGCAGCTCCATCCTATAACATCACCATGGCCCTTTGCTCAATGGGGACTCGACCTCATAGGTAAGATCCACCCCACATCATCTAATGGACACAAGTTCATTATCACTACCACTAAGTACTTTACGAAGTGGATTGAAGCCATTCCCATGACATACATTATCGGCACACAGATTTCTAGATTTATCCTGAACTATATCATCTGTCGGTATGGTGTCCCTCAGTCCATCATTACGGATAATGGTCGCCCATTTAAGAACCAAGAAGTCCGCCACCTATGTGATGAATTTCATATCCAACATCACTTCTCCACTCCATACTACCCACAAGGTAATGGCCAAGCGAAGGTATCTAACAAGACCATCATTAGAATCCTCAAGAAGACTGTCAATGATGCTGGTCGTGACTGGCATTTACAGCTTAACCCCGCCTTATGGGTTTATCGTACAAGTATCCGTACTCCCACTGGTGCTACCCCATATTCACTTGTTTTTGGGTTTGAAGCCATTTTGCCTATTGAGGTCGAGATTCCTTCCCTAAGGGTATCCCTGAAAGGCCACATTGATGATGAAGAGTACCGAGTGTCGAGACTCCACGAGCTAGAATTCCTAGATGAGCGAAGACAGAAGGCACTAGACCATCTCCAAGCATATTAGAATCGCCTTCGTCGTAGCTATAACAGGAAGGTTTTGAATAGAAACTTTGACATTAGTGACCTGGTTTTAATGGAGAACCCAAAGAATCAAGTAGAAAGAGAAAAACCAAGAAAGTTTGAACCAAATTGGTTAGGACCTTATGTTGTTACGGAAGCTTTTGGGTCAGGAGCGTACCAACTCTCTACTCCTAAAGGGGAACCATTGTCCTCTCCAATCAATAGTCTGCATTTGAAGAAGTTCTACGCATAACTTCTAGGATCCTTTGTCTTAATTAGCAAAAATACAAAAAAATCAAAAAATCAAAAAAATCGTTATCAAGGTGAAAACCTGGCAAACAGGCGTCTTGGTAACACCAAAAAAATTAGATAATATAGAAAATAGTAAAGACAAATCATTCGTCTAATGGTGAAAACCACTTTGGTGGCACTTTGGATAGGTACCATGGTGAAAACTTGGCAAACAGGCGCCATGTGTACTCCACGCTGCCCCTTTGTCTACTATTATTCTAATCTATCCATGTACATAGTCCTTATCCCTGTACATACTACATATCCCTGTACATAGTCCTTATCCTTGTACATACTACCTATCCCTGTACATAGTCCTTATCCCTGTACATACTGACTATCCCTGTACATATCCCTTATCTTTTGTGTCCATCGCTTGTATATATCATTCCTAATAAGTGGTAGTCTTTTACATAACTTGGAACGATTAACATCGAGAGCATTTCATATCCCCCATCTTACCATATTCATAATTGGTCTTATACTCGACTGGGGGAAAACACTGGACATGTGTCATATTGGTTCTTACATTGGTTGTGTTGAAGACGTAAAACCATGGAAAAATCCACGAACATCATAAAACAACCTAAGAAAACACAAAAACATCAAAAAACTTTAAAAAGACAAAAAGAAAATCAAAACATTTCAAAAATCCAAAAAACTGAGTCAGAGTCAGTCGCACTTGTCAGTCTTTGTCGTTTGTCGAACTACGTTGCCTCTGCGACTGGACGTAGGCAAGGCCATCTGCCGATGTTCCCCCGAGGCATTAGGTCAGTCCGTTTAGGTTTGTCTGTATAAAATCAGGCTTTAATCCATATGTTTATATGACTAGGTCATTGGTTGTGTCAAACTACGAGGTCTCTGCGTGTACAACGTAGGCAAGGCCATCAATCAATGAGCCCCTGAGGCCGTACTAGGTCAGTCCATTAGGGTTCATCGCATTCACTTTCACACACGTCTTCTATTTGTAGTCAGTCTTTTCAGTCAAGTCAAGTTGAACTATGAGGTCTCTGCATGTACAACGTAGGCAAGGCCATCACACGATGGGCCCCCGAGGCCGCACTAGGTCAGTCCTTTAGGGTTTTTCATTACACACAAGTCAATTGTCATTATGTCATATCAAGTCATGCATCAATCTGGTGAACAAGTCAGCAATGTCTCGAAGTCAAATCAAACAACTTGCCAAACAAAACAATCAAAACAGATCAACTACAGTCTACTATAGGATGTGTCCTTCTTGGAAACAAACATTATCAAAACAATCAACGTGTATCTTGTTCAGGATGAGTCCTTCCTGAATGCTGATATCAGCAAAACAACCTATGTCTTATATAGGATGAGTCCTTCCTGCATAATCGACAAGGTCAAACAATCAAACATAGCCTACACAGGTTATCACATCAATGACATCTGACTCAACGTCTTATACGATACATGTCTTTCTGAAACCAGGCTTTGTCATGCCTTATACAGATAGTCATAACATCGAAACCAGACTCACGGTCTTATCTGGTATGTGTATCTCCTGAAACCAGGCTCTATCAATCAATCCTTTTATCAATCAAACAAATCAAACAAACAAGATCAAGTTTTGGCAACTATTTTTACTGGCCTTTTGACTTTATGGCTTATTTATCTTATCATTTATCTTGAATTGATGACTAGGAATTATGTTACTAGCTTTCTCAAGGATGTCCCATGAAGGATTTAGAGAAGCAACGATGCATCAAAATTTTGTTTTCTTTGACTGTTGTCTGTTGACTGTCTTTTAAAATTTGATTTTGAGTCATGTTACTAGTTTCCTCAAGGATGTCCCATGAAGGATTTAGAGGAGCAATGACGTCTCATGACCCGTCCTTTACTTTGTTTGCTGTTTGTGGTTTGTCCTGACAAAAGGACTGGGGCAACTTGTGCCCTTAGTATGAGTTAATGACAATCCTTGTCTGTGACTGTCTATTATTAGCAAGTGGATGACCTTGCACACCTTGATCTATGTCATATCCTGGTGTTTTTCTCCATTTGTATTAGTCCCGCCCAATGATGATAAAGTGCAATACCTTTTGTGATATAGAAAAATATCGAAGATTGCTAATACTAACATCTATCTTCTGTCTTTCATTCTTTCTCAATCACTCTTTCTGTGCTAACAGTCCTTCTTTCTTGCATTATGATGGAGTCCTGTGACACAAAATAGTATACATCATCTTGCATCAACATACATGTTAGAAACATACATGCATATGTACATATCTCATATCTAGATCATCATGGAATAATAAACAATCATCATCAAATAATACTTATCATAAGTATTCCATGTACAAAGCAATTGTAAATACATACATCACATTACACCTGCATTAACATACATGTAGTATCCATCATACATATTCATATCATATTGCATCTCATAATTATAAATTGCATACATCATATAGAATCATACATCACATAGAATCAACATTATCTCATTAGCTGCATACACATCATAAAATACAAACATCACATGTGTACATAAAGACTACATAATCAATAAATAGAAATGCATATCATGAGAATCGTCACCAAAATCATATATATATATCGCTCAACTGTGTCACATCACAATGTCATATTGTATCAATAATACATAGAAGCCCGCAGGCTATAAGATCAAAATACAATGTCTCAAATGAATCTCAAGCAGTATCTCTATCCTGAACTGCCACTACCATCATGCCAGGAGTGTGTGGGAGAATGATGCTGAGAACCTGTTGATCTCTGAGCTGTGGGAGGTCTATCATATGGCCCTGATCTACGTGGCTGATCCACCCCCTCTGTGCTAACTGTCAGCGTGTGGGTCCTAGTCTGAGACCTGCTACTATGTGTCGTTGAAAAATTGGGAGCCCGCCTCTCTAGGGGAACCTTTGCCTCATATAGGTCCTGATAGTATCTCTCCCTCTCTCTAGCTCTGACTAGCTCTTTGGCGAATGCAACTAATGGTCCTGTACATAATTCCCTGAGCTCTATGAACCTCTGCTCAGTCTCCTGCCGCTGAGCTATAGCCTGATCCTTGTCCATCAAAGCTCTGTCCCTCTCTATCCGATAGACATCCCTCTCGACCATCAACACTCTCATCTGCTCCTCCAAGGAGGCAACCTAGGCTCGCAATGTATCCATGTCTGGATCCTCTTCCCCTCTCTCATCCTGTCTGGCCCTGTCTCTCCCATCCTCCTCCTCATCCAACTCCTCCAGGACCTAATCTCGGATCTCTCTCTCATAATCATCATCCTCATCATCATCATCCTAGTAGGCACCTAACAACCCTAGAGCATCAACCTCTACCTCCTCTCTACCTGCCTCCTCGACATCTGCCTCCTCCTCTGTTGGGATATTTGGGATATCTGGGATGGCTACCTCCACTGGCTAATCCTCCTCTCCACCTCTGGCCACATCCTCCTCTCCACCTCTGGCCACATCTAGCATAGCCACATCCTCCTCTCCTCCTCTCTCCTCCCGGATCGGTGACAAGGCTGGTCCTCATCCCCTCTGACCACGCCTCCCTCTCCTACCTCCACGCCATCCTCCTCTACCATCATCCCCTCCATCACCACAGCCTCCTCCTCTGCCTCCTCGGCCTCTCCCTCTACCTCGCTTGCCTCGTGGACCTATCCCACGTCGCTCTACCGGCACTGGCTTCTCTGGGTCTGTCAAAGGGATCGGCCTGTGTGCTGCCCACCACTGATCATACTCTGGTGTGGTGCTTGGGTCTACTGGTCCATCCCTCCATCCCCATGGAAGTGCCTATAGTCCATCAATATCCACCTCTATCATGGCCACTAGAATCTCTGGCCCCCATAGCGGGACCTCCCGTGAGGATCTGACAAACTCTGCTCTCCCTCGAGGTACATTTTGTACCTCTCCAAATTGTCTCAAAACCTGGTCTGGCAACTGTCGCTCTATAATATGTACATGAGACACTGTTTGTCCCACCAAGTACTGTGCCTGTCTACAAAATGGTTAGTGCTCATCCTCATCTGACCAAACCTCACAGCCTAGGTATGGCCTCTATGTGAACTGCTCCATGGTATCTATAGCATGTTTGAAATAGCCAGTGTCTCCAATATGATGCTGTGTAGTCGTCCCCACATAACAGAAGGTGTATGGAGATCCATGAGGTAGGTCTACTATAACAGATGGTCTGAAAATAGCGATATGCTCCCACGCCCATATCATCAGGAGCATGGTACCACAGCTCATCGACTGTGCCTCTCTATAGGTAATATCATGTAGATGGAAGTACAACATCCCAAGCACACACGAACCCCAGGCATATACAACTCACTGCTTTAGCATTCCCACTAACATCTCCCCCCATCCCATAGGAAATCCATGACCTCGGTGGTCAGGCAGTACTATACTACCTATTAATGTCGCTACTAGACAGTCCAACTGTCTATATCTCTGGGCCAACACCCGCCACCTAATCTCATAGTCGTCAACCCCTAGCTGTCTAATATCGGCATGGGGGTAATATCTGCACATCTCAGCAATCCCTCTCTGAGTATCATAGACCACCCGTGTGCCTCTAATAGGCAGTCTCAGAATCCTATATACATCCTCCAATGTCACTGTGGCCTCTCCAGTCGGTAGGTGGAAGGATGACGTCTCCGAGTGCCACCTCTCACATAACGCTGTCAACAATCCCCGATTTGCCCGAATCTGGGGCATATCGGTCACATGCAATAAACCTAGATGCCATAGGGTCTGTTGCTCGGGTGGCCACAAGCTGTCTCTGAATCGGAAGGTGGTGGGTCTAGACTCCCGGGTATAAATCATGTCCAACACAACCTACAATAGCATTATACATGCCTCATGTTAGCCTCAATTATCTATTCTAGTGCAACATGATTATACTACATGAAATGCAAATACGTCGTTCTTTTGCACATGCGTCATTATTTTTCATATGCGTCGCTTTTCAATGCATGCGGTTCATAAACTTCATATGCATCATTAAGTTTCAAATGCGGTTCATAAAATGCAAATGTGTCTCATAAAATCACATTCGTCACACAAATATCATATGTGTTGCAAAATAAAATATGCGGTGCAGTAAATTCACATGTGTTTCTCAATTTACACATGCGGTTATTCTAAATACAAATGCGATTCAAAAAATCAAATGCATTTCAGAAATAAGCAAATGTGTTTAACCGCAGAAAACCTATTCTAAATGACCGGCGTGAAAATTCAAATGCGGTTTTCCGCATACACATGCGTCGTTCGCGCACGCATATGCGGTTCCTAACTAAAACGACGCATATGTAAAATCTACAATAAATGCATTAAAATGCGTGCAAATGAAAATTTCCAAAAGGAAAGTTTTAGGTCCATACCGGGGGGTCCACACCGGCTGGTCTCTGATATGTCCGGATCCTATATGCGTGATGATGAGTGGTTGGAACTGGAGACATCCTCGCTAGAAAGTCAGCAAATTTTCAAATTTCTAAGCTAGGTGGGTGCAAATGAATAGATTTTCAACCCTATTCCTATATATACCTAGGGCTTAGGTGGCATTTCTCTCCTACTGGCCGTGTTAACTTCCATTTTCAATCAACCCGGACCTGTCCCTCCCATTTCCAAACCCCATTCCGCAAGCTGCACTGCATTTTTGCCTATCCTAGGGACTCATCGGGATCATTTCCAAAATTTTTTGCACCATTTGAAAATTTGTCAATTTCCCTGAGGGGGCATACCTTCACCTATTCTAATATGGGGCACGACTGGGGCATATCTTTATCGATTTTCTTTGACACAACGCCGAAACGACATTGTATCAAAGAGGGGAAAATGTAGACACCGAAATTTGGTCTAGGCCTACAACTTTAATATTCATCATAATTCGTATTCTTCATGGTCATTGATTAAATAATCTTAATTATTTAATTAATTCATCTACTATTAATTCTTCTATTAATTAAATAATATTAATTATTTAATTAATTCACATTTTCTTTAGTCTATCTGATTAATTAAATAAACACTTTTTATTTAATTATCTTACTAATTAACCTTATCCTTCTTGAAAAATTAAATAAATTCTTATTTAATTTATTCTTTATCATATTTCAACTATAATTAAATAAATTCATTATTTATTTAATTATTCATTTAAAATCCCTTCATCATTTAATTAAATAAATATTATTTATTTAATTATTCTTTAAATATCGAGTCTTGAATTAAATGAATTATTTAATTCATTAATTCTATTTTAACACATTGCCTATATTTTAGATAATTATGTGAGTTATCTAAGTATTCACTTTTACCAATTTACATCTATTTTAATCGCTCAAGAACTCTTCATTTGATGTGTCCGAAAATGCCGAGTAATCTCTTCGTCAGATCATTCAATCGTCCAGTTCTAAATTATTTGCGTGTACATGCGGATTAATTAAATATTCTTATTTAATTAATTAAACCTCGTGCATGCATTCGAACAGAGAGTCGTTATAATCAATCTTCATCTTTGTCATGCAAAGATATTTCTGATGTTTTCAAATTTCAAACTGAAGATTAAATCATTTATTTAATCTTTAATTCTATTTCTAATTTGTATCACTCATGTCATTACTGTCAGTTATCAAAATGCATGTCCAATCTGTCGATCTCAACCGTCCGTTGATCTTTCAATCCTGGCATGTCGTTCGAATAATCAATTTTCTATAAATTGATTTGTCATTCTTCATTCCCATCTCTCATGAAATCTTATGACTTTTGAGAGCACTCAATCTTGAATCTTCGATATTTTGCTAATCACTATCTTAGGCTATACTTGCACGAACTACTAAAAATCTGAGGGCAATTATACTACACAAGCAAAATGGAGAAGGGCAATCAAGATGAATCATGGAGATACGTTCAAAATTGGTGAGATTGTTCTAGTTTTGTTTACGTTTTATCTTTCCTATGTTCTTTGTTGCTTAACGAATGAATTTGCATTTTAGATTTAATATTGTATTGCATGTTTTCTTCTAATCTTCTTTGTTGTCTATTGTGCAAACTTTTATTTTGGCGTTACACTTACAAACCAAAATTTCAAACGAAATGCTATTATGCTGAATAAGGTGTGACTGATGAAGAATCTGATAAAGAAAATGGAAATGACGATGAGTGGGCTTTCATTGCTATCAAGGAAAATGGTCTAGTGGCTACTGAATCTACTAAAGTTGAGAAAGCTCTTGCAGCCTAAATTGAAGAAAAGGGTGAGTGGGTTATTGACAGTGGATGCTCACATCATATGACTGGTGACAAAAGAAAATTTGTAAGTCTAAAAAAATATGACGGTGGGGTTGTAAGATTCAGAGATAGAAATGCTGGTGTGATTCGTGGCAGAGGATCTATTTGTCTTGGTGTTAAACATAACACTGATCTAATGTTCTTTATGTTGAAGGCTTGAAGTATAACTTGTTGAGTGTTAGACAAATGGTGGACAAGGGTTATAATCTTCAGTTCAAAAATGGAAGATGCGGGATACTTGGAAGTTCTAGAAATGAAATTGCTTCAAGTAAAAAGAAAAAAGGTAATATTTTTCACCTGAGTGTTGATGTAAGTTGTTTGATTTCTCAAGTGGATGAAAGCTGGTTATGGAATAGGAGGTTGTGTCATGTGAATTTTGATAAAATTGTCAAGGTAAGCTCCACTCAAGCAGTAAGAGATCTACCTAAGTTAGTGAAGCCTACTAACACAATATGCAAGGAATTGTCAAATGGAAAAATAGACTAGAGTTTCTTTTCAGAGAAAACAACATCATTCTAATGGAGTATTGGAGCTAGTGCATACTAATTTGTGTGGTCCCTCCAGAATCAGAAGTCTACAAGGAGAAAGGTACTTTATGCTGCTTATTGATGATTACTCTAGGATGATATGGGTTGCTTTCTTAAGAGAAAAATGTGAAGCATTAGAGAAGTTAAAAAGTTTCAAAGCTATGGAAGAGAATGAGACAGGTCTAAATATCAAATGCTTAAGGTAAGACAAAGGTGGTGAGTTCACCTCCCGAGAATTCAATTCTTTTTGTGAAGAGCATGGAATCAAAAGACACTTATCTGCTCCCCAAACCCCTCAACAAAATGGAGTTGTTGAGAGAAAGAACATAACAATTTTGGATGTTGCTAGAATAATGATGTTGGAAAGAAATGTGCCTCACATCTATTGGAGAGAAGTTGTAAGCATTGTCATGTACACTCTAAACCAGGTAAATGTCAATGGTATTTTTGGTAAGAATCCTTTTGAGCTATGGTTTGGTTATAAGCCTACTGTTAAATATTTCAAGATCTTTGGAAGAAAGTGTTATATTAAGAGAGATGAGGACATAGGAAAGTTTGATGCAAGGAGCAATGAAGGAATCTTTCTAGGTTACTCTACTAAAAGCAAGGCTTACTGGTGCTATAATAGAAGATTGAGAAAAATGGTTGAAAGTGGAAATGTTAGAGTTGATGAGGACTCTGCTAGATCATCCAGATACCATGGATATGATTCAAATGACCAACAAGATAGTACAGACAAAGGGAAGAATGCTCAGACACATAATCAAGGTCAAATTGTTCCAGTAAATCATGAAAGTTAGGAAGGAGAGACAAGTGGAAGTGCAGAAGAAAGACCAGAAAAACCAGAAGTGTGAGAGAATCCTAAAATTCTTAGGTATGTAAAGTTAAATCATGTTGAAGATCAAATTATAGGAGATACGAATAAAGGTGTGTAGACTAGAAGAAGGATTGCACAAGAGTATTGTCTGATTTCCATGACTGAGCCTAACAATGTCAATGAAGCTTTTAATGGTGAACACTGGATGGAAGCTATGAAGGAAGAACTAATGCAGATTGAAAAGAATGATACATGGATTCTTGTTCCTAGACCTAAAGATAAAAATGTGATTGGTACTAAATGGGTCTTTCGAAATAAGGTGAAGTGGTTCAGAATAAAGCAAGATTAGTATGTAAATGGTATTCACAAATGAAAGGTATTGATTTTGAGGAAACATTTTCCCCTATTGCCAGAATTGAAGTTGTAAGATTATTTCTTGCTTATATCACATATAAGAACTACAAGGTCTATCAAATGGATGTGAAGTCAACATTTCTGAATGGTGAGTTAGAAGAAGAGATATATGTTGAACAACTAGATGAATTTCAACTGACCAATAAGGAAGACATGGTTTACCAATTGAAGAAAGCTCTGTATGCACTCAAGCAAGCCCCCAGAGCCTAGTATACTAGACTTGATAAATACTTACTAAAGCTTGGATTCAATAAAGGTATTGCTGACAACAACTTATATTTTAAGTTGGATCATGATAAAGAGTTGATTATTGAAGTCTTTGTTGATGACATTATTTTTGGAGGAGATGATGATCTATGTATGAAGTTTGCTAATGAAATGAAAAGTGAATTTGAAATGAGTATGATTGGAGAGATGAAGTTCTTTCTGGGATTGCAAATCACTTAGTTGCATAATGGAATTTTCATATCACAGTCCAAATATGTGAGAGAGTTGTTGAAGAAGTTTGACATGGAAGACTCAAAAACTGTTGGTACACCCATGGTAACCGAATGCAAGTTAACACAGAATGATGATTCTCCTAAGGAAAATCAAACAAGATATAGGTCAATGATTAGTGGATTTCTCTACTTAACTCAGCCTAGACCAAACATCATGAATGTTGTGTACATATGGTTGCTAGATTTCAAGCTAACCCAAAAGAATCTCATGTGACTGTTGTAAAGAGAATTTTTAGATATCTGAAAGGAATAGTTGATTTTGGCCTTTGGTATCCTAAAGATGATGGTCTTATCTTGAGTTCCCACACTGATGTAGATTGGGCAAGAGATGTAGATGACATGAAAAGAACTAGTGGTGGTGCCTTCTTCCTAGGGAAGAAGTTGGTGTCTTGGTTGAGTAAAAAATAGAATTTCATTTCCATATCTACTATTGAGGCAAAGTATATTGCTGCTGCAAATAATTGTACTCAAGTGTTGTGGATGACATAGATGCTGAAAGATATCAAAGTAGTATATGATGAGCCTATTGTCATACACTATGACAACTCAAGTGCAATAAACATATCAAAGAATTCGGTGCTACACTCTAATACCAAGCATATATCAATCAAGTTTCACTTCCTGAGGGAGAAAGTAAGTGAGAAAGAATTCAAACTGGAGTATGTGCCTACCAAAGAATAGATTGCAAACATTTTCACTAAGCCATTGCTAAAGGATACTTTTGAGTATCTCAAAGCGATGCTAGGGGTGATTACCCCTCCTAATATGAACTAGAGATGCATTGGTTTGCATCAATCTCTATGCTTCATGATCATATTTTGATCTAGATTGATGTTGTGGTGCCTGCTACTCAGGGGGAGTAGTCAAATGTTTAGATGTTCAAATATGTGTTTCATAGCTTGAATAGAAGAGATCTTTAACATTGATGTCAAAGGGGGAGATTTGTAATGTGAAATATCTTTCTGGAAGAGAAGAGTTGAGGAGAAGAGTTAGAACCTAAGGAGGAGTAAGTGTTGTTGTGTTGATGTTATTTTTCACATCATGTGTTGCTAGCAATGCCAAAGGGGGATAATGTTGGATGTTGTGGTTGTGTTGCTGATATGTGTTTGTCATTAATGTCAAAACTATTAGAATTGATGTATTGTAAGCTGCATATGTCGAGGATATTGAGAAATTTGTAATAAGAAGTGCTACAGGTTGTCAATGGAGAAGTGGAGATCAATCTGTCAGTGTGATCAGTACATTGATGAACACTAAAGGCTTTCTTGCTGAGTGTATCTAGTTTATCCACATCAAGTTTTAGATATCCGCATGAAGATTTGGTCAAGTTATGAAGATTTATATTTTGATAGTTTTTATGTTACTTTAGTTTGTGTTCCTAAATGAAGATCAGGTGATTTTTGTTAGTTCAGTTGCTACGAATGATTCTTTGGTGAAACATATTTGTATCAAACTCAAGTGCAATAAAAAGGGATGATTCTGACAAGAAGCTGGTATCTTGGTTGAGTAAAAAGCAAAATTCCATTTCCCTATCTATTGCTGAGGCAGAGTATATTATTGCTGTAAAAAATTATACTCAAGTGTTGTGGATGAAACAGATGTTGAAAGATATCAGAGTAGTATATGATGAGCCTATCTTCAAAGTTTATGACAATAGGCTTATCATATACTACTCTGATATCTTTCAACATATGTTTCATCCACAACACTTGAGTATAATTATTTGCAGCAGCAATATACTCTGCCTCAACAGTAGCTAGGGAAATGGAATTCTATTTTTTACTCAACCAAGACACTAGCTTCTTCCCTAAGAAGAAGGAACCACCACTAGTGATTTTCCTGTAATCTACATCTCTTGCCCAATCAACATCAATGTAGGCACTCAAGATAAGATCATCATCTTTAGGATACCAAAGCCCAAAATCAACTGTTCCTTTCAAATATCTGAAAATTCTCTTTATAGCAGTTACATGAGATTCTTTCGGGTTAGCTTGAAAACTAGAAACATCCACAAACACCATGAAACACCAGAGAATCATTTGTAACAACTAAACTAATAGAAATCACATGATCTTCATTCAGGAACACAAACTGAAGTAACATAAAAATTGTCAGAATACAAATCTTCATAACTTGACCAAATCTTCACACGAATCTCTAAAACTTGACGTGGATAATCTATGTATAGTCAGAAAGAAACCCTTTAGTTCACAACCATTGATCATCAACGTACTGATCACACTGACAGACTTATTTTCACTTCTCCACTGACAACTTGTAGCACTTCTTATTACAATTTTTTCAATATCCTTGACATATTCAACTTACAATACATTAATGCTAATAGTGTTGACATCAATGAAAACCACATATCAACAAAACAACCAAAACATCCAACAATCTCCCACTTTGTCATTGATGGAAACACATGCTATGAAAAATACCATCAACACAACAACACTTACTCCTCCTTAGGTTCTTACTCTTCTCCTCAACTCTTCTCTTCTAGAAAGATTTTTCACATTGCACTTCTCCCCCTTTGACATCAATGTCAAAAATATTTTCTATGCAAGCTCTGAAACAAATATCTGCACATCTAACTACTCCCCTTGAGTAGTAGGCACAAGAACATCAATCCAAATCAAAATATGATCATGAAGTGCATGGATTGATGTAAACCAATGCATCTATAGTTCATATCAAGAGGGGTAATCACCCCTAGCATCCCTCTGAGATACTCAAAAGTATCCTTTGGCAATGACTTAGTGAAAATGTCTGCAGTCTATTCTTTGGTAGGCACATACTCTAGTCTAACTTCTTCCTCACTTACTTTCTCCCTCAAGAAGTGAAACTTGATTGGTATATGCTTGGTCTTAGAGTGTAGCACCGGATTCTTCGATATGTTTATTGCACTTGAGTTGTCACAGTGTATGACAATAGGCTCATCATATACTACTTTGATATCTTTTAGCATCTGTTTCATCCATAGCACTTGAGTACAATTATTTACAACAACAATATACTCTTCCTTAGTAGTAGATAGGGAAATGGAATTTTTCTTTTTACTCAACTAAGAGTGTACCAACTTATTCCCTAGGAAGAAGGCACCACCACTAGTTTTTTTCCTGTCATCTACATCTCTTGCCCAATCTACATCAATGTAGGCACTCAAGATAATCTATCATCATCTTTAGGATACCAAAGCCCAAAATCAATTGTTCCTTTCAGATATCTAAAAATTCTCTTTACAGCAGTCATATGAGATTCTTTTGGGTCAGCTTGAAATCTAGCAACCATACACATAGCATTCATGATGTCTGGTCTAGTCTGAGTTAAGTAGATTAATCTGCCAATCATTGACATGTATCTTGTTTGATTTTCCTTAGGAGAATCATCATTCTGTGTTAACTTGCATTTAGTTACCATGGGTGTACCAACAGGATGATCTTCACTTCTTCACTGACAACCTGTAGCACTTTTTATTACAATTTTCTCAATATCCTTGACATATGTAGATTACAATAAATCAATGCTAATAGTGTTGACATCAATGACAACCACATATCAGCAACTCAACCACAACATACAAAAATATGATGAGACAAATGTTGAAAGATATAAAATTAGTATATGATGAGCCTATTGTCATAGTGTATGACAATCATCCGCAACAAAAAAATAATAGAAATCACATGATTTGCATTTAGGAACACAAACTGAAGTAACAGAAAAACTATCAGAATACAAATCTTCATAACTTGACCAAATCTTCATGTGGATCTCTGAAACTTGACATGGATAAACTACATACACTCGGCAAGAAACCCTTTAGTCCACTTGACCATTGATCATCAACATACTGATCACACTGATAGACTGATCTTCTCTTCTCCACTGACAAGAAGCTGGTGTCTTGGTTGAATAAAAAGAAGAATTCAATTTCCCTATCTACTGCTGAGGAAAAGTATATTGTTGCTGCAAATAATTGTACTATAGTGTTGTGGATGAAATAGATGCTGAAAGATATCAGATTAGTATATGATGTTTGTGGATGTTTCTATTTCGTGCTCTATCTATGTTGCATGTCCGCATTGATCGTTGTGCTCGTGATCCGAGATTTTCTCTTGTGTGTTCATGTTTTTCATGTTCATGGATGACTAGGTGTTGAAGCATGTTGTGGATCTTCAAGGAGAAATTAATTGAAGTATTTTTGTGTTGGAGTTGTTGATTTGGGTCTACACTATGTTGTGGCTGACCGTGGTTGATTCGTATGAATAATCTTTATTTGTTTTGGATTGACTGCTTGAAATTATTTTATTATTTCTTTGTGGCCAACTTGAAGCGATGTAATTCCATGTTGCAGATATATAAGAGCAATTTTTTTTTCATTTGGAAGTGTGAATAAGTGTGCAAGTGTGAAGTGTGTGATTCCTATACGTCAATATTGTTCACATCATTCAAAGGTAGAGCAGAGTGTGAAGAAGAGTGAAGAAGGGTGAAGAAGTGTTCATGTGCTTAACTAGAACTATAATAAGGCATTAGCAGATGCTATTTTCTCAGTTCAAATCTAGATGGTTTTAATCTAAATCTTTCTTTGGGTAGTGAGCCCTCTTGTAATTGAGCAATGAGCTCTAGGCAGTGTGCCTGAATGCATGTGCATTCCCATTCATACTTCTTTATACTTTTAGTAGGGTATAATATTATGGACTGACATCCACCTTGGTTTTTCCCCTAACACGGTTTCCATGTAAAAATCTTGGTGTTCTCTATGTTTTTGATGTGTTTATTGTTCATTCATTAGATCAGAGATTAAGTTAAGTTAAGTTTGAAAAGTTTAAATATTTTGTGACAACTGATTCACCCCCCCTCTCAGTTGTCTGTCCTTGTTTTTTCAACATGTAGAGGTTTAAGGGTAGAGGGTAGATGGTTTAAGGGTTAAGGGTAGAGGGTTAAAGGTTAAGGGTAGAGGGTTATGGGTAGAGGGGAGAGAAATAGAGGGAGTGTGTGTGTGTGTGTGTGTGTGTGTGTGTGTGTGTGTGTGTGAGAGAGAGAGAGAGAGAGAGAGAGAGAGAGAGAGAGAGAGAGAGAGAGAGAGAGAGAGTCACTTGAGAGTGGGAGAAGGGGTAGGAGAGGAGAGAGACTTGAGAGAGAGAAAGAGAGGGGGTAGAGGGTAGAGTTTAAGGGTTTAGGGTTTTAGGGTTAGGGTAGAGGGTGAATGTTTAGGTTTTAGGGTTTAGAGGGTTTAGGGTTTAAGGGTTGGGGTTGAGGATAGAGGGTAGGGTTGAGGGTTTAGGGTTGAGGGATTAAAGGTTGAGGGTTGAGGGATTGGGGTAGAGAGTTTAATTGGGTTTAATGGTTAAGGGTTGAAGGTTGAGTGTTTAACGGTTTAATGGTTGAGGGATTATGGTAGAGAGGGAGGAATGGATGGAGGGAGACATGAAATATATATATAGAGAGAGAGGGTTGATGATTTAGGATTGAGGGTAGAGGGTAGAGGGTAGACAGTTTAAGGGTAGAGGGCTTAAGGGTTTAGGGTTTAAGGGTTAAGGGTAGAGGGTAGAGGGTTTTAGGGTTTAAGGGTAGAGGGTAGAGGATAGAGATTCACGATGGTTTAGGGTTAAGGGTAGATGGTGAGCGGTTTAGAGGTTAAGGATGGGGTTTATGGTTTAGGGATTATGGTTTTATAGTCTAAGGGTAGAGTGTAGGGTTGAGAGAGGTTGGAGTTTGAGGATTGAGGGTAGAGGTAGAGGGTTAAGAGGGTAGAGGGTAGAGGGTTTAGAGGTTTAGGGTTTAGGGTTTACAGGACATTTACAGTTTTAAAAGTCTACAGTTTAAGGGTTAAGGGTGATGAGGGTAGAGGGTTAGTTTATTTTAGAGGTTGAAAGAGAGGGGTTGAGGTTTAGGGTTGAGGGGTAGAGGGTGGGGTTAAGTGTAGAGGGTAGAGGTTTTAAGGGTTTAGGGTTTAGGGTTTAAGGGTAGAGGGTAGAGGGTAGAGGGTAGAGGGTTGATGGTTTTAGGGTTTAAGGGTTGAGGGTAGAGGGTAGAGGGTTAATGGTAGATGGTAGACGGTTTAAGGGTTTAGGGTTTAAGAGTTAGGGGTATAGGGTTTAAGGCTTTAAGGGTTGAGGGTAGAGGGTATTGGGCTAAGGGTAGAGGGTAGAGAGTTTAAGGGTTGAGGGTTGATAGTTTAGGGTTTAAGGGTTTAAGGGTTGATGGTATAGGGTTGAGGGATTAGGGTAGATATTTTTGTTGGGTTTAAGGGTTTAAGGGTTGAGGATAGAGGATATTGGGTTGAGGGTAGAGAATAGAGGGTATTTTTTTGAGGGTAGAGGGTAGAGGGTTTAAGGGTTTAGGGTTGAGGGTTTAGGTCTCCCATCCCTCTATCTCCCACTCCCTCTCTCTCCCACTCCCTCTCTCAGGTCTTCCCTCCACCCTAACTGAATAACTCTCTCCCTCTCAATTCTTACTCTCTCTCAAGTCTCACTCCCTCCCACATTACCTAGACTAATCTGTCGCACTCCAATCCCCTCTCTCACTCCCTCTCTGTCAGGTCTCACGTACCTCCCACCCTAACTAGACAAATCTATTTCACTCCAAACCCCTCTCCCATAATCCCTCTCTCTCTCTCCCTTTGGTCTTTTTTTATCTCTTAGGTCTCATCCCTCCCAACACCTCTCCCATTGTCAAGTCTTTCCCCCCACCCTAATTGGATAACTCTCTATCCCTCTCAAGTCTCTATCACTCTCAGGTCTCACTCCATACCATGCTACCTAGAATAATCTATCTCACTCCTATCCCCTCTCTCTCTATCTCAAGTCTCACTCCCTTCCTCTTTATATTTGGAAAATATTTCAAAGCAACACATTTGGTGCTTGACAAATTTGGTTCTCTCCAAATTTGGCAAGCACCAAATATGTTTTCACCTTCAAATGGTAAAATAGCGGTTGACCATATGATTCAAGCCCATAAGCTTCTACATTTGTCTGGTTTAGTGCTTTATCTAGCTTAGAAATGCCTTTTTATGTAGTTAACTCCCTGTTGTACCAATCTATGCTTGATCCATCACCTTTTTACCACCAATTTGCATGCTAGAGAACGTAGAAGAATAAATTTTGAAGTTTCTACATCATTTTCTATTATCTCAGGTAATATATTCATTTTGGTAATATTGAAATGTTTATATTTAGTATATTTGTTTGTTTTTGACAATATAAACTAAATTCCTTTCATGATTTTATTAATCATAACAATTGGACATAAAATTTAACATTGAATTAGATGGGAGTTGGGTAAAATTTTTTAATTTTTATGAGTTTGATGAAAAAAATGAAAAACATGACATAATTTAGATGAATTCATGTTTTAACTTATATAAATGACACCAACTTAACACAAATTTTTTTATGAATTCTATTTTCATTTCTTATAGTAGTCCATTTCCAGCATGGCTAGTGGAATTCACTCTATTTAATTTTAGGTAGATGTTTATATTGAGTTTTTTTGTTTCGTTTTGACAATTTATAGACCATTCATTTGATGATTGTATTAATCTTCATTGTTACACATAGAATTCAACATTAAATTAGATGGATGTTGCATGTAAAAGTTTAATTTTTAGGAGCTTGAAGATATACAATGGAAAACATGACATAATAGATTCAAAAATTCATTATTAGTGATGGTTGTGGGAAAAAAAATATTTTCAACTAGTTTGGAAAACCTAAGAGCTTTCATCAATGTTAATGGAAATTTCCATTAATTTTTTGTGCCATAAAAAAATAACCTTCATCATGTGCTTAGATAAATTCAAGTGACTTGACATAGTTGTTAATGCAAGTTTCCATTCATTCATACCATTTACCTTTCTAAGAAATAAAAAATGGGAAAATTTTGTGCAATTGAAAATTCTTATTGTCTTTCTAAGTTACCTCATTTCCAAAGAAATAGTGAATAATTCCAAGATATAGCATCACAAACCCTACTTTGAATTCATGTTCTTCATGGCTTGGCTGACAATCACAATGTGGTTTTGACAACAATAAGCACAAGATTCTCTAGTTTCCAAAGGTGTTAGCAACTTATACCCTGGGTTTGACACTTCTTTTCTCCTAAGCACTTGTCCACACTCCAAATACTCCCCTCAAATGCTTTTTAACATTGATCAACGCTTACATGAAGCAATTTTGTACAAATCCCTCAAAGTACTAAGTTTTACACAGTATAGTTGCAAAAAGAAACAAACTGTCTTCAATAAATCACAAAAAATGATGATTTAGTAACCCTCCTTTTGTCAGCACATGCATATAGGCCTACAAAACATTAGTACCAAGTTTCATATATTTTCACTAGACGCATCAAAATTTATGGGTTTTTTGAAGCTTGATATAAACCCTAGGTTGGGGACAACACTATTTGACAAGATATGCAATGTAAAGTAATGCTTTGATTTTTAAAGATATGGAATGCAATGTAATCAGCGATATGAATAAGTTTCATAAAATGCTTGGTGTCTTTCATAAAATACAATGTAATCAGTGGTATGGATATGTTTGAAAAAATGCATTACTTACTTTTCTTGCAGTATGGAGGTAGACATGTATGAAAAATGTTGTAGCATAGACATGTTTGATAATTCTAAACAGCTCATTTCCTTCTTTCATAAAATACTTTGGTGTGTTTCATAAAATGCAATGTAATCAACGATATCAATAAATTTCATAAAATGCATTACTTACTTTTGTTATATGTGTGTTTCTGAACATGTAGCATTCAACATCATGCCGAGGAAATGACCAAAGGCTCTAACACTGAAATAATGTGAAGTTAAAAATGAAAGGAAAAGAGAATAAAAAATGGTAGCTTGTGCAACAAAGGAATTGTAGCCCATACAACCAAAAATTCTTGTGCAATCTAAGAGAGATGTCCAATTGGCATGCCAAAGGGCGCGAATGAACAAAGTTCGTGGAATGACACAAATGGATCTCAAAGTTGGGGGCACATCATCAACCATAGGTGAAGTTCAATGCACATCTCTAGTTGAAGAAACACCAACAACAACATGTGGTTTTCCAAGTACATCAAAAATCACATCTATAGTTGAAGACACACCATAAACAACATTGGGTTTTGAAAGTACATCAAAAAACACATCTCTATTTGAAGGCACTCCACAAACGACGTCTCAAGTGGGAGGTACAACATCGTTTACATGTCAGGGTATGTGCATGATCATGGGGGTCCAAACTAGGCCTCTAAGTGGCGATGGAAATTCAGAAAATCAGAGTTAGGAAACTTGACATAAAAATTTGAATAGGTTATTAACATTATTTGAAAAATATGTAAGAAAAAAAGTTGTAGCAAATTGAATGTAGTTTCTAGGCTACTAGTCCTTTTTTGGAAAAAATAGTTTTTTTTTGAGAAAATTTGAAATTTCAATGCAATGGTACTAAATTTTCAGGAAAAGATAAGAAGTAGGTGTATCTCTGACCACCCTAAGTACAATAAAAGAAAAAAAAATTTCTGAATTTTTCAATAAAGTAGAGGACACATGCCTAGATGTGCCGATTTTTTTTTTTGTAATTTTTTTCAATGTAAA